>CM061750.1:403494393-403941853 GCA_030979885.1 Lolium multiflorum
GTTACCGCAAGAACCATGCATGGCGAACTTTTGAATCATGACCCCTTTTTTAAGAGATCAATGAAAAACTTCTTATTTTCAACTATACTTTGCCAAATACAGTTTTTTTGGGTTTCCACATAAAGTATTTTCATTTTTATTGGCTGAATTAAGGGGGGCAAAATTAAAAGGATGTATTTGTGAAGTGGCTACCGTGTGTATTGCGCACACTACCACCTATACAATTTTCACAAGCGGGTGACATGGTTGGATGGCCATGCATTTCCATGGTTTGTTGGATTATCTCATCATGTAGTAAATAATAAATTAATTTTGTAAATATTTTTCAATTCAAGTATTAACGATGGTTATATTACAACTCAAATAAATTGGGAAAATACTGGGATTCGCCTCCCTAGAATCAATCTTGCCCGTCCATTTCCTATCAACTGACTATAGGGAGTACTAGATTTAAATGGCGGTTGGAGTTAATTCCTCAACCTCATCGCAGTATTATTCCCATCTGTCCCCACTAAACAACCCCTGGCGGTTCGTTCTCCCCTGCATTTCGGCAAGTTCCAAAAAACCCCATTGTTTGCAGTTGCTCTCCCTCCCTCCCCCTCAATCCCTCCGATCAGTTCGACGTGCTTCAGCGCTGCCATGGCCGACGGCGGCCTGTTTACGCTAAAGAGGAGCGTCGTTCCCCATGGGACGACCAAGGTGAACGTGGTCTACACGAATGACCCTTCCGTTCTCGAGCGCACCCTCAAGATGTACGAACAAAAGCTTCTAGAGGACAGGCCCAGGTTCGTCGGCCTCGACCTAGAATACACTTCGGACCAAGTAAGTACCGCCGTCGTTCAGTTGGCCATGGACGACCACGTCCTGGTGTACCATTTCTGCAGGTATGTTCTTCACATGCCTTCCTTTATCCTTTTGTTTTTTAATATAGAAACTCTTCCTTTATCTTGGATCTGCTTTTCTATTTCGAAATAGACTAGGTTCTAACTTGTATGAAAACACGAACAAACTAACTTGTATGAAAAATGTGGTCTGGAACGTAATATCCAACAAACTTGTATTTTTTTTTGGATTGACCACGATATCTAGTTTCATGATTTTGGTACTCAAAATTTGCACAAATTTCATGTACTCATACTCACCGATAATCGGCATGGATGTCAAGATATTAACATATAGTAACTGAATCTTAACTTGACACTTAAATAATTAGATCATATAGTCGCAACAATAATTCATGTTATTTTGATGTGTATCACTGATGCAAAATCATTGTTTCACTGCAACAAGTATACAATTTACTGGAAGAAAAATATGTGTACTATTTCAGCATATACGATCTTACAAGATTGATTTGTGTTAACATGCAGGAGTCCTGATAATCTGGCACTGCAAGAATTCCTTCAACATAAAGGAATTTGTTTCACAACTGTTGACATCAGGGGTGACTCTAGCAGGTTTGCTAGAGATGGCATTAAAATTCCTAAACATAATTGGATTGACATTCAGGATATGATCAATTTCAATGGTCCTGGCAATAGGACTGGCATGGCTGATTTGGCAGCCGCCATCATTGACCCATCTTACAAAGACATGAAGACCAAGTTCCCTACTAGCAGCCACGATCAATGGGAGTGCATGCCATTGCCTCAAGTAAACTTGAGGTATGCTGCGATTGATGGGTATGTCAGTTTTGAGTTGTACATGCGACTCAAAAAAATCAATGATGGGCTGCGTCAAGCACAACCAATTCCAAGGGAAGTGGTTTGCCCGGATTGCAAGGAAGCGGCTAGGTTGGCCGCTCTTCCCCCTGCCTGGCGCGACGAGAAGAAGCAGTTTGTCGGGACAACCTACTGGGAATTTGTATCTTATTGCTTTAGGCACAACATACCATTTGATCCGAAGAATATGCCACCATGGATAAAGGACCCGTGCGAGCCTACTTCGGGGTCTCTGTGGGATGGCGGTTCACATGGTGAGCAAGCTAGGGCAACGGCTGGATGTGGTGAGCTAGCAAGGGCAGGGCCTGTATCTGGTTGGGAAGCTCCCGACACACGAAGTGCGGACGAGTGCAGAACTTGGACTGCCAACCCATGGGAGGCAGGTACAAGCGGCACCGGCAAGCGCATCAAGAGGGATGATGATAATTGGTGAACTAGGCTGGCGTTATATGTTTCCAAGATTGTACATAAGTTTAGAATTATGAACTAGTAGTATTGTTTAGGTGATGTAATTACTTTTGCAACAATGTGTATGAGGTTTCAGAACCACGCTTCCTTATTTAAACATGTTTAAAACATGAAAATGAAAAGGTAAGCCTGCATCCTTCTTAGTCACTCCAAAATGAAGCTTTTGGGAAGGTATTTGAAATTTCCATGTTTGAAACCCAAAACGACTTCTCTTCGTGATTGACTTCATAAGACAAAGTTCGGGCTTAGGGGTAGATACATGATTTTTCTGGTTTGAATATGTCTAGACCTTGTTTATCAACTTGAGTGCTTACTATATGACATAAGAAGGCTTTGCTTCATTTTTTTGAAATTTTATGCCCATTTGAATCTTGGTCAAATCCTAGGTACGGTTTGACCAAGATTTGAACAAGTTTAAATATGAAAATAAAATGTAAGCCCGGTCTGGATCCTTCTTAGTCACTCGAAATGAAGCTTTTGGGAGATTTTGAAATTTCCATGTTTGAAACCCAAAACCACTTCTCTTCATGCTTGACTTCGTAAGATAGAGTTTAGGGTTAGGGTAGATACATGATTTTTCTGGTTTGAATATGTCTACACCTTGTTTATCAACTTGAGTGCTTATTATATGACATAAGAAGGCTATGTCCTTTGGTTTTTCATTCTTTTATGCCCATTTGAATCTTGGTCAAATCCTAGGTTTGACCAAGATTTGAACAAGTTTAAAACATGAAAATAAAAGGTAAGCTCGACCTGGATCCTTCTTAGTCAATCTAAAATGAAGCTTTTGGGGTTTTCTTGAAATTTCCATGTTTGAAACCCAAAACCACGTCTCTTCATTCTTGACTTCATAAGACAGAGTTTAGGTTTAGGGTAGATACATGATTTTTCTGGTTTGAATATTTCTAGACCTTGTTTATCAACTTGAATGCTTAATATATGACATAAGAATACTATGTGCTTTGGTTTTCATTTTTTGATTTTTTCTGAATTTTTAAGCCCATTTTCTCTTGGTCAAATCATAGGTTTAACCAAGATTTAAACAAGTTTAAAACATGAAAATGAAAAGGTAAGCCTACATCCTTCTTGGTCACTCCAAAATGAGGCTTTTGGGAAGGTTTTTGAAATTTCATGTTTGAAACCCAAAATGACTTCTCTTCGTGCTTGACTTCATAAGACAAAGTTTAGGGTTAGGGGTAGATACATGATTTTTCTGGTTTGAATATGTCTAGACCTTGTTTACCAACTTGAGTGCTTACTATATGACATAAGAAGGCTATGTGTTTTGGTTTTTCAATTTTTTGAATTTTTATGCCCATTTGAATCTTGGTCAAATCCTAGGTACGGTTTGACCAAGATTTGAACATGTTTAAAACATGAAAATAAAAGGTAAGCATGGATCCTTTTTAGTAACTCTAAAATGAAGCTTTTGGGAGGTTTTTTAAATTTCCATGTTTGAAACCCAAAACCACTCTTCTTCATGCTTGATCGACTTCATAAGACAGAATTTAGGATTAGTGGGTAGATACAAGATTTGTCTTGTTTGAATATGTTTAGACCTTGTTTATCAACTTGAATGCTTACTATATGACATAAGAATACTATGTGCTTTGGTTTTCATTTTTTGATTTTTTCTGATTTTTTATGCCCATTTGATCTTGGTCAAATCCTAGGTTTAACCAAGATTTAAACAAGTTTAAAATATGAAAATGAAAAGGTAAGCTTGCATCCTTCTTAGTCACTCCAAAATGAAGCTTTTGGGAAGGTTTTGAAATTTCCATGTTTGAAACCCAAAACCACTTCTCTTCATGATTTACTTCATATAAGATAGAGTTTAGGGTTAGGGGTAGATATACGTGATTTGTAGTTTGAATATGTCTAGACCTTGTTTTATCAACTTGAATTCTTACTATATGACATAAAAAAAACTATGTGGTTTGGTTTGATAGTTCATAGTTCATAATTCATAGTTGATCATACATACGGATCATACATACAGAATTGCGCGATCCTTATCGCGACTTCTAACCTATCTAGTCGTCGAGGAAGATGATGGTCGCGTTCTCCTCCGCCTCCCGCGCCTCCTTCTCCTTCACGGCGGCGATGGCCGCCGCCTTGTCTTCTTCCTCCGCCCTCTTCTTGTCGGCATCGTCCTTGAGGGACGCGGCCAGCGCCTTCAAGAAGAGGGGGTCTTCCCCTTCCTCCGCCTCCTCCGCCCTCTTCTTGTCGGCATCGTCCTTGAGGGACGCGGCCAGCGCCTTCAAGAAGAGGGGGTCTTCCCCTTCCTCCGCCTCCTCGCCGCTGGCGGCGCGAATCCGCCGCTGGTGCTCGCCTCCCATGCCGCCTTCGACCGGCGGTTCCTCTCCCGGTCGGTGCGCCATTTGTTGAAGACGGGGCCGCTCATCGGTTTGAGCGGCGGATCCACCTTGTACCAGAGCCCGCCCGGGGCGAACTCGCGGAGCGACGACGGCATGTACAGGGAGCCGCCGTACCTGCACGCCGCGCGCCGACTCCCGGCGGCGGACTGCTTGCACTGGAGCCGCCACGCCTCCTCGAGCGTGTCCGGCGCGCGGGATCGCTTCGATCCGCTCGCGGGCGACGCGGAACTGGTACGGCGTGAATACATGGCGAGCGGCGTTAGTACATCGAAGAATCACCACCCTGCAATCAAGGCCAAGCACGCAGCATATGGCCTCTTCCTTACGTCTTGCCTGGCAACACGCCGGTCAAGGCCCCTGCTGCTGGCCCTGATCTCCTGGTCCTCCGCAAAGCTCCGGCACACGTCCAAGCTGGTGCAAGTGCCACCTGACCTATCCTGGTCGGAAGGTGATGAGTTGCTTCGATTAATTTCCTGCATGGCAGACACGTAAACATTAAATTCGAGCCTCGATCGGCTCTCAGGTTATCCTGTGAATCGGCTAAGGAGCCGATCCACCCATGATTCGTATTGGATCTACGATAACATGGTGGTCCTGCTTGATCAATATAAGCTAAAACGATCTACGACGATTTAGGGTTTTCACCACATAACCGGAACGTCCTACACGTATTTGAGCCTGGCAGATACGAAAGATAACAGAAAACCAGCCCTAGAAAAGGCCTAAAAACCAACATGGAGTTGATTCCCGGAACATCCCTTCTAGGATCAGCAAACCGTACCTTACGCACTACTGGATCATTCAACCCGTTTGCAAGGCCTAACCATATGGATATCAAACTAATCCTTGAAGAACAAAGAGCAACCGTAACAGATCGAATCTACTAAATAAAGACTAAGCAAGATGCTGCCCTTACACCTAAGATGGGTGCAAGGGCAGCTAGATATCCAGGGGTAGCATAACTAAGCAAATACGTCAAGAAAGTACCAATGCTAGCCCTAACATATCTATGATAACGGTGTTGCTCGCCATCAACAAGGCTTCAGTACGAGCAACACATAAACAACGAATAAACAAGATACTGCCTAGATCGCAAGATGCGATCTAGGCAGCATAGCTTACCGGAAGAAACCCTCGAAACAAGGGGTGGCGATGCGCCTAGATTGGTTTGTTGTGAACGTGATCGTCCTCCTTTCTCAATAACCCTAGATACATATTTATAGTCCGTAGACTTTCTAACTTGGGAATAAACCCAACCGTGTACGAGCTAAACTCTATCTCTTAATTCTAACAACACGTAACCTACCATAATTTACAGATACACGGGCAATCTAGCCCAAACTCTTATACAAGGCCGATTCATGAATATTTTCCGTGCATATTCTCTAAGCCCATCTCAATCACGGCCCACCTCTGACTTGGTTAAAATCTGGTGATAACACATGCCCCCCTGGTTTTGGCAATGATAATTCCAAAACCACTCTATTTTTTCTTCGTAGGGTCACGTCGTGGCAGAGCAGAACCGTCGCAGTATCCTTCACCATGATGCCTTGCCTTCTCAACTTCTCTGCACGATTTAACAGTTCTTTGGCACCACTTCCTCGGAAACCGCTGTAGCATTAAATCTCCACTATATCCCCTTTATTTAACCGCGCCGAACAGTTCGCCTCTTCATCCTCTGCCTCATCGGCAAAAAAACCCTCTCCTCTGCAGCCATGTCTTCCTCTTCCTCCTCTGCCTCATCGGGTCTTTCTTCCCTATCCTCTTCCTCTCGTGAGCCGACGCTGGAGTGGGACTCGCTGGCGGCGTACGACCTCCGCGCCCCAGAGAAGTGGGACAAGGAGGACCATGATTCCTCTGTCTGGTCCGAGGATGACAAGTCCTTGACCGACGGAGACGACTTCCAGTTCCTCGCCGATGGGGAGCTGGAGGCGGAGAGCGAGATGACCTCTTCTCCTGGGACGACTTCACCTCCTCGACGAGGAGGAGGAAGAGGAGGACGACGATTCCTCCGACGAATACCCGCCGGACGCAGCGCCGGGTCGGATGACGACGACGACGAGGATGAAGAGGCCCCTGCCGAGGGCTACGGGAGCAGCGACGAGGACATCGCCGGCAGCAGCGCCGACGGCAGCTACGACGGCGACGACGAGGGCAGCGACGGCCCATAGATTAGTATCTACTAGTATAGGACTAGTAGTAGTAGTAGATTGGTCAGTAGACCTTTCTTTTGTTCTTCCTTTTGTGAGCAATCGGCTCTTCTCTGTAAGAAATCCTCTTTATCAATGAAAAACGCTTTCAATTGATTTTGCCGATAGTCAAAGTAAGTCAACGCTCAAAGAGCCGATGGCAGCGCATCGGCCTTTACCATAAAACGCGAGTAAGGCCAAATCAGTTGCCTATTCAAACGGTAACCTGCAACCCTTGTCTGAAAGAGTAAACTCAGATCCCCAAATCGCCGCTCGAACAGATCCAACTCATGGCCACGAGAATCTTAGATCTCAATCACGCAGATTCAACTCCTCAGCGAATCCAATGGCAGAATCATCCCACGCCAATGCCACGGTCTCTGGCCTGAAAGTAATCTGATAACTGCTCAATTGAGCTTGTTCCTCTAGAGTCGATGGCTGTGCATCGGCTTTTTAGTCTGAAGTCGATGTCTGTGCATCGGCTGTACTTGTGTCCCGTTGCTTTGCATATTTTCCTAAAGTCGATGTCTGTGCATCGGCTGTGATTTGTATGTAAATTTTTTTTTACTGGCCGATTTTATGCATCGGCCCCCATATTTCACTGTCCGTCATCCCACATGCTTGGGAAATATTTCTTGAGATGTTGACCATTGACAGCTACTGGGAATTTAACACCGTCCAGCTGCTCGAGCATGTATGCATTACCCTTTAAAACTTGGTCGACTCTGTACGGCCCGTGCCAATTTGGAGACCATTTACCATACACTTTATCCTTAGTTCCTAATGGCAACACAGCTTCCCATACTAGATCACCAACCTGAAACTCCTTTGGTCTCACCTTCTTATTGTATGCGCGAGCTACCTTGGCTTTGTTCTCTTTAATCTTCTCCAACGACCAAAGTCTGAGTTCCGTTAGATCCTCAATACTATCACTCATCAGGGCTGCATATTCTTCAGTTGTTAGATCATTCTGAAACGTAACACGTCTCGATCCAGCCGTAATTTCCCAAGGCAATACGGCTTCTTGTCCATAAACCAGGTGGTAGGCGAGGTTTTTATAGCTCCATGACATGACATGCGATAAGCCCACAAAGCTTCCGACAATACCTCATGCCAACGTCTAGGGTGCTCATCAACTTTCCTCTTAATCAGCTTGATAAGGCTCTGGTTGGACGCTTCAGCTTGCCCATTTGCTTGAGCATAGTATGGAGACGATCGGATCAACTTAATTCCCATGTCGTCGCAGAACTTTCTGAACTCTTTAGAAATGAAGACCGAACCTCCATCGGTCGTGATAGTCTGGGGAATCCCGAATCTATGAATGACATGCTCTTTCACAAAATTGATAACATCTTGGGATTTTACTGACTTCATAGGGACGGCCTCCACCCATTTAGTGAAGTAATATGTAATGGCCAAAATCCACTCGTGGCCTTTGCTCGATGCAGGATGGATTTTGCCGATCATATCCATGCCCCAACCTCGAAATGGCCAAGGCTTGATGATGGGGTTCATTGCTGATGCAGGTACCATCTGAATTTTCCCAAACATCTGACACGCTTGACATCCTTTATAGTACCTGAAGCAATCCTCAAGCATGGTGGGCCAGTAAAACCCTGATCGCCTGATCAGCCATTTCATCTTATGAGCCGACTGGTGAGTTCCACAGGCGCCTTCGTGTACCTCGTGTAAGAGCCGATTTGACTCGGCTGGTCCCAGGCATTTGAGAAGTAATCCCTCCAAAGTCCTGTAGAACATGTCATCTCCTATAAGGACATACTTCATGGCCTTGTACCTTATCCGTTTAGGTGCCCCCGAGCCGGATCTTTCAAGTAATTGAAGATATCGGCTCTCCAATCATCCGGTTCCAGGAACTGTATCTGAACATCGGCTCCTTCTGCTACGTCCTTGTAGCCTGATGCCGTCTGTGCGAGATCGTTGGCCTAGGTAATTTGCGACCTTGGGATCCAATTGAAGTTTATGTACCTAAATTGTGCCATCAACTCACGGCATTTCTGTCTAACCCAGAATGATGCTCCTGTCTAACCCAGGCATTTATGTGTAATCCCATGCAAAGCAATCTGGGTATTCTTTCAACGGAGCTATCATCCGGCTCCTCAGACGCGGATCTAACTTTTTGATAAAAGTTGGTCGTGGCTTATCCCCAGGACCAATGTCAACCTCTTCTAGCTCATCAGCCGATGTAAACCCATACCCTAGCTTTCCGTCGCCTGCTAGATCAATGTTGAACACAGGCAAAACGTATGGCGAGGATAATATGGGCCGATTGCTGGAATCGGCCCCATTTTGATTGCATTGCTCAATGAAGGTTTACAACTTGTTCGTGCTCTACTACGGGAGGGAGCCTCCCTACTAGGACTATGTGACGTGTTTGAGGTAGGATCATTGCTTTTTATTTTTTGGGGCCGATCGCAGGGATCGGCCTTGCCACGTACGTCCATTGACTTTTCTCTTGCTACTCTGTCAGGCCGGTGGATAAGACCAGCCTCACCCCATTTTTTGTAACTTCGATGCGCTCACAGCCGTCCAAACTGATTCCAGAGAGCGGCCCTTGGTCTTCCGCGTCCCAAATGTTCATGCCAGCTATTGAGATCTCGATAGAGTCATCTGCATGAACGACTTCCACTTCATCTCCATCCCACTGTATCAAGCATTGGTGCATTGTGGATGGAATGCAGCAGTTGGCATGAATCCAATCCCTCCCTAGCAGGACATCGTAGGTGCTTTTGCTGTCGATGATGAAGAACGACGTAGGGATGGTTTTTCGGCCTACGGTTAGATCCACGTTCAGAACGCCTCGCGTCTCTGATGCTTGGCCGTTGAAGTCGCTTAGTGTGATGTTGGTTTTGATCAGATCTTCTGTAGAGCGTCCCAAACGTCGCAGCATGGAGTACGGCATTATATTGACTGCCGCTCCGGTGTCAACCATCATCTTGCCGACAGGCTGCCCATTGATGTAACCTTTTAGGTATAGGGCCTTCAGATGTTTGTAGCCCTTCTCCTGTGGCTTTTCAAAGATAATTTGCCGTGGACCACAGTCGAACTGTGCTACCGATGCTTCTTCTGTTCTTGGAGCACAAAACTCCGCCGGAAGGATGAACATCATATTTGTGCTAGCCGATGTCTTATCATCGGCTTTCATTTGCTTGGGTCGCCATTCTTTCTTCTGTGGACGACCTTCTGCGTCCAAAGTTTGCTGAATTTTCACGGCCAGATCGGGCCGTGCTTTCCTTAACGTGCAGGTATTGCCTTTCGGCTTCCTCCAAGCTACGTAGCCGCTGCACCCTACGCTTTTGGGAGTACTTGAGTCCATCAGGGCACCACCTTGGCCGATGTATCTATCTTCTTCTTCTTCGATTCATCTTCTAACTCCTCGAGATCTTCCACCCGAGATGACTCAGCTTGCTTGTTCCAGAGATGGGAGAGGCCTAGACGTTTGAACAGCGACACGTCCTGTGTCCTTCTTCTTGGCTACACTCCGGGCAGTTGTCGATCGTAGGCAATCGGCTCATTCCTGAATCCCAGCAATGCTTAAAGAAAGGACAATCCCAGTGCATGTTCATGTCTTCTTGCTCCCTTGACCTTCCCTTAGCGCGGTGTTCATATCCTTCGTCGTCTCCATCATACCGACGGTACTTTCTGTCGCTTACGCTAGACCGACGATCTCTTTCGTCGGCTGTGTCATACCGCCGGCGTCGGTCATACTGACGCTCATATTTGTTAAGAAGGTGCTCGGAGAGTGGTCGTTGATACCGCACGCTTCTCACTTGTTCCTCGGTGACGTACCGTTTGTCATCATATCGGGGCCGGTCACGTGGGCCGGCCTCCTCCTTGTCCTTGCCACGACGAACGCATTTGCTCTCTTCTTTATCCTTGCCAGGGTGGTATACAGGCCCTGCCATGTTAATATCGAACGAAAAACCTGGCTGACGCCTCGTGGGGTGACCGTACTCCACCATGTTGACGGCAGGAAACGGTTGCGTGTCCACTTTCATGGCATATTGACCGAATCAGACGGCCTTGTTCTATCGCCATTTGGATTTTGACGCAACACTTTGCGATCGGCGTAGTGGTATGGGTGAGCAGAGTTATGCCACTTGCGTACGGTCTTCCGTTCAGCTCTTGCACCGTAGGGATCTTATGGCCTTGAGATAACTTCATTTGTTTCTCCTTAAGCATTAAATCAAATATCTGCTCAGCCTTGCTTCGAAGTCAAACCCTTTTGCAGCCCTTGTTGCTTCACCCATTTGCAGGACACGGGGTTTGCCCCCCGAGCCCATTCAGCCACAGCTACTTCCTGATCTTCTGAAGAGTCTTCAGCTTCTCCTGTCTCAACCAGTCTTATAGGGCGTTTGAACTTGTCTTGATACAATTCAGGGTGGCGCTGTTCATACAATGATAATTTCTGAACCATATGCGCCAGTGAAGTGTATTCCGCAGCAAGCGGATCCTTGATCAGCGTTGCGAGGCCCAACACTGCCAGATCGACTGCTTCTTTTTCGTTCAAACGAGCCGAATAACATCGGTTCCTGACAGTCCTGAAACGCTGAATGTATTCAGACACCGTTTCTCCACGCTTTTGTCGCACTTGCGCCAGATCGGCAATGCCAGCCTCGGTAGCTTCTGAGTGATATTGCATGTGAAACTGCTCTTCCAGCTGCTTCCACGTCCGGATTGAACCTGGTGGCAACGAGGTGTACCACCCAAAAGCTGGTCCTGTGAGGGATTGTGCAAAAAACCTCACACGCAACTGGTCTGATGCGGAGATCATGCCCAGCTGTGCCAAATATCGGCTCACATGCTCAATTGAACTAGAGCCGTCTGACCCACTAAACTTTGAGAACTCAGGGAGCCGATACTTGGGCGGCAGTGGAATCAAATCATACTCGTTGGGGTACGGCTTAGAATAGCTGATTGCCCTCCTTTTCGGCACCATGCCGAACTGATCTCTCAAGATTGCACTGATTTGGTCCACTGTAGGAGCTGCAGGGGCCGAGCTTTGATGACTCGTTGCAGTGGCATATTTAGCTAGCCACGCCTGTTTATCGGCCTCCACTCCAGTAATCCCTCCTGCTACTCCAGAAATTCCTCCTGCTGTAATCTGGTTCGTGCGCGCCAAGTTATTGCAGTCTGGCACGTACGTGCACATGTATCCATGCGGGATTTCCTTAGGCGGTTCATGCAGGAACTGGTAGTCACCAGGATCGCCTCCAATCTTGTAGACAACGTGGGTGAACCAGCGGCTGGAGCTGCTAGCGAGAAAGGCATTGCGGTCGGGTGCAGGAACGTATTTCTCCCTGGTGAGTCCCTAGGGTAGGTGCGCGAAGTGCGATGCTTCATGATCTCCTGAACCACGCGAACCGCAGCTCTCGGCGTTCACCGGGCTCTCAGAATGACGGTGTAGCGAATGAGCCACCATGTAGTTAACCTCCTGGCGTAGAGCTCTGGTGGGTTCCTCTGAAGCGGTAGACAGATCCACCTCATCGAGGGTGCCTTCAGCTGAGAACCCTTTCCACCTAATGCCATGTGTACGGGTCCTTTCGAAAGAGCCGATGAGGTCGGCCTCGAAGAGAGCTTTAAGCTCATTGTATTTCTTCTTATGCTCCTCAGTCAGATCTTCGTACGTGACTGGTGCGTCCGCCATCTCAGTTGCAGATGTTGACGCAGTTGTTGTAGAGTGTCCCACCGGGCGTGCCAGAATGTGTTGCCTGCCAAAACCCACCGGCGAGCAGCGGCGGGCAACAGAGAGCCGGGAGGCTCCCAGATAGCTGGTGGGTCCTGGTCCCTCGAGGCGACGGCCCGCAATGCTCCGCACACGTCCAAGCTGGTGCAAGGGCGTGCCACCTGACCTATACCTGGTCAGGAAGGTGATGAGTTGCTTCGATTAATTTCCTGCATGGCAGACACGTAAACATTAAATACGAGCCTCGATCGGCTCTCAGGTTATCCTGTGAATCGGCTCAGGGAGCCGATCCACCCATGATTCGTATTGGATCTACGATAACATGGTGGTCCTGCTTGACCAATATAAGCTAAAATGATCTACGACGATTTAGGGTTTTCACCACATAACCGGAACGTCCTACACGTAGTTGAGCCTGGCAGATACGAAAGGTAACAGGAAACCAGCCCTAGAAAAGGCCTAAAAACCAACATGGAGTTGATTCCCGGAACATCCCTTATAGGATCAGCAAACCGTACCTTACGCACTACTGGATCATTCAACCCGTTTGCAAGGCCTAACCATATGGATATCAAACTAATCCTTGAAGAACAAGGAGCAACCGTAACAGATCGAATCTACTAAATAAAGACTAAGCAAGATGCTGCCCTTACACCTAAGATGGGTGCAAGGGCAGCTAGATATCCAGGGGTAGCATAACTAAGAAAATACGTCAAGAAAGTACCAATGCTAACCCTAATCTTATATTTACTAATTGGAGGCCCCATAAGAGGCACCACGTTAATCCACATCATCAGAATAATTAAGACAATTAGATCTAAAATTTATGGCTAGGATTAGTCGAGAGAGTTGTGTTTTATAATGTTACGTAGACACGTTTATTCAATTATAGTAGGCCACGGAACGTGCCAATCACAATATAGCTAGCACGTCCAATAAAATAGCTACCACGTTCTAATATACCAAATTAGCAGATCGTGGGAAAAAATTAGCTGGATCATGTCCGTTTTAAAAAAAGGTTCACGTCCATTAAAAAAATCTGCACAAGGCCGGACATACTTTGTATCGTACACGTTACACAAGGCCGGACATAGTTTTTGTCCTACACGTTTGATTCAATCACCTTACAAAGCTGAAAATAAGGAGATCCAAAGTTATTGCAGGATTACACATGAATCAGATTTTGAATCTGCGCCTATCAAAATATTAAGGAGTCCAAGTTGTCTACTATTGTACATAGACGAATTCTACAAGGAAAAAAGCTGATCTTTTTGTGCTCGCTTTTCCTTCAGCTATATATATATTTTATTTTATACGCAGAGCTAAAAAAAAGGAGACCCAAGTCATTGTGAACTTGCACATCCACTTATCAGATTTTGAATCTCCGCCGATCAAAATATTAAAAAGTATGCAGTTGTCTACTACTCTACATAGGCGATTCTACAAGGAAAAAGACTAATATTTTTGTACCCGCTTTTTCTTCAGCTATTTTTTTTATTTTTTATATAGTAGTAAAGCCGGTTGTACCTGTTAAAATCATGCACATCTTCTCCCTTGAAAACACCCCTTTCAGAAGAAAGGATAAATCAGGGTTGATCCTCACATCTCCATGCCGCCGCCATGAATATCTCATGATGTCATATTGACATGTCTCAGTCTATTTTGCAGAGTCCGATCTACTGCTCTCCCTTGAAGTAAAGATCCTTGCCGGAGAACTCAGCTGCCGACGTGTTGCCAGCGACCTATCCGCCGTCTTCTCACTATCCGGCCATGGCCGCGACTTTAAATGAGATAGCAAGTCGTGCGCCAGTAGGAGGGCATTCCAAATCATGAAAGGAACAAACATAGCATGTGAGGATGAGTAATTTAACCACAACCGTGAGCTTTAGACCATCAATTATGTGATAGAAGCTAATTTGCTAATGCCTACATCCATGAAAGATTAAGCTGAGGCGACAAGAGTAAGCATTCATCTGGGTTTCCGTGTAACTTTGTCATCGCTAATTTCCTAGCTCCCCTCTTAGCTCATTATGGTATCCATCTCCAATCCATCACATCTAGATGAGATGGTGCATCAACGTTAGCAAAGAAAGTGGCTTATGATTCATCGGAGTAGGGCATATACATGTGTTCCGAAAAGCAGCAGCTGCTGTAGAATACCGATGAAGCTCATGGGCGAGCAGGCTACATGTTAAACGTTCTTTAATTGCTGTGTCCTTGCAATCAGCTTAGAGAGTCGTGTAAATACACCCACTAATTGGATATTTTTTGCGGTATATAATTATTAATAATGATCTTGGGAAAATATGAGTGTAGAACCTTATATAATTTCAAAAAGTAAAAAATTGTGATAAAAGGATTGTATGGAAAGATAGACAAAGTGGTAGAAAATTCGTAGAAGCGTAGAATTGACGAAATTTACATTATTTTTCTCTCAAACGCCCAAAAATTATCAATGTAAAACTTTATGGGTCCACAAAATTGTACACTACAATAAATTGAGATATTTTTTGAATTTAAGGTAGACCAAATAAGTGGGAAAACAAGTATACGTTAGATTACAAAAACTCCTCCCATCGAACACACACAAATTTTTGCATTTGCAATAATGTTTTTCACTAATATAATATATACAACACAAATAAAGATGGATGTCCGTGCTATAATATTCAACATAATTAATTTTAAATGTGCTAGCCCGGGCGACTGCCTGGGTTGATGACTAGTATATCTAATGATAACGGTGTTGCTCGCCATCAACAAGGCTTCAGTACGAGCAACACATGAACGACGAATAAACAAGATACTGCCTAGATCGCAGGATGCGATCTAGGCAGCATAGCGCTTACCCGGAAGAAACCCTCGAAAGAAGGGGTGGCAATGCGCCTAGATTGGTTTGTTGTGAACGTGATCGTCCTCCTTTCTCAATAACCCTAGATACATATTTATAGTCCGTAGACTTTCTAACTTGGGAATAAACCCAACCGTGTACGAGCTAAACTCTATCTCTTAATTCTAACCGACACGTAACCTACCATAATTTACAGATACACGGGCAATCTAGCCCAAACTCTTGTACAAGGCCGATTCATGAATATTTTCCGTGCATATTCTCCAAGCCCATCTCAATCACGGCCCACCTCCTGACTTGGTTAAAATCTGGTGATAACACATATGGCCTCTTCCTTACGTCTTGCCTGGTTTGTTGCCGGTCAACGCCCCTGCTGCTGGCCCTGATGCTCCTGGTCCTGTTTAAAGTTCATATGTGTAATCTTATTCCCCTTTGGAAGTTCAGCATTAAACTCTAATAGTACAACTGTTGTGGTCTTGTGATGTACAGTAGTACTCTTTTGATGCATTTGTGATGTAGTAGTACTGTACTTTTTTTGAACTGATATAGTACTATCTAAGAAAAGTACTCCCTCCGATTCACATTCTTTTTAGCACCAAGAAATATGGATCGGAGCGAGGGAGTAAATTAAACATGGCATCTCGTGCATGAAGCTTGACAGATTGATCGGGTTGGCTAGAACGGCTATACAATGCTGCTCATTAGGCAAATGCATGCCATGTACGATAGTATACATCCAGTAAATAAGTCTATACTGACATAAAAAAGACTACATTGGGGATGAGAGTCAATTGGGGCATCTACAATACAGAAAATCTTGCTCGTAGTTGATTTTGGCTAAGAGGGTTTTATTACTCACATTACACGTGCCACTTTCCTTGTCTGCAAAACAAGTTCCAATAAAGGAAGAGGAAAGAAGAGGACATTGTGGGCGAGATTGAACACTTTTTTATGTGTTAAGCTGAGGCCTCGTTTAGCTGAGGATTTCGGCTTAGGCCTAACAGCTCAGCACACACACAAATAAATCTCCTCGCGCGCACCAGTGTCAGCAATTTTCTTATTATTATACTTTGCGAGATTTAGCGGATGAGCCAAACTCAGAGATAGAATGAAGCTTTTGGGATGTTCTTGAAATTTCCATGTTTGAAACCCAAAACGACTTCTCTTCATGCTAGACTTCATAAGATCAACATGGGGTAGATACATGATTTGTCTGGTTTGGATATATCTCGACCTTGTTTATCAACTTTAATGCTTACGATATGATATAAGAAGACTATATATGTGCTTTTGTTTTTCATTTTTCTGATTTTTTTTATTTTGTGCCCATATTTGTATCTTGGTCAAATCCTAGGTTTGACAATGATTTAAACAAGTTTAAAATATGAAAATGAAAAGGTAAGCATGGATCCTTCTTAGTTTCTCTAAAATGAAGCTTTTGGGAGGTTTTTGATGTTTCCATGTTTGAAACCCGGAACCACTTCTCTTCATGCTTGACTTCATAAGATAGAGTTTAGGGGTTAGGGGTAGATACATGATTTGTTTGGTTTGAATATGTCTAGACCTTGTTTATCACTTGAATGCTTACTATATAACATAAGAAGACTATGTACTTTGGTTTTTCATTTTTTTTTTTTTTATGCCCATTTGAATCTTGGTCAAATACTAGTTATGACCAAGTGTAAACAAGTTTAAAATATGAAAATGAAAAGGTAAGCATGGATCCTTCTTAGACACTCTAAAATGAATATTTTGGGAGGCTCTTGAAATTTCCAAGTTTGAAACCCAAAACCACTTCTCTTCATGCTTGACTACATAAGACAGAGTTTAGGGTTAGGGGTAGATACATGATTTTTCTTGTTTGAATATATATAGACCTTGTTTATCAACTTTAATGCTTACTATATGACATAAGAAAACTATGTGCTTTCGTTTTTAATTTTTCTGATTTTTTTAATTTTGATGCACATTTGAATCTTTGTCAAATCCTAGGTTTGACCAAGATTTAAACAAGTATAAAACATGAAAATGAAAAGGGTAAGCCTGTATCCTTCTTAGTCACTCTAAAATGAAGTTTTTGGGATGTTCTTGAAATTTTCATGTTTGAAACCCAAAACCACTTCTCTTCATGCTTGACTTCATAAGATAGAGTTTAGGGGCTAGGGGTAGATACATGATTTGCCTAGGTTTGAATATGTCCAAACCTTGTTTATCAACTTGAATGCTTACTATATGACATAAGAAGACTATATGCTTTTGTTTTTCATTTTTCTGCTTTTTTTTTTTTTTTTATGCCCATTTGAATCTTTTGGTCAAATCCTAGGTTTAATTTGACACAGGTTTGAACAAGTTTAAAATATGAAAATGAAAAGGTGGTAAGCATGGATCCTTCTTATATATATTAGTCACTCTAAAATGAAGCTTTGGGAGGTTTTGAAATTTCCATGTTTGAAACTGAAAACCACTTCTCTTCATGTTGTTGACTTAATTCATAAGATAGAGTTTAGGGGTTAGGGGAAGGGTAGATACATGATTTTTCTATTTTGAATATGTCTAGACCATGTTTATCAACTTGAATGCTCATGCATTATAATATGGCATAAAAAGGCTATGTGCGTTTTTTTTTTTTATACCCATGTGAATCTTGGTCAAATCCTAGTTTTGACCAGGATTTAAACAAGTTTAAAACATGAAAATGAAAAGGTAAGCCTGCATCCTTCTTGGTCACTCTAAAACGAAGCTTTTGGGAGGTTTTTAAATTTCCATGTTTGAAAGCCAAAACCATTTTTCTTCATGCTAGACTTCTAAGTACTTTTACGCCCATTTGAATCTTGGTCAAATCCTAAGTTTGACCAAGATTTGAACAAGTTTAAAACATGAAAATGAAAAGGGTAAGCCTGGATCTTTCTTAGTCACTCTAAAATGAAGCTTTTGGGAGGTTTTTGAAATTTCCATGTTTGAAACCCAAAACCACTTCTCTTCATGCTTGACTTCGTAATATAGAGTTTAGGGTTATGGGTAGATACATACATGATTTTTTTAAGTATTTTTATGCCCATTTGAATCTTGGTAAAATCCTAGGTTACGAGATTTGAACAAGTTTAAAACATGAAAATAAAAGATAAGCCCGCTAGACTGAATCCTTCTTAGTCACTCTATAATGAAGCTTTTGGGGGGTTGTTAAAAATGTAAGCATGTATCCTTCTTAGGACGTCACACCACAATGAATCTTTTGGGAGGGTTTTCGAAATGTCCATGTTTGAAACCCAAAACGACTTCTCTTCGTGCTTGACTTCATAATTAAGACAAAGTTTAGGGTTAGGGGTAGATACATGATTTTTCTGGTTTGAATATGTCTAGACTTTGTTTATCAACTTGAGTGCTTACTATATGACATATATAAGAAGGCTATATGCTTTGGTTTTTCATTTTTTTTAAATTTTTATGCCCATTTGAATCTTGGTCAAATCCTAGGTACGTACGGTTTCACCAAGATTTGAACACGTTTAAAACATGAAAATAAAAGGTAAGCATGGATCCTTCTTAGTCACTCTAAAATGAAACTTTTGGGAGGTTCTTGAAATTTCCATGCATGCATGTTTGAAACCAATAAGACTTCTCTCTTCATGCTAGACTTCATAAGATCGACCGACTTTATGGTTAGTGGGTAGATACATGCTTTTTCTGTTTTGAATATGCGTAGACCTTGTTCATCAATTTGAAATTTCCATGTTTGAAACCCAAAACCACTTCTCTTCACATACTTGAATGCCTTACTAAATGACATAAGAAGACCATGCGCTTTGGTTTTTTTTTGAATTCTTATGTCCATTTGAATCTCTTGGTCAAATCCTAGCTAGGTTTGACCAAGATTTAAACAAGTTTAACACATGAAAATGAAAAGGTAAGCTTGTATCATTCTTAGTAACTCCAAAATGAAGCTTTTGGGATGGTTTTTGAAATGTCCATGTTTGAAACCCAAAACAACTTCTCATCGTGCTTGACTTCATAAGACAGAGTTCAGGGTTAGGGGGTAGATACATGATTTTTGTGGTTTCAATATGTCAGACCTTGTTTATCACCTTGAATGCTTACTATATGACATAAGAAGACGGCGTGTTTTTGTTTTTCATTTTTTGGATTTTTTTGAATTTTTATGCCCATTTGAATCTTGGTCAAGTCATAGGTTTGACCAAGATTTAGTCAAAATGTACCAATTGATAGATGAGTTAACTTGGCTTCATGGAAAAATAATGTCATGTAAATGAGTTAACTTGGCTTTCGTACCCTTGAATCCATAGGAAACTTTGTACAAATGTAGTAGTATAATAATCAACCGAGTTTTTACACCAACAGGTCTGTCACTTACGTGTGGTGCCCATGCGTGAGGTCCCACACTTTAGTGAGCACAAGTCAAGTGCGGTAGGTAAACTCCAAGCCATCTTCTTTGTCAAGAGAAGACGCATCAGGATGCGTATTGGAAGTCTCTGGGCCCTTCAGGATCCTTCGGTTGTCCCTCTCACAAAAAAAATCTCTCATTCTCGGCCTCGCTCGACTCGCTCGCTCGCTCGCAACTCCTGCTCACTGACAAAACCTGCAGAACAGTCAACATCATCACCCGAAAAATGGGAGACACCATAATTCTCTCCCTTCTCTCCTTCCGAGTGATCCCTCTTCCTCCGAGTTTCACTCGACGGGCAAACACACGTGTGCTGCATAGTAATAAAAAAAAGTAGAAAAATCGACCTACGAATCTATGATTAAATAGGTTAATCTAGGGTTTTGCCCACTACTACAGATCAAGTTCAAAAATATCCAACTACTGGTTCGATTTTGGGCTACTAATATAAAATTAAATAAGTTGAACTAGTATTCC
Source organism: Lolium multiflorum (assembly GCA_030979885.1). NCBI lineage: Eukaryota > Viridiplantae > Streptophyta > Magnoliopsida > Poales > Poaceae > Lolium > Lolium multiflorum. Next base: position 403,514,581 of record CM061750.1, read on the forward strand.
TCTAAAAAATCATTTTGGTATGCATTGTTTTATACTTTTCATAGCTATAGTGCATCACAAATTCATGATTTCATGCTTTGCTTTGCCAATTTCGATTTTTTCTAACCACCTTCTCTTTGATTTCAAATTTAGGTCAAACTATTGGTGCCTGGTATGTGTTCTACTTGAATTTGATGCTGCGTGCGCACATGTTTTGCCATTGTTTTGGGCTTCCACACATCTTTGGGGCATCCAAGTATTTAAGTTCCTTGTGTTTTCTTGAATTGTAATTCATGTACCATTCCTCCCAATGTTTATGCCCATTTGAATCTTGGTCAAATCATAAGTTTGACCAAGATTTGAACAAGTTTAAAACATGAAAATGAAAAGGTAAGCCTGGATCCTTCTTAGTCACTCTAAAATGAAGCTTTTGGCAGGTTTTTGATATTTCCATGTTTGAAACACAAAACCACTTCTCTTCATGCTTGGCTTCATAAGTCAGAGTTTAGGGTTAGGGGTAGATACATGATTTGTCTTGTTTGAATATGTTTAGACCTTGTTTATCAACTTGAATGCTTACTATATGACATGAGAAGACTATATATGTACTTTGGTTTTTCAATTTTTTGTTTTATTTTATTTTATGCGCATTTGAATCTTGGTCAAATACTAGTTATGACCAAGATGTAAAAAAGTTTAAAACATGAAAATGAAAAGGTAAGCATGGATCCTTCTTAGACACTCTAAAATGAATATTTTGGGAGGTTCTTGAAATTTCCAAGTTTGAAACCCAAAACCACTTCTCTTCATGCTTGACTACATAAGACAGAGTTTAGGGTTAGGGGTAGATACATGATTTTTCTTGTTTGAATATATCTAGACCTTGTTTATCAACTTTAATGCTTACTATATGACATAAGAAAACTATGTGCTTTAATTTGGTTTTTAATTTTTCTATTTTTTTGAATTTTGATGCACATTTTGAATCTTGGCGAAATCCTAGGTTTGGCCAAGATTTAAACAAGTATAAAACATGAAAATGAAAAGGGAAGCATGTATCCTTGTTTAGACTGTGTTTATCAACTTGAATGCTTACTATATGACATAAGAATACTATGTGCTTTGGTTTTCATTTTTTGACCAAGATTTGAACATGTTTCAAACATGAAAATAAAAGGTAAGCATGGATCCTTCTTAGTCACTCTAAAATGAAGCTTTGGGGGGTTCTTGAAATTTCCATGTTTGAAACCCAAAACCACTTCTCTTCATGCTTGACTTCATAAGACATAGTTAAGGGTTAGGGGTAGATACATGCTTTTTCTGTTTTGAATATGCGTAGACCTTGTTCATCAATTTGAAATTTCCATGTTTGAAACCCAAAACCACTTCTCTTCACATGCTTGACTCCATAATACAGAGTTTAAGGTTAGGGCCAGGGTAGATACATGATTTTTCTATTTTGAATATGTCTAGGTCATGTTTATCAACTTGAATGCTCATGCATTATAATATGGCATAAAAGGCTATGTGCTTTTTAGTCACTCTAAAATGAAGTATTTGGGATGTTCTTGAAATTTTCATGTTTGAAACCCAAAACCACTTCTCTTCATGCTTGACTTCATAAGATAGAGTTTAGGGGCTAGGGGTAGATACATGATTTGCCTATGTTTGAATATGTCCAAACCTTGTTTATCAACTTGAATGCTTACTATATGACATAATAAGACTATATGCTTTTGTTTTTCATTTTTCTGATTTTTTTTGAATTTTATGCCCATTTGAATCTTTTGGTCAAATCCTAGGTTTAATTTGACACAGGTTTAAACAAGTTTAAAATATGAAAATGAAAAGGTGGTAAGCATGGATCCTTCTTATATATATTAGTCACTCTAAAATGAAGCTTTGGGAGGTTTTTGAAATTTCCATGTTTGAAACCCAAAACCACTTCTCTTCATGTTGTTGACTTCATAAGATAGAGTTTAGGTGTTAGGGGTAGGGTAGATACATGATTTTTCTATTTTGAATATGTCTAGACCATGTTTATCAACTTGAATGCTCATGCATTATAATATGGCATAAAAAGGCTATGTGCGTTTTTTATTTTTTTTACCATTTGAATCTTGGTCAAATCCTAAGTTTGACCAAGATTTGAACAAGTTTAAAACATGAAAATGAAAAGGATAAGCCTGGATCCTTCTCAGTCACTCTAAAATGAAGCTTTTGGGAGGTTTTTGAAATTTCCATGTTTGAAACCCAAACCACTTCTCTTCATGCTTGACTTTACAAGACAAAGTTTATGGTTAGGGGGTAGATACATGATTCGTCTGTTTTAAATATTTCTAGACCTTGTTTATCAACTTGAATGCCTTACTAAATGACATAAGAAGACCATGCGCTTTGTTTTTTTTTTGAATTCTTATGCCCATTTGAATCTCTTGGTCAAATCCTAGCTAGGTTTAACCAAGATTTAAACAAGTTTAACACATGAAAATGAAAAGGTAAGCTTGTATCATTCTTAGAAACTCCAAAATGAAGCTTTTGGGATGGTTTTTGAAATGTCCATGTTTGAAACCCAAAACAACTTCTCATCGTGCTTGACTTCATAAGACAGAGTTTAGGGTTAGGGGTAGATACATGATTTTTGTGGTTTGAATATGTCAGACCTTGTTTATCACCTTGATTGCTTACTATATGACATAAGAAGACGCGTGCTTTTGTTTTTGATTTTTTTGATTTTTTTTAATTTTTATGCCCATTTGAATCTTGTTCAAGTCATAGGTTTGACCGAGATTTAAACATGTTTAAAACATGAAAATGAAAAAGTAATCCTGGATCCTTCTTAGTCACTCCAAAATGTACCAATTGATAGGTGAGTTAACTTGGCTTCATGGAAAAATAATGTCATGTAAATGAGTTAACTTGGCTTTCGTACCCTTGAATCCATAGGAAACTTTGTGCCCATTTGAATCTTGGTCAAATCCTAAGTTTGACAAAGATCGATTTGAACAAGTTTAAAACATGAAAATGAAAATGTAAGCCTAGATCCTTCTTAGTCACTCTAAAATGAAGCTTTCGGGGGTTCTTGAAATCTCAATGTTTGAAACCAAAACCACTTCTCTTCATGCTTGACTTCATAAGACAGAGTTAAGGGTTAGGGGTAGATACATGCTTTTTCTGTTTTGAATATGTCTAGACCTTGTTGATCAACTTGAATGCTTACTATATATATATGACATAAGAAGGCTATGTGCTTTGGTTTTTCATTTTTCTGGTTTTTTTTTGAATTTTATGCCCATTTGAATCTTGGTAAAATACTAGCCAGGTTTGACCAAGATTTAAACAATTTTAAAACATGAAAATGAAAAGGCATGCATGGATCTTTTTTAGTCACTCTAAAGTGAAGCTTTTGGGAGGTTCTTGAAATTACCATGCATGTTTGAAATCAATAGGACTTCTCTCTTCATGCTAGACTTCATAAGATTGACCTACTTTATGGTTAGGGGGTAGATACATGCTTTTTCTGTTTTGAATATGCCTAGACCTTGTTCATCAATTTGAAATTTCCATGTTTGAAACCCAAAACCACTTCTCTTCATGCTTGACTCCATAATACAAAGTTTAAGGTTAGGGCCAGGGTAGATTATACATGATTTTTTCTAGTTTGAATATGTCTAGACCATGCATGTTTATCAACTTGAATGCCCATGCATTATAATATGGCATAAAAAGGCTATGTGCATTTTTTTATACCCATTTGAATCTTGGTCAAATCCTAGTTTTGACCAGGCTTTAAACAAGTTTAAAACTTGAAAATGAAAAGGTAAGCCTGTATCATTCTTGGTCACTCTAAAATGAAGCTTTTGGGAGGTTTTTAAATTTCCATGTTTGAAACCCAAAACCATTTTTCTTCATGCTAGACTTCTAAGTATTTTTACGCCCATTTGAATCTTGGTCAAATCCTAAGTTTGACCAAGATTTGAACAAGTTTAAAACATGAAAATGAAAAGGGTAAGCCTGGATCTTTCTTAGTCACTCTAAAATGAAGCTTTTGGGAGGTTTTTGAAATTTCCATGTTTGAAACCCAAAACCAGTTCTCTTCATGCTTGACTTTACAAGACAAAGTTTATGGTTAGGGGGTAGATACATGATTCGTCTGTTTTAAATATTTCTAGACCTTGTTTATCAACTTGAATGCCTTACTAAATGACATAAGAAGACCATGCGCTTTGTTTTTTTTTGAATTCTTATGCCCATTTGAATCTCTTGGTCAAATCCTAGCTAGGTTTGACCAAGATTTAAACAAGTTTAACACATGAAAATGAAAAGGTAAGCTTGTATCGTTCTTAGAAACTCCAAAATGAAGCTTTTGGGATGGTTTTTGAAATGTCCATGTTTGAAACCCAAAACAACTTCTCATCGTGCTTGACTTCATAAGACAGAGTTTAGGGTTAGGCGGTAGATACATGATTTTTGTGGTTTGAATATGTCAGACCTTGTTTATCACCTTGAATGCTTACTATATGACATAAGAAGACGGCATGTTTTTGTTTTTCATTTTTTTGATTTTTTTGAATTTTTATGCCCATTTGAATCTTGGTCAGGTCATAGGTTTGACCAAGATTCAGTCACTCCAAAATGTACCAATTGATAGATGAGTTAACTTGGCTTCATGGAAAAATAATGTCATGTAAATGAGTTAACTTGGCTTTCGTACCCTTGAATCCATAGGAAACTTTGTACAAATGTAGTAGTATAATAATCAACCGAGTTTTTACACCAACAGGTCTGTCACTTACGTGTGGTGCCCATGCGTGAGGTCCCACACTTCAGTGAGCACAAGTCAAGTGCGGTAGGTACGCAAACTCCATCATGCGTCGTAAGGAAGTCTCAGGATCCTTCGGTTGTCCCTCTCACAAAAAAATTCTCTCATTCTCGGCCTCGCTCGACTCGCTCGCTCGCACCTCCTGCTCACTGACAAAACCTGCAGAACAGTCAACATCATCACCCAAAAAGGGGAGACACCATAATTCTCTCCCTTCTTCTCTCCTTCCGAGTGATCCCTCTTCCTCCGAGTTTCACTCGACGGGCAAACACACGTGTGCTGCATAGTAATAAAAAAAAGTAGAAAAATTGACCTATGAATCTATGATTAAATAGGTTAATCTAGGGTTTTGCCCATTACTACAGATCAAGTTCAAAAATATCCAACTACTTGTTCGATTTTGGGCTACTAATATAAAATTAAATAAGTTGAACTAGTATTCCTCTAAAAAAATCATTTTGGTATGCATTGTTTTATACTTTTCATAGCTATAGTGCATCACAAATTCATGATTTCATGCTTTGCTTTTCCAATTTCGATTTTTTCTAACCACCTTCTCTTTGATTTCAAATTTAGGTCAAACTATTGGTGCCTGGTATGTGTTCTACTTGAATTTGATGCTGCGTGCGCACATGTTTTGCCATTGTTTTGGGCTTCCACACATCTTTGGGGCATCCAAGTATTTAAGTTACCTTGTGTTTTCTTGAATTGTAATTCATGTACCATTCCTCCCAATTTTTATGCCCATTTGAATCTTGGTCAAATCATAAGTTTGACCAAGATTTGAACAAGTTTAAAACATGAAAATGAAAAGGTAAGCCTGGATCCTTCTTAGTCACTCTAAAATGAAGCTTTTGGGAGGTTTTTGATATTTCCATGTTTGAAACACAAAACCACTTCTCTTCATGCTTGACTTCATAAGACAGAGTTTAGGGTTAGGGGTAGATACATGATTTGTCTTGTTTGAATATGTTTAGACCTTGTTTATCAACTTGAATGCTTACTATATGACATGAGAAGACTATGTACTTTGGTTTTTCATTTTTTTGTTTTTTTAAATTTTATGCCCATTTGAATCTTGGTCAAATACTAGTTATGACCAAGATGTAAACAAGTTTAATACATGAAAATGAAAAGGTAAGCATGGATCCTTCTTAGACACTCTAAAATGAATATTTTGGGAGGTTCTTGAAATTTCCAAGTTTGAAACCCAAAACCACTTCTCTTCATGCTTGACTACATAAGATAGAGTTTAGGGTTAGGGGTAGATACACATGATTTTTCTTGTTTGAATATATCTAGACCTTGTTTATCAACTTTAATGCTTACTATATGACATAATAAAACTCTGTGCTTTCATTTTTAATTTTTATGATTTTTTTAATTTTGATGCACATTTGAATCTTTGTCAAATCCTAGGTTTGACCAAGATTTAAACAAGTATAAAACATGCAAATGAGAAGGGTAAGCCTGTATCCTTCTTAGTCACTCTAAAATGAAGTTTTGGGATGTTCTTGAAATTTTCATGTTTGAAACCCAAAACCACTTCTCTTCATGCTTGACTTCATAAGATAGAGTTTAGGGGCTAGGGGGTAGATACATGATTTGCCTAGGTTTGAATATGTCCAAACCTTGTTTATAAACTTGAATGCTTACTATATGACATAAGAAGACTACATGCTTTTGTTTTTCAATTTTCTGATTTTTTTGAATTTTATGCCCATTTGAATCTTTTGGTCAAATCCTAGGTTTAATTTGACACGTGTTTAAACAAGTTTAAAATATGAAAATAAAAAGGTGGTAAGCATGGATCCTTCTTATATATATTAGTCACTCTAAAATGAAGCTTTTGGGAGGTTTTTGAAATTTCCATGTTTGAAACCCAAAACCACTTCTCTTCATGCTATTGACTTCATAAGATAGAGTTTAGGGGTTAGGGGTATATATAGATACATGATTTGTCTTGTTTGAATATGTGTCTAGACCTTGTTTATCAACTTTAATGCTTACTATATGACATAAGAAAACTATGTGCTTTAATTTGGTTTTTAATTTTTCTATTTTTTTGAATTTTGATGCACATTTTGAATCTTGGTGAAATCCTAGGTTTGACCAAGATTTAAACAAGTATAAAACATGAAAATGAAAAGGGAAGCATGTATCCTTGTTTAGACTGTGTTTATCAACTTGAATGCTTACTATATGACATAAGAATACTATGTGCTTTGGTTTTCATTTTTTTGATTTTTTTTGGGTTTCAAACATGAAAATAAAAGGTAAGCATGGATCCTTCTTAGTCACTCTAAAATGAAGCTTTGGGGGTTCTTGAAATTTCCATGTTTGAAACCCAAAACCACTTCTCTTCACGCTTGACTTCAAAATAGTTAAGGGTTAGGGGGATACATGCTTTTTCTGTTTTGAATATGCCTAGACCTTGTTCATCAATTTGAAATTTCCATGTTTGAAACCCAAAACCACTTCTCTTCACATGCTTGACTCCATTTAAGGTTAGGGCCAGGGTAGATACATGATTTTTCTATTTTGAATATGTCTAGACCATGTTTATCAACATGAATGCTCATGCATTATAATATGGCATAAAAAGCCTATGTGCGTTTTTTAGCCACTCTAAAATGAAGTATTTGGGATGTTCTTGAAATTTTCATGTTTGAAACCCGAAACCACTTCTCTTCATGCTTGACTTCATAAGATAGAGTTTAGGGGCTAGGGGTAGATACATGATTTGCCTATGTTTGAATATGTCCAAACCTTGTTTATCAACTTGAATGCTTACTATATGACATAAGAAGACTATATGCTTTTGTTTTTCATTTTTCTGATTTTTTTGAATTTTATGCCCATTTGAATCTTTTGGTCAAATCCTAGGTTTAATTTGACACAGGTTTAAACAAGTTTAAAATATGAAAATGAAAAGGTGGTAAGCATGGATCCTTCTTATATATATTAGTCACTCTAAAATGAAGCTTTGGGAGGTTTTGAAATTTCCATGTTTGAAACCCAAAACCACTTCTCTTCATGTTGTTGACTTCATAAGATAGAGTTTAGGGGTTAGGGGTATAGATACATGATTTGTCTTGTTTGAATATGTCTAGACCATTTTTATCAACTTGAATGCTCATGCATTATAATATGGCATAAAAAGGCTATGTGCGTTTTTTATTTTTTTTATACCCATTTGAATCTTGGTCAAATCCTAAGTTTGACCAAGATTTGAACAAGTTTAAAACATGAAAATGAAAAGGGTAAGCCTGGATCCTTCTTAGTCACTCTAAAATGAAGCTTTTGGGAGGTTTTTGAAATTTCCATGTTTGAAACCCAAACCACTTCATGCTTGACTTTACAAGACAAAGTTTATGGTTAGGGGGTAGATACATGATTCGTCTGTTTTTAAATATTTCTAGACCTTGTTTATCAACTTGAATGCCTTACTAAATGACATAAGAAGACCATGCGCTTTGTTTTTTCTTGAATTCTTATGCATTTGAATCTCTTGGTCAAATCCTAGCTAGGTTTGACCAAGATTTAAACAAGTTTAACACATGAAAATGAAAAGGTAAGCTTGTATCATTCTTAGAAACTCCAAAATGAAGCTTTTGGGATGGTTTTTGAAATGTCCATGTTTGAAACCCAAAACAACTTCTCATCGTGCTTGACTTCATAAGACCGAGTTTAGGGTTAGGGGGTAGATACATGATTTTTGTGGTTTGAATATGTCAGACCTTGTTTATCACCTTGAATGCTTACTATATGACATAAGAAGACGCGTGCTTTTGTTTTTCATTTTTTTGATTTTTTTTAATTTTTATGCCCATTTGAATCTTGTTCAAGTCATAGGTTTGACCGAGATTTAAACATGTTTAAAACATGAAAATGAAAAAGTAAGCATGGATCCTTCTTAGTCACTCCAAAATGTACCAATTGATAGATGAGTTAACTTGGCTTCATGGAAAAATAATGTCATGTAAATGAGTTAACTTGGCTTTCGTACCCTTGAATCCATAGGAAACTTTGTGCCCATTTGAATCTTGGTCAAATCCTAAGTTTGACAAAGATCGATTTGAACAAGTTTAAAACATGAAAATGAAAATGTAAGCCTAGATCCTTCTTAGTCACTCTAAAATGAAGCTTTTGGGGGGTTCTTGAAATCTCAATGTTTGAAACCCAAAACCACTTCTCTTCATGCTTGACTTCATAAGACAGAGTTAAGGGTTAGGGGTAGATACATGCTTTTTTCTGTTTTGAATATGTCTAGACCTTGTTGATCAACTTGAATGCTTACTATATATATGACATAAGAAGGCTATGTGCTTTGGTTTTTTTTCTTTTTTTTGAATTTTATGCCCATTTGAATCTTGGTCAAATCCTAGCCAGGTTTGACCAAGATTTAAACAATTTTAAAACATGAAAATGAAAAGGCATGCATGGATCTTTTTTAGTCACTCTAAAATGAACCTTTTGGGAGGTTCTTGAAATTTCCATGCATGTTTGAAATCAATAGGACTTCTCTCTTCATGCTAGACTTCATAAGATCGACCGACTTTATGGTTAGGGGGTAGATACATGCTTTTTCTGTTTTGAATATGCCTAGACCTTGTTCATCAATTTGAAATTTCCATGTTTGAAACCCAAAACCACTTCTCTTCATGCTTGACTCCATAATACAGAGTTTAAGGTTAGGGTCAGGGTAGATTATACATGATTTTTCTAGTTTGAATATGTCTAGACCATGCATGTTTATCAACTTGAATGCTCATGCATTATAATATGGCATAAAAAGGCTATGTGTGTTTTTTTATACCCATGTGAATCTTGGTCAAATCCTAGTTTTGACCAGGATTTAAACAAGTTTAAAACTTGAAAATGAAAAGGTAAGCCTGTATCCTTCTTGGTCACTCTAAAATGAAGCTTTTGGGAGGTTTTTAAATTTCCATGTTTGAAACCCAAAACCATTTTTCTTCATGCTAGACTTCTAAGTATTTTTACGCCCATTTGAATCTTGGTCAAATCTAAGTTTGACCAAGATTTGAACAAGTTTAAAACATGAAAATGAAAAGGGTAAGCCTGGATCTTTCTTAGTCACTCTAAAATGAAGCTTTTGGAGGTTTTGAAATTTCCATGTTTGAAACCAAAACCACTTCTCTTCATGCTTGACTACAAGACAAAGTTTATGGTTAGGGGTAGATACATGATTCGTCTGTTTTAAATATTTCTAGACCTTGTTTATCAACTTGAATGCCTTACTAAATGACATAAGAAGACCATGCGCTTTGTGTTTTTTTTTGAATTCTTATGCCCATTTGAATCCCTTGGTCAAATCCTAGCTAGGTTTGACCAAGATTTAAACAAGTTTAACACAAAAATGAAAAGGTAAGCTTGTATCATTCTTAGAAACTCCAAAATGAAGCTTTTGGGAGGGTTTTTGAAATGTCCATGTTTGAAACCCAAAACAACTTCTCATCGTGCTTGACTTCATAAGGCAGAGTTTAGGGTTAGGGGTAGATACATGATTTTTGTGGTTTGAATATGTCAGACCTTGTTTATCACCTTGAATGCTTACTATATGACATAAGAAGACCTGTTTTTGTTTTTCATTTTTTTGATTTTTTTGAATTTTTATGCCCATTTGAATCTTGGTCAGGTCATAGGTTTGACCAAGATTTAGTCACTCAAAATGTACCAATTGATAGATGAGTTAACTTGGCTTCATGGAAAAATAATGTCATGTAAATGAGTTAACTTGGCTTTCGTACCCTTGAATCCATAGGAAACTTTGTACAAATGTAGTATTATAATAATCAACCAAGTTTTTACACCAACAGGTCTGTCACTTACGTGTGGTGCCCATGCGTGAGGTCCCACACTTCAGTGAGCACAAGTCAAGTGCGGTAGGTACGCAAACTCCAGCCATCTTCTTTGTCAAGAGAAGATGCATCAGGTGCGTATTGGTCTCTGGGCCCTTCGGGATCCTTCGGTTGTCCCTCTCACAAAAAATTCTCTCATTCTCGGCCTCGCCTCGCTCGCTCGCTGCTGCACCTCCTGCTCACAAAACCTGCAACAGTCAACATCATCACCCGAAAAAGGAGACACCATAATTCTCTCCCTTCTTCTCTCCGAGTGATCCCTCTTCCTCCGAGTTTCACTCGACGGGCAACACACGTGTGCTGCATAGTAATAAAAAAAGTAGAAAAATCAACCTACGAATCTATGATTAAATAGGTTAATCTAGGGTTTTTCCCACTACTACAGATCAAGTTCAAAAATATCCAACTACTGGTTCGATTTTGGGCTACTAATGTAAAATTAAATAAGTTGAACTAGTATTCCTCTAAAAAAATCATTTTGGTATGCATTGTTTTATACTTTTCATAGCTATAGTGCATCACAAATTCATGATTTCATGCTTTGCTTTGCCAATTTCGATTTTTTCTAACCACCTTCTCTTTGATTTCAAATTTAGGTCAAACTATTGGTGCCTACTATGTGTTCTACTTGAATGCTGCGCGCGCACATGTTTTGCCATTGTTTTGGGCTTCCACGCATCTTTGGGGCATCCAAGTATTTAAGTTCCCTTGTGTTTTCTTGAATTGTAATTCATGTACCATTCCTCAATTTTTATGCCCATTTGAATCTTGGTCAAATCATAAGTTTGACCATGATTTGAACAAGTTTAAAACATGAAAATGAAAAGGTAAGCCTGGATCCTTCTTAGTCACTCTAAAATGAAGCTTTTGGGAGGTTTTTGATATTTCCATGTTTGAAACACAAAACCACTTCTCTTCATGCTTGACTTCATAAGACGAGTTTAGGGTTAGGGGTAGATACATGATTTGTCTTGTTTGAATATGTTTAGACCTTTTTTATCAACTTGAATGCTTACTATATGACATGAAGACTATGTACTTTGGTTTTTCATTTTTTTGTTTTTTTTTATGCCCATTTGAATCTTGGTCAAATACTAGTTATGACCAAGATGTAAACAAGTTTAAAACATGAAAGTGAAAAGGTAAGCATGGATCCTTCTTAGACACTCTAAAATGAATATTTTGGGAGGTTCTTGAAATTTCCAAGTTTGAAACCCAAAACCACTTCTCTTCATGCTTGACTACATAAGACAGAGTTTAGGGTTAGGGTAGATACACATGATTTTTCTTGTTTGAATATATCTAGACCTTGTTTATCAACTTTAATGCTTACTATATGACATAAGAAAACTATGTGCTTTCGTTTTTAATTTTTATGATTTTTTTTAATTTGATGCACATTTGAATCTTTGTCAAATCCTAGGTTTGACCAAGATTTAAACAAGTATAAAACATGAAAATGAGAAGGGTAAGCCTGTATCCTTCTTAGTCACTCTAAAATGAAGTTTTTGGGATGTTCTTGAACTTTTCATGTTTGAAACCCAAAACCACTTCTCTTCATGCTTGACTTCACAAGATAGAGTTTAGGGGCTAGGGGTAGATACATGATTTGCCTAGATTTGAATATGTCCAAACCTTGTTTATAGACTTGAATGCTTACTATATGATATAAGAAGACTATATGCTTTTGTTTTTCAATTTTCTGATTTTTTTTTGAATTTTATGCCCATTTGAATCTTTTGGTCAAATCCTAGGTTTAATTTGGCACATGTTTAAACAAGTTTAAAATATGAAAATGAAAAGGTAAGCATGGATCCTTCTTATATATATTAGTCACTCTAAATGAAGCTTTTGGGAGTTTTTGAAATTTCCATGTTTGAAACCCAAACCACTTCTCTTCATGTTGTTGACTTCATAAGATAGAGTTTAGGGGTTAGGGGTATAGAGATACATGATTTGTCTTGTTTGAATATGTGTCTAGACCTTGTTTATCAACTTTAATGCTTACTATATGACATAAGAAAACTATGTGCTTTAATTTGGTTTTTAATTTTTCTATTTTTTTGAATTTTGATGCACATTTTGAATCTTGGTGAAATCCTAGGTTTGACCAAGATTTAAACAAGTATAAAACATGAAAATGAAAAGGGAAGCATGTATCCTTGTTTAGACTGTGTTTATCAACTTGAATGCTTACTATATGACATAAGAATACTATGTGCTTTGGTTTTCATTTTTTTACCAAGATTTGAACATGTTTCAAACATGAAAATAAAAGGTAAGCATGGATCCTTCTTAGTCACTCTAAAATGAAGCTTTGGGGGTTCTTGAAATTTCCATGTTTGAAACCCAAAACCACTTCTCTTCATGCTTGACTTCATAAGACATAGTTAAGGGTTAGGGGTAGATACATGCTTTTTTATATTTTGAATATGCGAAGACCTTGTTCATCAATTTGAAATTTCCATGTTTGAAACCCAAAACCACTTCTCTTCAAATGCTTGACTCCATAATACAGAGTTTAAAGTTAGGGCCAGGGTAGATACATGATTTTTCTATTTTGAATATGTCTAGACCATGTTTATCAACTTGAATGCTCATGCATTATAATATGGCATAAAAAGGCTATGTGCGTTTTTTAGTCACTCTAAAATGAAGTATTTGGGATGTTCTTGAAATTTTCATGTTTGAAACCCAAAACCACTTCTCTTCATGCTTGACTTCATAAGATAGAGTTTAGGGGCTAGGGGGTAGATACATGATTTGCCTATGTTTGAATATGTCCAAACCTTGTTTATCAACTTGAATGCTTACTATATGACATAAGAAGACTATATGCTTTTGTTTTTCATTTTTCTGATTTATTTTTAATTTTATGCCCATTTGAATCTTTTGGTCAAATCCTAGGTTTAATTTGCCACAGGTTTAAACAAGTTTAAAATATGAAAATGAAAAGGTGGTAAGCATGGATCCTTCTTATATATATTAGTCACTCTAAAATGAAGCTTTGGGAGGTTTTTGAAATTTCCATGTTTGAAACTGAAAACCACTTCTCTTCATGTTGTTGACTTCATAAGATAGAGTTTAGGGGTTAGGGGAAGGGTAGATACATGATTTTTCTATTTTGAATATGTCTAGACCATGTTTATCAACTTGAATGCTCATGCATTATAATATGGCATAAAAAGGCTATGTGCGTTTTTTATTTTTTTATACCCATGTGAATCTTGGTCAAATCCTAGTTTTGACCAGGATTTAAACAAGTTTAAAACATGAAAATGAAAAGGTAAGCCTGCATCCTTCTTGGTCACTCTAAAACGAAGCTTTTGGGAGGTTTTTAAATTTCCATGTTTGAAAGCCAAAACCATTTTTCTTCATGCTAGACTTCTAAGTATTTTTATGCCCATTTGAATCTTGGTCAAATCCTAAGTTTGACCAAGATTTGAACAAGTTTAAAACATGAAAATGAAAAGGGTAAGCCTGGATCTTTCTTAGTCACTCTAAAATGAAGCTTTTGGGAGGTTTTTGAAATTTCCATGTTTGAAACCCAAAACCAGTTCTCTTCATGCTTGACTTTACAAGACAAAGTTTATGGTTAGGGGGTAGATACATGATTCGTCTGTTTTAAATATTTCTAGACCTTGTTTATCAACTTGAATGCCTTACTAAATGACATAAGAAGACCATGCGCTTTGTGTTTTCTTTATATTCTTATGCCCATTTGAATCTCTTGGTCAAATCCTAGCTAGGTTTGACCAAGATTTAAACAAGTTTAACACATGAAAATGAAAAGGTAAGCTTGTATCATTCTTAGAAACTCCAAAATGAAGCTTTTGGGATGGTTTTTGAAATGTCCATGTTTGAAACCCAAAACAACTTCTCATCGTGCTTGACTTCATAAGACAGAGTTTAGGGTTAGGGGTAGATACATGATTTTTGTGGTTTGAATATGTCAGACCTTGTTTATCACCTTGAATGCTTACTATGTGACATAAGAAGACGGCGTGTTATTTTTTTCATTTTTTTGATTTTTTGAATTTTTATGCCCATTTGAATCTTGGTCAGGTCATAGGTTTGACCAAGATTTAGTCACTCCAAAATGTACCAATTGATAGATGAGTTAACTTGGCTTCATGGAAAAATAATGTCATGTAAATGAGTTAACTTGGCTTTCGTACCCTTGAATCCATAGGAACCCTGTAATAAATATAGTAGTATAATAATCAACCGAGTTTTTACACCAACAGGTCTGTCACTTACGTGTGGTGCCCATGCGTGAGGTCCCACACTTCAGTGAGCACAAGTCAAGTGCGGTAGGTACGCAAACTCCAAGCCATCTTCTTTGTCAAGAGAAGACGCATCAGGATGCGTATTGGAAGTCTCTGGGCCCTTCAGGATCCTTTGGTTGTCCCTCTCACAAAAAAAATTCTCTCATTCTCGGCCTCGCTCGACTCGCTCGCTCGCTCGCACCTCCTGCTCACAGACAAAACCTGCAGCAGTCAACATCATCACCCGAAAAAGGGGAGACACCATAATTCTCTCCCTTCTTCTCTCCTTCCGAGTGATCCCTCTTCCTCCGAGTTTCACTCGACGGGCAAACACACGTGTGCTGCATAGTAATAAAAAAGTAGAAAAATCGACCTACGAATCTATGAATAAATAGGTTAATCTAGGGTTTTTCCCACTACTACAGATCAAGTTCAAAAATATCCAACTACTGGTTCGATTTTGGGCTACTAATGTAAAATTAAATAAGTTGAACTAGTATTCCTCTAAAAAAATCATTTTGGTATGCATTGTTTTATACTTTTCATAGCTATAGTGCATCACAAATTCATGATTTCATGCTTTGCTTTGCCAATTTCGATTTTTTCTAACCACCTTCTCTTTGATTTTAAATTTAGGTCAAACTATTGGTGCCTGGTATGTGTTCTACTTGAATTTGCTGCGTGCGCACATGTTTTGCCATTGTTTTGGGCTTCCACGCATCTTTGGGGCATCCAAGTATTTAAGTTACCTTGTGTTTTCTTGAATTGTAATTCATGTACCATTCCTCCCAATTTTTATGCCCATTTGAATCTTGGTTAAATCATAAGTTTGACCAAGATTTGAACAAGTTTAAAACATGAAAATGAAAGGGTAAGCCTGGATCCTTCTTAGTCACTCTAAAATGAAGCTTTTGGGAGGTTTTTGATATTTCCATGTTTGAAACACAAAACCACTTCTCTTCATGCTTGACTTCATAAGACAGAGTTTAGGGTTAGGGGGTAGATACATGATTTGTCTTGTTTGAATATGTTTAGACCTTTTATCAACTTGAATGCTTACTATATGACATGAGAAGACTATGTACTTTGGTTTTTGATTTTTTTGTTTTTTAATTTTATGCCCATTTGAATCTTGGTCAAATACTAGTTATGACCAAGATGTAAACAAGTTTAAAACATGAAAGTGAAAAGGTATGCATGGATCCTTCTTAGACACTCTAAAATGAATATTTTGGGAGGTTCTTGAAATTTCCAAGTTTGAAACCCAAAACCACTTCTCTTCATGCTTGACTACATAAGACAGAGTTTAGGGTTAGGGGTAGATACACATGATTTTTCTTGTTTGAATATATCTAGACCTTGTTTATCAACTTTAATGCTTACTATATGACATAAGAAAACTATGTGCTTTCGTTTTTAATTTTTATGATTTTTTTTAATTTTGATGCACATTTGAATCTTTGTCAAATCCTAGGTTTGACCAAGATTTAAACAAGTATAAAACATGAAAATGAGAAGGGTAAGCCTGTATCCTTCTTAGTCACTCTAAAATGAAGTTTTTGGGATGTTCTTGAACTTTTCATGTTTGAAACCCAAAACCACTTCTCTTCATGCTTGACTTCATAAGATAGAGTTTAGGGGCTAGGGGTAGATACATGATTTGCCTAGGTTTGAATATGTCCAAACCTTGTTTATAAACTTGAATGCTTACTATATGACATAAGAAGACTATATGCTTTTGTTTTTCAATTTTCTGATTTTTTTGAATTTTATGCCCATTTGAATCTTTTGGTCAAATCCTAGGTTTAATTTGGCACATGTTTAAACAAGTTTAAAATATGAAAATGAAAAGGTGGTAAGCATGGATCCTTCTTATATATATTAGTCACTCTAAAATGAAGCTTTTGGGAGGTTTTTGAAATTTCCATGTTTGAAACCCAAAACCACTTCTCTTCATGCTGTTGACTTCATAAGATAGAGTTTAGGGGTTAGGGGTATATATAGATACATGATTTGTCTTGTTTGAATATGTGTCTAGACCTTGTTTATCAACTTTAATGCTTACTATATGACATAAGAAAACTATGTGCTTTAATTTGGTTTTTAATTTTTCTATTTTTTGAATTTTGATGCACATTTTGAATCTTGGTGAAATCCTAGGTTTGACCAAGATTTAAACAAGTATAAAACATGAAAATGAAAAGGGAAGCATGTATCCTTGTTTAGACTGTGTTTATCAACTTGAATGCTTACTATATGACATAAGAATACTATGTGCTTTGGTTTTCATTTTTTTTAAGATTTGAACATGTTTCAAACATGAAAATAAAAGGTAAGCATGGATCCTTCTTAGTCACTCTAAAATGAAGCTTTGGGGGGTTCTTGCAATTTCCATGTTTGAAACCCAAAACCACTTCTCTTCATGCTTGACTTCATAAGACATAGTTAAGGGTTAGGGGTAGATACATGCTTTTTTATATTTTGAATATGCGAAGACCTTGTTCATCAATTTGAAATTTCCATGTTTGAAACCCAAAACCACTTCTCTTCATGCTTGACTCCATAATACAGAGTTTAAGGTTAGGGCCAGGGTAGATACATGATTTTTCTATTTTGAATATGTCTAGACCATGTTTATCAACTTGAATGCTCATGCATTATAATATGGCATAAAAAGGCTATGTGCGTTTTTTAGTCACTCTAAAATGAAGTATTTTAGATGTTCTTGAAATTTTCATGTTTGAAACCCAAAACCACTTCTCTTCATGCTTGACTTCATAAGATAGAGTTTAGGGGCTAGGGGGTAGATACATGATTTGCCTATGTTTGAATATGTCCAAACCTTGTTTATCAACTTGAATGCTTACTATATGACATAAGAAGACTATATGCTTTTGTTTTCATTTTTCTGATTTATTTTTAATTTTATGCCCATTTGAATCTTTTGGTCAAATCCTAGGTTTAATTTGACACAGGTTTAAACAAGTTTAAAATATGAAAATGAAAAGGTGGTAAGCATGGATCCTTCTTATATATATTAGTCACTCTAAAATGAAGCTTTGGGAGGTTTTTGAAATTTCCATGTTTGAAACTGAAAACCACTTCTCTTCATGTTGTTGACTTAATTCATAAGATAGAGTTTAGGGTTAGGGGAAGGGTAGATACATGATTTTTCTATTTTGAATATGTCTAGACCATGTTTATCAACTTGAATGCTCATGCATTATAATATGGCATAAAAAGGCTATGTGCGTTTTATATTTTTTATACCCATTTGAATCTTGGTCAAATCCTAGTTTTGACCAGGATTTAAACAAGTTTAAAACATGAAAATGAAAAGGTAAGCCTGCATCCTTCTTGGTCACTCTAAAACGAAGCTTTTGGGAGGTTTTTAAATTTCCATGTTTGAAAGCCAAAACCATTTTTCTTCATGCTAGACTTCTAAGTACTTTTACGCCCATTTGAATCTTGGTCAAATCCTAAGTTTGACCAAGATTTGAACAAGTTTAAAACATGAAAATGAAAAGGGTAAGCCTGGATCTTTCTTAGTCACTCTAAAATGAAGCTTTTGGGAGGTTTTTGAAATTTCCATGTTTGAAACCCAAAACCAGTTCTCTTCATGCTTGACTTTACAAGACAAAGTTTATGGTTAGGGGGTAGATACATGATTCGTCTGTTTTAAATATTTCTAGACCTTGTTTATCAACTTGAATGCCTTACTAAATGACATAAGAAGACCATGCGCTTTGTGTTTTCTTTATATTCTTATGCCCATTTGAATCTCTTGGTCAAATCCTAGCTAGGTTTGACCAAGATTTAAACAAGTTTAACACATGAAAATGAAAAGGTAAGCTTGTATCATTCTTAGAAACTCCAAAATGAAGCTTTTGGGATGGTTTTTGAAATGTCCATGTTTGAAACCCAAAACAACTTCTCATCGTGCTTGACTTCATAAGACAGAGTTTAGGGTTAGGGGTAGATACATGATTTTTGTGGTTTGAATATGTCAGACCTTGTTTATCACCTTGAATGCTTACTATGTGACATAAGAAGACGCTTTATTTTTTTCATTTTTTGATTTTTGAATTTTTATGCCCATTTGAATCTTGGTCGAGTCATAGGTTTGACCAAGATTTAGTCACTCCAAAATGTACCAATTGATAGATGAGTTAACTTGGCTTCATGGAAAAATAATGTCATGTAAATGAGTTAACTTGGCTTTCGTACCCTTGAATCCATAGGAAACTTTGTACAAATGTAGTAGTATAATAATCAACCGAGTTTTTACACCAATAGGTCTGTCACTTACGTGTGGTGCCCATGCGTGAGGTCCCACACTTCAGTGAGCACAAGTCAAGTGCGGTAGGTAAGCAAACTCCAAGCCATCTTCTTTGTCAAGAGAAGACGCATCAGGATGCGTATTGGAAGTCTCTGGGCCCTTCAGGATCCTTTGGTTGTCCCTCTCACACAAAAAAATTCTCTCATTCTCGGCCTCGCTCGACTCGCTCGCTCGCTCGCTCGCACCTCCTGCTCACTGACAAAACCTGCAGAACAGTCAACATCATCACCCGAAAAGGGGAGACACCATAATTCTCTCCCTTCTTCTCTCCTTCCGAGTGATCCCTCTTCCTCCGAGTTTCACTCGACGGGCAAACACACGTGTGCTGCATAGTAATAAAAAAAGTAGAAAAATCGACCTACGAATCTATGAATAAATAGGTTAATCTAGGGTTTTTCCCAATACTACAGATCAAGTTCAAAAATATCCAACTCCAGGTTCGATTTTGGGCTACTAATGTAAAATTAAATAAGTTGAACTAGTATTCCTCTAAAAAAATCATTTTGGTATGCATTGTTTTATACTTTTCATAGCTATAGTGCATCACAAATTCATGATTTCATGCTTTGCTTTGCCAATTTCGATTTTTTCTAACCACCTTCTCTTTGATTTCAAATTTAGGTCAAACTATTGGTGCCTGGTATGTGTTCTACTTGAATTTGATGCTGCGTGCGCACATGTTTTGCCATTGTTTTGGGCTTCCACGCATCTTTGGGGCATCCAAGTATTTAAGTTACCTTGTGTTTTCTTGAATTGTAATTCATGTACCATTCCTCCCAATTTTTATGCCCATTTGAATCTTGGTTAAATCATAAGTTTGACCAAGATTTGAACAAGTTTAAAACATGAAAATGAAAGGGTAAGCCTGGATCCTTCTTAGTCACTCTAAAATGAAGCTTTTGGGAGGTTTTTGATATTTCCATGTTTGAAACACAAAACCACTTCTCTTCATGCTTGACTTCATAAGACAGAGTTTAGGGTTAGGGGGTAGATACATGATTTGTCTTGTTTGAATATGTTTAGACCTTTTTATCAACTTGAATGCTTACTATATGACATGAGAAGACTATGTACTTTGGTTTTTCATTTTTTTGTTTTTTTAATTTTATGCCCATTTGAATCTTGGTCAAATACTAGTTATGACCAAGATGTAAACAAGTTTAAAACATGAAAGTGAAAAGGTAAGCATGGATCCTTCTTAGACACTCTAAAATGAATATTTTGGGAGGTTCTTGAAATTTCCAAGTTTGAAACCCAAAACCACTTCTCTTCATGCTTGACTACATAAGACAGAGTTTAGGGTTAGGGGTAGATACACATTTTTCTTGTTTGAATATATCTAGAGCTTGTTTATCAACTTTAATGCTTACTATATGACATAAGAAAACTATGTGCTTTCGTTTTTAATTTTTATGATTTTTTTTAATTTTGATGCACATTTGAATCTTTGTCAAATCCTAGGTTTGACCAGATTTAAACAAGTATAAAACATGAAAATGAGAAGGGTAAGCCTGTATCCTTCTTAGTCACTCTAAAATGAAGTTTTGGGATGTTCTTGAACTTTTCATGTTTGAAACCCAAAACCACTTCTCTTCATGCTTGACTTCATAAGATAGAGTTTAGGGGCTAGGGGTAGATACATGATTTGCCTAGGTTTGAATATGTCCAAACCTTGTTTATAAACTTGAATGCTTACTATATGACATAAGAAGACTATATGCTTTTGTTTTTCAATTTTCTGATTTTTTTGAATTTTATGCCCATTTGAATCTTTTGGTCAAATCCTAGGTTTAATTTGGCACATGTTTAAACAAGTTTAAAATATGAAAATGAAAAGGTGGTAAGCATGGATCCTTCTTATATATATTAGTCACTCTAAAATGAAGCTTTTGGGAGGTTTTTGAAATTTCCATGTTTGAAACCCAAAACCACTTCTCTTCATGCTGTTGACTTCATAAGATAGAGTTTAGGGGTTAGGGGTATATATAGATACATGATTTGTCTTGTTTGAATATGTGTCTAGACCTTGTTTATCAACTTTAATGCTTACTATATGACATAAGAAAACTATGTGCTTTAATTTGGTTTTTAATTTTTCTATTTTTTTTGAATTTTGATGCACATTTTGAATCTTGGTGAAATCCTAGGTTTGACCAAGATTTAAACAAGTATAAAACATGAAAATGAAAAGGGAAGCATGTATCCTTGTTTAGACTATGTTTATCAACTTGAATGCTTACTATATGACATAAGAATACTATGTGCTTTGGTTTTTCATTTTTTTTACCAAGATTTGAACATGTTTCAAACATGAAAATAAAAGGTAAGCATGGATCCTTCTTAGTCACTCTAAAATGAAGCTTTGGGGGTTCTTGAAATTTCCATGTTTGAAACCCAAAACCACTTCTCTTCATGCTTGACTTCATAAGACATAGTTAAGGGTTAGGGGGTAGATACATGCTTTTTCTGTTTTGAATATGTCTAGACCTTGTTGATCAACTTGAATGCTTACTATATGACATAAGAAGGCTATGTGCTTTGGTTTTTCATTTTTCTGTTTTTTTTTGAATTTTATGCCCATTTGAATCTTGGTCAAATACTAGCAGGTTTGACCAAGATTTAAACAATTTTAAAACATGAAAATGAAAAGGCAAGCCTGGATCTTTTTTAGTCACTCTAAAATGAAGCTTTTGGGAGGTTCTTGAAATTTCCATGCATGCTAGACTTCTCTCTTCATGCTAGACTTCATAAGATCGACCGACTTTATGGTTAGTGGGTAGATACATGCTTTTTCTGTTTTGAATATGCCTAGACCTTGTTCATCAATTTGAAATTTCCATGTTTGAAACCCAAAACCACTTCTCTTCACATGCTTGACTCCATAATACAGAGTTTAAGGTTAGGGCCAGGGTAGATACATGATTTTCTATTTTGAATATGTCTAGACCATGTTTATCAACTTGAATGCTCATGCATTATAATATGGCATAAAAAGGCTATGCGCGTTTTTTATTTTTTTTATACCCATTTGAATCTTGGTCAAATCCTAGTTTGACCAGGATTTAAACAAGTTTAAAACATGAAAATGAAAAGGTAAGCCTGTATCCTTCTTGGTCACTCTAAAATGAAGCTTTTGGGAGGTTTTTAAATTTCCATGTTTGAAACTCAAAACCATTTTCTTCATGCTAGACTTCTAAGTATTTTTACACCCATTTGAATCTTGGTCAAATCCTAAGTTTGACCAAGATTTGAACAAGTTTAAAACATGAAAATGAAAAGGGTAAGCCTGGATCCTTCTCAGTCACTCTAAAATGAAGCTTTTGGGAGGCTTTTGAAATTTCCATGTTTGAAACCCAAACCACTTCTCTTCATGCTTGACTTTACAAGACAAAGTTTATGGTTAGGGGTAGATACATGATTCGTCTGTTTTAAATATTCCTAGACCTTGTTTATCAACTTGAATGCCTTACTAATGACATAAGAAGACCATGCGCTTTGGTTTTTTTTCGAATTCTTATGCCCATTTGAATCTCTTGGTCAAATACTAGCTAGGTTTGACCAAGATTTAAACAAGTTTAACACATGAAAATGAAAAGGTAAGCTTGTATCATTCTTAGAAACTCCAAAATGAAGCTTTTGGGATGGTTTTTGAAATGTCCATGTTTGAACCAAAATTGGAACCAACCAAATAAGGTTTTAAAAAATGTAAAATTGTGAAACAAGCTCATGGAGCCATCACATGCCATCTTGCTAGTATATTGTAAAAACACCAAAGCTTACATATACTCCTGGAATACTGTTTTGGGTGATTTGTCATTAAAAAATTTGGTACTGTATCATTCGGATCGGAGGAAGTATAGTTGGAGATGAATGGCCCACCAAGTCTCTGCCTTGAAGTTTGCTCTTTGACCAGATAAGTATTACTACTCGCGAGGTGCCGAGGAGACGGGGAGGCCAAATTTAAGGACTAACCTTTGCTCTAGCCGTCTTCCTCAGTTCACCACTTCGTTTACCTCTTGGAATACTACTTCGCCACCATGACCGGGAGCAAGTCTCGCCACAGAAGGGCTCGTGCGGCTGCGGCGAAGCTGAGGGAATCCCAGCAATGGCGTCCCTGTGCTGCTGTCGAGGTGCCTTCTGCGCAAGAGTCTTCAAGGGCGTCGCAGCCCGCGACTGCTACCTTCAGGCGATCCTCCGTTCTTGCGCATCTTTCTATGTCTTTCACAACTTATCATCCCCTCCTTTTCTTACCTTCTCTCAATCATATTTTCAGGTCGGGCGGCCTTAGTTTTCCCGCAGCCCTCCTGCCTGCGGAAACATCTTCCACGGAGCCAACTTCTCAAAGCAGCGAGGTATAGACATTCGTGCAAATTGGGATTCCCATTCTCTCTTTCTTGGTAGTTCTCTGGGTACACTTCTGATTTTGTGCTCCATCCCCATCTGATAGAAGCCCCGCTACGAGATCGGGACCATTTTAGAAATGGTTATGGGCGATTTCTGCGTCGAGACGGCGGACAGAAGCGCCCTCGCCGATGAGTGCATGAGACTTTATTCTGAGCTCGCCACTGAGAAGATCCGGATTCGCATTCTCGATGATATCGCCATGAAATCGTTCACTGAGAGTAACGAGATCCAGCGGCGGAGCCTCGGCCAGGCGGAGACCATGGACAAACTCGCCGGACTGATCCTGAACCTCACGGTTAGGACGGACAAACTAGAGGCCGAGCTGTCACAGGAGAAGGCTCTCAACTCCGAGCTGAAGCGTCAAGCAGGCTCAAGGTAGATCTTGACCAGGTCACTGTGTACCGCTAGCTGCAATCCTTGATGACTGTTGTGTCACCTGGCTTCCGAGTTTCTGAAGGTTAATTTTCGAAATTTTGTTTGTAAAATTGGCCTGTGGAAATGTAAACAAACTAGTACTCTTACTTTATTATATTAGTACTTGTGTCCATGTAGTATTATTATTATGGTGGTGTACTTGTGTTCATGTACTTGTTTCAGACAGGTATTGCTGTTTTGGTGAAGGAGACATGCGTCACCCTTTTTTGGTGGGGTTAATTGGTTCTATGCCACTCCCCAATTCACAAGTTGTGTTTATGCCATTAAAAAACTGAAGTTGTGTCTATGCCACTCTCAATTCTCAATACCCCTTTCTATGCCATTTTCAGCAATACAACATCATATACTGCCTATGTATCCAGTATTTGTACCCTATACTACAGTTTGTACATACTCTCAGATAATCTGGACCGTACTTTGCACATATGTTTAATGGATCATATGTGCCCAGAAATGGCTCATATTAGAATAGTAGACTCATATTAGTGTTCTTGACATTCTGTAAATTTTTCAGATTTTTCGAAAAAGTTTGATTTTTTGGACAAAATTTTACCAATTTCTAGACAGAACATAAAATGTCAGTTTTTTATGCAAATCCGCACATAAATGGCTCAAATTAAAACAGTATACTCGTTTCAGTGTTTTTGATTTCCTATAAAAAAATTAGATTTTTCTGAGAAGTTCTAATTTTTGCTAGAATTTGAAAATTTTGGATTTCTTACCCAAAAGTCGCTCCAAACTGAAAAGGCTATTTTTGTCAATACGAAAGTATAAACTGAAAATGGCATAGAAGGGGTTATTGAGAATTGAGAGTGGCATAAACACAACTTCAGTTTTTGTAATGGCATAAACACAACTTGTGAATTGAGGAGTGGCATAGAACCAATTAACCCTTTTTGGTGATGTCGTCCTGTAGCCCTTGTCAAATTAAATTCCTCTGATACTGATGGGAGGGCTTGCTCACCCCACATGCCAGGAAGAAGTGGAGAGAAACTACTCGTCCCTTGTTGGACACGGGACCATTGGAAACTTATTTTTATGCCCTTTTGAATCTTGGTCAAATCCTTGGTTTAACCAAGATTTAAACAAGTTTAAAACATGAAAATGAAGAGGTAACCTTGCATCCTTCTTAGTCACTCCAAAATGAGGCTTTTGGGAAGGTTTTTGAAATTTCCATGTTTGAAACCCAAAACGACTTCTCGTCGTGCTTGACTTCATAAGACAAAGTTTAGGGTTAAGGGTAGATACATGATTTTTCTGGTTTGAATATGTCTAGACCTTGTTTATCAACTTGAGTGCTTACTATATGACATAAGAAGGCTATGTGCTTTGGTTTTTCATTTTTTTTTTGAATTTTTATGCCCATTTGAATCTTGGTCAAATCCTAGGTACGATTTGACCAAGATTTGAACATGTTTAAAACATCAAAATAAAATGTAAGCATGGATCCTTCTTAGTCACTCTAAACTGAAGCTTTTGGGAGGTTTTTGAAACTTCCATGTTTGAAACCAAAACCACTTCTCTTCATGCTTGACTTCGTAAGATAGAGTTTAGGGTTAGGGGTAGATACGTACATGATTGTTCAAAGTATTTTTAAGCCCATTTGAATCTTGGTAAAATCCAAGGTTTGACCAAGATTTGAACAAGTTTAAAACATGAAAATAAAAGGTAATCCTGGATCCTGCTTAGTCACTCCAAAATGAAGCATTTGGTTGCTGAGGTTTCTAAAATTTCCATGTTTGAAACACAAAACCACTTCTCTTCGTGCTTGACTTCATAAGACAGAGTTTAGTGTTAGGGGTGGATACGTACATGATTTTTCTAAGTATTTTTATGCCCTTTTGAATCCTGGTCAAATCCTATGTTTGACCAATATTTGAACAAGTTTAAAACATGAAAATGAAAAGGTAAGCCTGGATCCTTCTTAGTCACTCTAAAATGAAGCATTTGGGAGGTTTTTGAAATTTCCATGTTTGAAACCCAAAACCACTTCTCTTCATGCTTGATCGACTTCATAAGATAGAGTTTAGGGTTAGGGGTAGATACATGATTTGTCTGGTTTGAATATTTTTACACCTTGTTTATCAACTTGAATGCTTACTATATGACATAAGAATACTATGTGCTTTGATTTTCATTTTTTTATTTGTTCATAATTTTTATGCCCATTTGATCTTGGTCAAATCTTAGGTTTAACCAAGATTTAAACAAGTTTAAAATATGAAAATGAAAAGGTAAGCCTGTATCCTTCTTAGTCACTCCAAAATGAGGCTTTTGGGAAGGTTTTTGAAATTTCCATGTTTGAAACCCAAAAACGACTTCTCTTCGTGCTTGACTTCATAAGACAAAGTTTAGGGTTAGGGGTAGATACATGATTTTCTGGTTTGAATATGTCTAGACCTTGTTTATCAACTTGAGTGCTTACTATATGACATAAGAAGGCTATGTGCTATGGTTTTTCATTTTTTTTGAATTTTTATGCCCATTTGATTCTTGGTCAAATCCTAGGTACGGTTTGACCAAGATTTGAACATGTTTAAAACATCAAAATAAAATGTAAGCATGGATCCTTCTTAGTCACTCTAAAATGAAGCTTTTGGGAGGTTTTTGAAATTTCCATGTTTGAAACCCAAAACCACTTCTCTTCATGCTTGACTTCGTAAGATAGAGTTTAGGGTTAGGGGTAGATACGTACATGATTTTTCTAAGTATTTTTATGCCCATTTGAATCTTGGTAAAATCCAAGGTTTGACCAAGATTTGAACAAGTTTAAAACATGAAAATGAAAAGGTAAGCATGTATCCTTCTTAGTCACTCCAAAATGAGGCTTTTGGAAGGTTTGTGAAATTTCCATGTTTGAAACCCAAAACGACTTCTGTTCGTGCTTGACTTCATAAGACAAAGTTTAGGGTTAGGGGTAGATACATGTTTTTTTTGTTTGAATATGTCTAGACCTTGTTTATCAACTTGAGTGCTTACTATATGACATAAGCAGGCTATGTGCTTTGGTTTTTCATTTTTTTTGAATTTTTATGCCCATTTGATTCTTGGTCAAATCCTAGGTACGGTTTGACCAAAATTTGAACATGTTTAAAACATCAAAATAAAATGTAAGCATGGATCCTTCTCAGTCACTCTAAAATGAAGCTTTTGGGAGGTTTTTGAAATTTCCATGTTTGAAACCCAAAACACTTCTCTTCAGGCTTGACTTCGTAAGATAGAGTTTAGGGTTAGGGGTAGATACGTACATGATTTTTCTAAGTATTTTTATGCCCATTTGAATCTTGGTAAAATCCAAGGTTTGACCAAGATTTGAACAAGTTTAAAACATGAAAATAAAAAGTAAGCCTGGATCCTGCTTAGTCACTCTAAAATGAAGCTTTAGGAGCTGAGGTTTTTGAAATTTCCATGTTTGAAACACAAAACCACTTCTCTTCGTGCTTGACTTGATATGACAGAGTTTAGGGTTAGGGGTAGATACGTACATGATTTTTCTAAGTAATTTTATGCCCATTTGAATCTTGGTCAAATCCTAAGTTTGACCAAGATTTGAACAAGTTTAAAACATGAAAATGAAAAGGTAAGCCTGAATCCTTCTTTGTCACTCTAAAATGAAGCTTTTGGGAGGTTCTTGAAATTTTCATGTTTGAAACCCAAAACCACTTCTCTTCATGCTTGATCGACTTCATAAAATAGAGTTTAGGGTTAGGAGGTAGATACATGATTTGTCTGGTTTGAAAATGTTTAGACCTTGTTTACCAACTTGAATGCTTACTATATGACATAAGAATACTATGTGCTTTGGTTTTCTTTTTCTGATTTTTTCAGAATTTTCATGCTTTGATCTTGGTCAAATCCTAGGTTTAACCAAGATTTAAACAAGTTTAAAACATGAAAATGAAAAGGTAAGCATGCATCCTTCTTAGTCACTCCAAAATGAAGCTTATGGGAAGGTACAATATTAAAGTGTAACCAACATATTTTTTCTCAAAATCTTGTATTAATTTTTAAACTACGGATGGGTGGACGCGTATGTGGCTGATTACCATGATGTATTTTTGGTGCAGTCTTTGCAATTTTCTAAGGGTTTTTCCCTTTGTTTCAGTGTGTTTTCTTGTTGTTTGGGTGGCTCTAGCTTCTTTTCAAACCGCTTTGACTACTTTTGTCTCACCGCATGGCCTCTGACTGGAGAAATCACGTGCCATACCGTTCTTGGTTTCCTCCCGGCTCTCTCTCTCTTCCTCATTATCTTCCCCACTATCGCGACTCGCGAGCTCCTCCCTGACAATCCCCTACGCTCCCTGCAGGAGCTCCTCTCCTTTCCTAATTCTCTTCCAATGGAGGATAGAGGGACTGGCATTGACAATCGCTTCAGGCGGTACAGCGCGGGGCGGTGGTGCCAGGCCCTGAGGCAGCAGCAGGTGCCGCTGCTTGGACGACGAGGTAGAGGCGGCGGGGAACGGCGGCCGGCAGTGAGTTCGGCCGGAGCCTGACCGTGACAAGCTGCTGGTGAGGTGCAGCCGTCGCGGACGTTCGCGTCGACCTGCGCCAGTGGCGGGAGCGGAGGGGAGGACCGGCGCCGGCGAGGAGGCGGCGACGGCGCAAAGAGCGATGTGCCCAGCGTCCGGACGAGCTCCACATCCTCCACCCGCCAATCCCCTACACATTCACCGGCTTCCGCCGCCGGAGCTTCTCGCCTCGCCTGATCCCTTCAAGCGGAGATAGAGGGACGGGCGCTACGGCCTGGCGTCGAGAGGCGCTTCAGGTAGTTGGCAATCTACGACTCGGGGCGGTGGAGCCAAGCACTGAGGCAGGAGGTAGGCGGCAGCAGGCAGCGCTGCTTGGGCGACGAGGCAGAGGCGGCGAGGTCGGCCGGGGCTTGGCCGGCACAAGATGCTGGTGAGGTGCATCCTGTGTGGTCGCTGACATCCGCGTCGAGCTGATGCTATCACGGAAGTGGCGGGGAGGAGCAGCGCCGGCGAGGAGGCTGCCAGCCAAGGTCGACCACGAGCTTTCGATCCCCGTTTTCCAATGTATCGTCCAGTTTCTTTTCTGAATTTTTTGTGTATGTTGGCTGAGTTGCAGATCTAGGAGACCAAGAGCCGTCGCCGCATCGCGGCAGCAACAAGAATTTCTCCCCCGCTACCAGACTACCCTGCCGCAGCGCCTGCTCCACGTACGTCAAATTCAATCAGCCAAACCAAACCAACTCTCTACCTTTTCTCTTGCAAGTTAAACACAAATGGTTTCGTGATGCCATAAGTAGTCTTTTGCTTACCGTAGCCAAGTGATGAGTCTTCTTTTGCAATCAGATCTGGGCTATTTTTTTAGCTAGGAATAAGATCATCTTTTACGTGCTTAGTTACAGAAATCCTCTTTCATAGCTCTTTCAGATCAGGTATAATTGTTTTTTTACTTGGCTATAACTTTCATGTATATGCGGAGAACAACTAGATTAACAGTGGAAGCTCAACTTGGGAGATCAAGATCAGCTTCGTCGAGCCTTATACTTTGTGCTCTCAAATTCTGTAGGTTCCCTTTTATATGCACTATAAATGGCAGCGAAGTTTCCATGTACCACCGCCGCCATGCCTTTTTCGGATCATCTCGAGCCACCTGTTTAATGGTACTAGTAGGAGTTGTGGACTTTTATCCATATCGCTCTACCAGCTGCCGCTCGCACTGTCCTCCAATACCTCATACCCAAACGCCAGCGTCCCACTCCCACACCCCCACACCCACTTGACCGCATCCTTCCAATGGCGAGATCGATCAATGAGAGTGGCAGTTCTTGGGTGTTTACTGAAAAAGAAAGTGTGAATAGTAGAATGATGTACCTGTGATATTCAATCAAAATCAGCAGCGATATGCCTTTGAGTCAAAATAAAGTACTCCCTCATATCCAAATCAAATTGACTCAGCTTTGTCTAGCGAGTGCATCTAGCTAGACAAACTTGAGTCAATTAATTTGTGCATATCTAGCTAGATACATCCAGTTGAGTCAATTAATTTGGATCGGAGGCAGTATTTTAGCTAGTATCATTATTCATGTATGTAATGAACTAATCAAGTTTTGCTGAACTGACTTCAAGCTGTGCTTTCCTTTGCAAGGTCCTTTGTTGATCAGCACGGCACCTATTCCGCCAGAACTTGATGAACAAGGTCGGTACAATCTTGGCTCCTGGTGGTTAGCACGATCTCCTGATGGTTCTAGACTTTTTCTGGTCCATACCTGGGGCGTTACTGACGGGCGGGATTATACTGGACTGGTTTGGATTTTACCTGCTGCTGCTACCTCTGAGGGTCGTCATGGTCGCACTATTAGCGGGTATGGTAAGGGTTTACTTGGCTGCGAGGTGTACAGCATGGACACCAGTCAGTTGATGCCACCGAGGCCATGGAGGAGGATTATTTCCCTTGGATCATATTCTCTCTTCCTTGGAGTGAACTATCCGATTATCATTCCAGTAGAAGACGGGGCAGAACATGACCGTCCAAATATGGCGAGAAGCAACTCTGTTTACACATCGCACCATGCAGTAGGCCTTGCATATCCTCCTTCTCCAGAAATTTGCCGCTTCAGTTTGAATTCTGAAGACTGTACTGTTGGTTTCCAAACCAACATTAGATGGACATGGCGGCGGGTTCCGTTGTGGTTCATCCCAAGCTTCGCCAACGCCCGGCAATGGAACCTGCCTTCGCATCACAGGTCCAGAAAGAAGGGCTGATGTACTTTATGTAATACTCGTGTTGTAATGCAAGATTTGTATCTGTTGAACTATTTCATTTGCATGTTTATCTCTACCTAGGCTACTCCCTTTCCGTAGTTGTGTTGTACTATCTGTTGAACTATTTCCTTTGCATGTTATCTCTACCTAGGCTACTCCTCCGTAGTTGTTAAATTGATGTAATGCTCCTACAATGCAGGCTACACTGGGCGTGTGGCCTGTAATGTTATCAAACACCTTTTGTACTCGTTCTAGTAAGCATTTCACACGATAGCTCACATAATTAAAGTACTCCTACAACGTATTAGTTGAAAGATATCTCTCATAATTAAGTACCCCTCTTTGAGCTTATGCGAAACATAAATGACTATTTTAGAAATATATACTCTCGTCACAAGATTATATTAAAAACAATGGTACGTAGTTCTATTAGAAAAAGAAAGTGTGAATAGTAGAATGATGTAGAAGTGTTTTTTGAGGTCTGTGCATAGCTAGTGTTCATTGTGCAAAAGCACTTAGACTAGTCACAATGGGAAGTATCATAGACTAGTATCATACATACTCCCTCCGTCCTCAAATAAGTGGACATCTAGCCTCAAACTTTGTCCATGAAAGAGTGTACTTCTATGTTCCCAATGCACTTTAAATTAGCAAAAGTTATTTCTCTCTCATCGCATGGAAATCAAACCCAATAATATTCAACACATGTTATCTTAATTTTGTACATGCACTTAGCCTATTGGAGATGAAATAATTAAAGAGGAGAGAGATGTTGGTTGCATCTTCCCAATGCAATTTTTCTCTCTTTTTACTAATTTACCTTGAAAATCCCGCACGTCCACTTATTTATGGACGGAGGGAGTATGATACTAGTTTATGATACAACACCTACAATGCATAGTATCATGAATTAGTATCATAGTTCCATTCTATTTAATGTTTTGTAGAATCTCAATGCAAATATGTGTACATGATGTGTTTGCCACTAAAATTTCTAGTTTTACGTGCTATGATACAGTATCTACCTATGATACTAATTTCACCTCTCTCATCATTAATTGATGTGCCACATAAGATTTATACCTACATGACATGCATGATACTACTACTACCTATGATACTCCCATTGTGGCTAGTCTTAGTTGAAGCAAAACCGAGCCGTGGCCCGCCCAACCTAGAAAAATTAAGCCTATGTTATTTGTAAAATTCAGCGTAATATTAGCTCATTTTACTTTCTCTCAGCTTGTTGTCCCTCCAACCTTTCTTGTCAAGCTCCACCGCTATGCAAAAGGCTAAGAGCATCCACTATGTTGTCCACAAGACCTATCTACAAGGAAAAAGTAGTTGATAAGGTTGTAGTGGAGGTTATCCACAAGTAATATTTCCTTGGGCTGCATGATTCGTAGGAATAGGAAAAAACATATGATTAGTATGGCATGCCTAGTCGAATCCTGTAGGAAGATGAGTTCTCTTTGATTCAGCCAAAGGAATTATCAATGAGATATGACCTCATGTTTATTTTCTATAGGATTATTTCCTATAGGATATGTTCCCATGAATCAAACAACTAGCTGGTGTAGGA
Source organism: Lolium multiflorum (assembly GCA_030979885.1). Lineage (NCBI taxonomy): Eukaryota > Viridiplantae > Streptophyta > Magnoliopsida > Poales > Poaceae > Lolium > Lolium multiflorum. The sequence goes on from CM061750.1 coordinate 403,547,020, forward strand.
AAAAATCCCGTAGAATCAAACAACTAGCAATCAAAAATAATTTATCTCTCATTCCTCTGTCGTGCATGTGGGTACACCAATAGCATATACATGTTGGTCCCATCTTAATGCTAAGGTTCAGTTCATCATACATAGTGGGAAACTTCACAAGATAAATGGGACCCAAGTTATGGCGAAAGTTAATATTATTACTATATATATACACACATATATAGGTGATTCCCCGAGGGAATCCACTATGTTGTTCACAAGGAAAAAGTAGTCCATAAGGTTGTCTATTATACATAATGGATGTGTTCCACAAGGAAAATTTCTTATGGGTGACCTACAAGCTTGTTGGTTGTCCACAAACAAAAGAAAATAATTTCTCTCTCCTTCCTCATACTATTAAGATGCTAAGGTTCACTTTCTCATACTATGTGGGTCCCATCTTAATGGTAAGGTTCACATCTCATACTACGTGGGTCCCATCTTAATTAATGTTAAGGTTCATATCTCATACTTCCAGTAAATCATGCATATTTCGATTTATATTTTGGTGAAGTTTCATTCGATTTGAATTATAGGTTTGTGAGCAAATATATATTTAGTTTGAACTAGTGCTCGAGTACGTAAGAAGCTATTTAATCACAAGCTTCATAGATTTTAAAACAAGGCATCTACATATTACTGGATTTTTTCAAAATTAGGGCTCCTTTGATTTGAAGGATAGGAAAAACATAGGAATAGGAAAGGTATAGGATTGGAATGGCATATCTACTTGAATCCTATAGGAAGATGAAGTTTGTTTGATTGTAGCAAAGGAATTTTTCCATGAGGTATGGGCTAATGCTTTTTTCCTATAGGAATTACACTACAAGATTCCTATAGGAATTTTTCCTATAGGATATGTTCCTATGAATCAAACAACATGTATAGGAAATTTTCCCATAGGAACCAAATCCTACACAATTCCTATGCAAATCCTTTGAATCAAAGGAGCCCTTAGCTTCGAAATAAGAGATAGTTTGGAACATTGGATCTCAAATGGATGGTAGTGGTGGCACATAGTCACAATGTATCTTGGAAGCATCAAGTCACTAAAGCTCTGTCCGGTTTCCAAACCAAGCTAGGAAAGGCATTGAAAATGAAGTTCTGCTCTAAAACATCTCTCATTCCATTTTGGTGCTCGCGCGGTTGCATGCTGCCCACGTGTTAAGGTACGTGTCTCTGGCATGTAGAGAACTACGATTATTGGCGAAAAATATATCGAAATGGAAACTGTAAAAAAAACCTCTCTGGTCAACCTGATGTGACGAGACATCACTGCACCAAACGTCGTCGCAAATTTATAGATGGGTGGCGTGCTAGTATACCAACAGTCAAATCGGCGCCCAGTCGCAGCAGCAGCCTAGAGTACTACCTAGTTTTTGCCCCTTGCATGTCTATCATCTTCTTCTTCACCCTCCCAGAATCACGCGCACGCGCAGGATCTCGATCCCCACCACGCCGCATCACTAGTACTATACCTTTCTCTCCTTACCCCGGCCGGCCGCGCGCCGCATCGTTCCTTCCATAGCGCTCGCCCTCTCCTCCGAAAACCCCAAGCGCAGTTGCATCCGCCATCCACCTAAATCCATCTTCACGTGATGGATTATTCTAGGCTTTGCCGGGGCGGCGGGGAAGGCCACTGGGAGGCTCTCACCGGCGACAACATCGACCTCATCGCTGCGCATCTGGACGTTACCTACACCGTCCGACTTGCCGCATGTTCCAGGGAGCTCTACGACCGGATCAGCAAGGATGAAGGTAAGATGCACCATTGGGATGAACCCTGCCTGCTGATGCCTCCGCCTGCTTATTGGTTCGATGAACCCTGGGATGTGGCGAGAGCATCTCGTCTGCATGATACCGTGTACGACCTGGTGCCCCTTGACCATCCTCGCCGTTCTGTCGCCCTGCCGTTCATGCACGACAGAAAATGGCTTGGCGCGAACGGCGACTGGATCGCCGCCGCCGATCATCATGGGTGCCAGTGGTGCCTCGTGAACGTCTACACCGAGCGACATATCCCCCTTCCATCCCTACCTGCTTCGAAGATTGGTCATACTAGTGTTTCATATCAATCTGCATACTCTTTAAACTGGGGTCCAGTAATTAATTTGTTGAAGATTGTAATCTGCCAAGTGCCCACAAAAGGTGGGAGGTACGCAGATTACAAGCTCATCGCCTTGTTCGACAAAACGATTTTCTACCTTGAAGGGGTGGCGACTGGAGAATGCTGGAGGCCCTTACACCTGCACCTGATTATCCACATTACTGTGATGTCATTGAACTCGGTGGCCACGTTTTTGCGGTGAATGAAACTGACGGCTCCACGTACTCTGGGACACCGCAAATGGTATTTTTCAGTCCTTATGTTGCATTGCATGATACACTGCCTTAATCAATGAAGTTATTCATGAACTACCTTGTTTATATTTTACCTTTCATAAATGATTTAATGATCACACCCCTTTTGCTGAATATGAATGAACCGTTGCTTGCAATGAATTAGTACGAATTAGTCACCAACAAACATAGTATGCTCAGTATGTGATTGCATTCCTGAATTAGTAACTCTACGCCACTGCAGAATATGGATGTAATTAACCAGTATCTCAAAAGATAACGTAGCACTATGAAGACACCCTTTTTGATAACCTTTTACACCCATTGTTTCATATATAACTAATTGATTTTGCCTCCAAAAGGAGGACGAGAGACCCCCGCCATCTGCATCAGAGAGATGCATAAGGACTTTCATAAGTATATGACTTAACGATCACATCCTTTATCTGAATATGAATGAACCGTTGCTTGCAATGAATTAGTACTAGTCAGTCATCAGCAAACATAGTATACTCCGTATGTGAATGCATTCCTGAATTAGTAACTCTATGCAACTGCAGAATATGGATGTAATTAACAAGTATCTCAAATGTTAACGTAGAAACATAAAAATAGAAGAAAATCGTTTGTAATTACATGCGTAGCTTATATTTTCTAGAGATCGGGGAAAAAGCCTTGATTGGATGTACCTACATGCAGATCAAACAGTTCTTTGTTTATATCGGTGAACAATCTGCAAAATGGTATAATTAATTTTGTTTTTGATACATTATTTCTCCCATTTTCTTGAATAGATTTCAGTTTCCCACAATTATCTTTGATTAGTGATTGTGATGTCCCCTCATTCAAAATAACTCAGGTTATCTTTTTCCTAATTCAATGATATTTAAGTTTGAGTAAGTTTACGACTAATATCTACAACCTCATATATATATAAGATTTAGCACCTGCAGGCCTAACAAAGTTAGCTGCCTCTAGTCCCCTGTATAGTTCTTTCTTTTTGCTTTCTCAGTTTTTCGTAGCCTTGCTACAACCCTGTATGCTCTAATATATAATGATGCACGACTAGGCATGTGTTCGAGAAAAGAAATTCTAAATATCTTTTGTAATATATGAACCTATATTGATGTTTTAGATGTTGGTAGTATAATTTTTGATAAACTTGAACAGACTTAAATCAGTTTAACTTAGCACAACCATATAGCGTACCTTTTTTAGAACGCGAAAATGAGGTAAACAAATACCATGTGTACCCTTTACTATCAATAGTAGAGAAGAGATTATGAACCTTCAACTCTAAAATGCAAATTCTTCTACTGAATGGATAGCTGCATCTGATACCTATTTTGCAAATGTTACCAGACTTGGGGTTAGCTACAAAGAGCATTTCTTTCTTGTCAAGCTTCATGCACTACCAACACAACCAAAAGTCCGAACTGATCGCAAGGGCGGCAATCCACTTATACAATTCAACACCCCCCTCACGTGTGATGGGAGACAAGTCAACACGTGGAAAGACTCAGAGGTATAGCTCAAGAGGCATATACGTGGACTCCGAGGGGGCAACAACAATTTTAGGATAAATTGCAAAAGCCAGGGCTCGAACTCGAGACCCTGGCTCTGACACCATGTCAAGCTTCATGGACTAGCCAACGCAACCAAAAGTCCGAACTGATGGAAAGGTCTAGGCAATCCACTTATACAGTTAAACATTTCTTACCCTTCGGGTGGTCACAGGGAAGCTCTCTAATAGATCACTTAAGACAAAGGGAATTAACTACAGCACATGACTTAAACTTAAGATGATATATATTTGTCAAAATTTGAATGTATCTATATGCTTTCACTGTCTAGATACATCTGAATTTGGAAAAATCTCAGACACTTTCGGTGGGACATAACTAGTATCTAGTTTTGGCGAAGTTAAGACTAGTTTCATGGGATGGATGCAGTATAACTGATATATTGGACACTCGATTTGAACACATGAATGACCAATGTCCTTAGCTTACATAGTCATATTTATACTGTGAGCATGAACGATGAACAATGCTGCTGTTTGAATATGGTTGCCAGTAACACCCTATTCATCTCCATTTCTAATATTGCAGAAAACCTGATGCTCCCGTTTGTAATCCCGCCACCGGTGGTGGATGATCAGCAGTACGCGTGGTTCCTCGCTCCATCTGCTGATGGCAAGCGATTGATGATCATCCTTACAGTAAACAACATTGGGATTGACAATGCTGAAGTACCTCCTGACATTCCCTATGCTGCTAATGGGCTTCACTACGGCAGTATCCTCCTGTTGCCACCTACGTCTTTGAGCTGGATCCCTTATCTACTGCACGTGCAGGGGACTTTCTTTGGAGGCAGGTTAACAGCCTCGGCGACCACTCTCTGTTCCTCGGACTCAATTACCCGATCATTGCCAACCTGAAGAAGCGTGAATCCAAAGCTCCTGATGGCACATTGGTTCCATTCATGAGGAAAAACTGCGTCTACACAGCATACCGGAAGATTCTTCATAATCAATACCCTAAAATTTTGCGATGCAACCTCCAGCCAAATGAAGCTGAGACTGTGGGAGTTATCAGCCTTCCCAGAGATGGTTGGGATAATGTCCGACAAGCGGCTATGTGGTTTAAGCCTGCTTTAAACATTGCCCGTTCGGTGTTACCTTTAAAAAAACACTGACACACTTTTTTATTATGCTTGAAGTGTTGAGAAGTAGTACACTGTTTTTAGTATGTACTAGTTTGAATCAGTTTATTTGAACACTGCCCCGCTTTTGTATTTCGTGTTGCCTTCATATTATAACCCATGCATGGCTGTTTTAGGATTGACTTTATTTCAGCACTATAATTACAATGTGTGTACGTCCTTTATAATATAGCCACCTCTTGTTGATCATACTCATGAGAGGACAATTCCTATTTTTTTGCCGCTAAAGGGTAAAGTACATCCCTGGGGGCAGTGATTCTTGCTGCAGGCCACTAAACATGCATCAACTACGAGCAAGGAAGTAGATGTGCGACCTAGGTGACTGTGTGGACCCCACATGTGAACCAAAGAAAAAAACATGTCAATACGGAACTGATGTACATACGACAACTCCTATATGATATGTGTATGTACGATTGAGCATCTGGAGGTGTGCTGCCACCTGCTTCCTCACACGAAGGGTTGGATCTTGTGTTTCGTACATGGATCGGACTGAAATTGTCGTGTGCATAGCAAGGTTCATGTCAATAAGGCTGAGTTTGGCATCTAAGTCTAGGCAACAAATACTTTTGGGTTCCAACGGCCATCTACAAGGTATTTGCTATTGGCCTACTTGCTCCGGCTGTCCCAATAACTACAAATGGGCCTTTCTGCTCATGCAATGTTGGCCCTTTTCTAAAGAACCACAGATCCTATGATTGGCAAAAAACAAAAACACGGAGATTCTACATAAAAGTTGTTTGTATTTATTTTGAATTATTGGGTTGCAATTTTTGAAACTGCTCATGGCCAATATGAAAATCCTTGATCGCTCCATACCCACATGGATCACGGTATTTTAAAAATTCATAAAGTGGATTTGAAATTTAAAACATATCCAAATAATTCCATGATTTATTCTATTAACTTGCAAGATCTTGGAGCGAAAGAGCTTGTATTAGTCTCAAAAATAATACGAAAACCTGTCATTAACAAGAAATGAAGGTTTATCGTCCAAAGAGGATTCCATGTGGACCCATGAGCCAGCAGCGTCCTCAAAATTTCAAATGCGGTAGGATATCCAAAAAAAAAAAGCAAGTATAGTAAAAAATAAAATTGAAAGGGTAAAAAATACAATCTAGAAAGGAAACATTTATAGTTCATCCTCATCATTTCAAAGTGCTGAGGACATCCTCAAAAAAGGCAAATAGCAGGATCAAAAAGAAAAAGGGGCAAATTAGAATCAAAGGAAACTTTTAATTCTTCAAGGAAATGATTTCATTCGGCATAGAAGATGACATGTCCTTGCACCGTCATCCTCATTGTTTCAAGAAAGGCGGCATGAGATCGAAAGAAAAAGTAAGCCATATCAGGAAAAAAAATAAATCCAACAAAGGAAAGGTTTATTGTTCATAGAGGCTGACATGTGGGACCCATGAGCCAGGCCTCTCAATTTCAAAGGCGGCATAGATCGAAAGAAAAAGGCAAGTGACCAAAAATCAGTAGGTAAAAATAATCAAGAAAAGACTTTATTGTACATAGAGGATGACATGCGGAGTCCCAGCCAGGCGCGAGGGGCCGTTTCAGAGGCGTGGAGATCGAAAGAAAAAGGAAAGTGACCAAATATCAGGAACCAAAAAATAATCCAAGAAAAAAACTTTATTGTACATGGAGGATGACATATGGGTCCCATTTTGCAGCAGCGTTCTCAACGTTTCAAAGTTGGCATGAGATCGAAAAGAAAAAGGCAAGTGCCAAATATCAGCCAAAAATAATCCAAGAAAAGGAAACTTTATTGTACATAGAGGATGACATGCGGGTCCCATTTTGCATGCGGGACCATCAGCGGTCCTCAATGTTTCCAAGGCGGCACGGCATCAAAAGAAAAGGAAGTAGCCAGAAATCAGGGGTAAAAATAATTCCAAGAAAGGAAACTTTTATTCTACATAGAGGATGACTTGCGGGACCCACGAGCCAGCAGCTTCCACAACGTTTCAGAGGCGGCATGATACCGAAAGAAAAAAGGCAAGTGACAAATATCAGGCCCCAAAAATAATCCAAGAAAAATGTTTATTGTACATAGAGGATGACATGCGGGTCCCATTTTGCAGCAGCGTTCTCAACGTTTCAAAGTTGGCATGAGATCGAAAGAAAAAGGCAAGTGACAAATATCAGGAGCCAAAAATAATCCACGAAAGAAACTTTTATTGTGCATAGAGGATGACATGCGGGTCCCATTATGCAGCACGGTCTCGACGTTGCCAAGGCGGCATAGGACCAAAGAAAAAGGAAGTAGGCAGAAATCATGGGGTCAAAATCCATGAAAAGAAACATTTATCGTTCGAGAGGCGACATGCGGGACCCATGAGGCAGCGGGATCCTCAATGTTTCAAAGGCCAGGGGATCAAAAGAAAAGGAGTAGCCAGAAATGGGGGTCAAAAATAAACTCCAAAAAAAGAAAGTTGATTGTACATAGAGGATGACATGCGGGTCCCATGAGTCAGCAGTTTACTCAACGTTTCCAAGGCAGCAGGGGATCAAAAGAAAAAGGAAATAGCCAAAAATCATAGGAGAAAAAAATCCAAGAAAAAACTTTTATAGTACATAGAGGATGACATGCGGGTCCCATGAGCCAGCAGGTTCCTCAACGTTTCAAACGTGGCATGAGATCGAAAGAAAAGGCAAGTGACCAAATATCAGGAGCCAAAATAATAATCCAAGAAAAGTAATTTTTATTGTACATAGAGGATGACATGCGGGTCCCATTTTGCAGCAGTGGTCTCAAATTTCCAAGTTGGCATGAGATGGAAAAAAAAGGTGACAAATATCAGAGCCAAAAATAATCCAAGAAAATAAATTATTATACACATAGAGGATGACATGCGGGTCCCATTATGCAGCAGCGTTCTCAACGTTTCCAAGGTGGCACAGGACCAAAAAAAGGAAGTAGCCAGAAATCAGGGGGTCAAAAAATCCAAGAAAAGAAAGATTTCAATTGGGCTGCATCTGGCCGTCTGGGCCTTCGAACTATCCTGCTGGACGCCTTTGGACTCGTACAATTTCAGCCCACTCAAAAACAGGAAAGTCCTATGCTTCGCAAAAACAAAAAAAGGAGATTCAACATATAAGTTTGTTTCTTTAAAATAAAGATTTATTTTTTCCGTTTGCAATAGCTCAGAGCGAAATACACTGTTTATTGTCTGCAAAATAATCAAGATATCACATGTTTCTTGTACGGGGAGGCTGTCATCGGGACCCATGAGCCAGCAGCGTCAAAGTTTTAAAGGCGGCAGGGATCGAAAGAAAAATAAATCAAAAATCAGTTGGTAAAAAATTCAAGAAAAGAAACATTTATCGTTCTGAGAGGATGACATGCGGGACCCATGTGGCAGCAGCATCCTCAACGTTTCCAAGGCGGCACGGGATCCAAAAAAGGCAAAATAGCCAGAAATTAGGGGTCAAAATAACTCCAAGAAAAGAAAGGTTTATCGTTCATAGAGGCCGACATGTGGGACCCATTAGCCAGCAGAGTCCTCAACATTCAAAGGCGGCAGGGATCAAAAGAAAAAGGAAGTAGCCAGAAATTAGGGGTAAAAATAACTCCAACAAAGGAAACTTTTATTGTTTATAGAGGATGACATGCGGGACCCATTAGCCAGCAGCTTCCTCAACGTTTCAAAGGCGGCATGAGAACAAAAGAAAAGGCAAGTGGCCAAATATCAGGAGCCAAAAATAATCCAAGAAAAAAAACTTTATTTTACTTAGAGAATGACATGCGGGTCCCAATTAGCAGCAGCGGTCTCAACGTTTCAAATGCGGCTTGAGATCAAAAGAAAAAGAAAGTTGATTGTACATAGAGGATGACATGCGGGTCCCATGAGTCAGAGCTTACTCAACGTTTCCAAGGCGGCAGGGGATCAAAAGAAAAAGGAAATAGCCAAAAATCGGAGGGTGAAAAATGCAAGAAAATAAACTTTTATAGCACATAGAGGATGACATGCGGGTCCCATGAGCCAGCAGGTTCCTCAACGTTTCAAACGTGGCATGAGATCGAAAGAAAAAGGCAAGTGACCAAATATGAGGAGCCAAAAATAATTCAAAAAAAGAAAGTTTTATAGTACATAGAGGATGACATGCGGGTCCCATGAGCCTGCAGGTTCCTCAACGTTTCAAACGTGGCATGAGATCGAAAGAAAAGGCAAGTGACCAAATATCGGGAGCCAAAAATAATTCAAGAAAAGAAACTTGATTGTACATAGAGGATGACATGCGGGTCCCATTTAGCAAGCAGTGGTATCACCGTTTGAGAGGCTGCAGGATCGAAAGAAAAGGCAAGTGACCAAATATCAGAGCCAAAAATAATCCAAGAAAAGAAATTTTATTGTACATAGAGGATGACATGCGGGTCCCATTTTGCAGCGGCGGTCTCAACTTTCCAAGGCGGCACATGACCAAAAGAAAAATGAAGTAGCCAAATCGTGAAAAAATCCAAGAAGAAAGATTTCAATTGGGCTGCATCCGGACATCTGGGGTTTTCGAACTATCCTGCTTGGCCTTTTAACTCGTACAATTTCAGCCCACTCCAAAACAGAAAGTTCGGAATTTTCTAAAAACAGAAAGTCCTATGCTTCGCAAAAACACAAAACAAGGAGATTCAACATATAAGTTTGTTCATGTACAAATAAATATTTAATTTATCCGTTTGCAATAGCTCAGAGCGAAATACAACGTTTATTGTCTGAAAATAATCAAGATATCACATGTTCCTTGTACGGGAGGCTGACATCGGGGACCCATGAGCCAGCAAATTCGTCAACGTTTTAAAGGCGGCAGGATAAAAAAAAAAAAAATCAGTTGGTAAAAAAATCGAAGAAAAGAAAACATTTATCGTTCGAGAGGATGGCATGCGGGACCCATGAGGCAGCATCCTCAACGTTTATTGTTTATAGATGCTGACATGTGGGACCCGTGAGCCAGCATCCTCTCGACAACGTTTTAAAGGCGGCAGAGATCGAAAGGAAAAATAAGACAAAAATAAGTTGGTAAACGAAATCCAAGTAAAGAAATATTTACCGAGAGGATGACATGCGGGACCCATGAGGCAGCAGCATCCTCAACGATTCCATGGCAGGGGATCAAAAAGAAAAAAGGAAATAACCAGAAATTAATTAGGGTCAAAAATAAATCCACCAAAGGAAACTTTTATTGTTCATAGAGGATGACATGTACGACCGACCCGCCAACAAATGTCCCTCGCTATTTCAAAGGGGCAGGGATCAAAAGAAAAAGGCAAATAGCCAGAAATTAGGGGTCAAAAAATAACTCCAATAAAGGAAACTTTTATTGTTCGAGAGGATGACATGGGACCCATGAGCCAGCTTAGTCAACGTTTCAAAGGCGGCATGAGATCGAAAGAAAAAGGCACGTGACAAAATATCAGAGCCAAAGATAATCCAAGAAAAGAAACTTTATTGTACATAGAGAATGACATGCGGGTCCCATTTTGCAGCAGCGGTCCCAACGTTTCAAATGCGGCTTGAGATCAAAAGAAAAAAGAAAGTAGCCGAAATTAGGGGTAAAAAGAACTCCAAGATGAAAGTTTTATCGTTCATACAAGCCGACATGTGGGACCTATGAGCCAACAGGAGTCCTCAACGTTTCAAAGGCGGAGGGATCAAAAGAAAAAGGAAATAGCCAAAAATCAGAGGGTGAAAAAAACCAAGAAAATAAACTTTTATAGTACATAGAGGATGACATGCGGGTCCCATGAGCTCCGCAGGTTCCTCAACGTTTCAAACGTGGCATGAGATCGAAAGAAAAAGGCAAGTGACCAAATATCGATCCAAAAATAATTCAAGAAAAGAAAGTTTTATAGTACAAAGAGGATGACATGCGGGTCCCATTTAGCAGCAGCGGTCTCACCGTTTGAGAGGCGCATGGGATCGAAAGAAAAAGGTAAGTGACCAAATATGAGGTGCCAAAAATCCAAGAAAAGAAAGTTTTATAGTACATAGAGGATGACATGCGGGTCCCATTTAGCAGTAGCGGTATCACCGTTTGAGAGGCGGCGGGGGATCGAAAGAAAAAGGTAAGTGACCAAATATGAGGTGCCAAAAAATCCAAGAAAAGAAAGTTTTATAGTACATAGAGGATGACATGCGGGTCCCATTTAGCAGCAGCGGTATCACCGTTTGAGAGGCGGCGGGGGATCGAAAGAAAAAGGTAAGTGACCAAATATGAGGTGCCAAAAAAATCCAAGAAAAGAAAGTTTTATAGTACATAGAGGATGACATGCGGGTCCCATTTAGCAGCAGCGGTATCACCGTTTGAGAGGCGGCAGGAGATCGAAAGAAAAAGGCAAGTGACCAAATTTGAGGTGCCAAAAAATCCAAGAAAAGAAAGTTTTATAGTACATAGAGGATGACATGCGGGTCCCATTTAGCAGCGGAAAACCGTTTGAGAGGCGGCAGGGGTCAAAGAAAAAGAAATAGAAAGAATTTTGGTTCATAGAGGATGACATGCGGGACCCATGATCCTGCATCGTAAACGGCTCGATCGGAGAGCGTTGAACGAGATGGCGCGATCGAGAAAAAAAACAATGCCAGAGAGGCTGCCATCTGGGCCCTACATCCCTCGGCGGTGCGGATTTGCGTTGACTCGCCGGCGAACCCGAGAATTTCGAGATGCACCACGTCCCGGGCCACCATACGCAACGTTTTGGCCGGTTTCGTCGGGCTAGGTGGCCTCAAAACGAGAAAAAACGTTTTGACATGCACAACGGACATACCCAAAATCGTCGGCCATGGTACACCAGCAACCACGGCGCGACTTCAACTTCGTCGGCCATGGCAACTTTTCTTGTAGTGAATGGTCCTCTACATGAGGAAGTATATGTGAAGCAACCCCCGGGGTTCGAGGACCCCCATTTCCCGGACCATGTCTTCAAGCTCAAAAAGGCCCTATATGGTCTCAAACAAGCTCCTAGAGCTTGGTATGAGCATCTCAAGGAGTTGCTTGAAGACCGTGGTTTCGAAGTGGGGAAAATCGACCCCACTCTTTTTACTAAGAAGGTCAATGGGGAGCTTTTCGTATGCCAACTCTATGTAGATGACATCATATTTGGCTCTACTAACACAAAATTCAATGATGAGTTTGCTATGTTGATGATAAATAGGTTTGAGATGTTGATACGTCTCCGACGTATCGATAATTTCTTATGTTCCATGCCACATTATTGATGATATCTACATGTTTTATGCATACTTTATGTCATATTTATGCATTTTCCGGCACTAACCTATTAACAAGATGCCGAAGAGCCGGTTGTTGTTTTCTGCTGTTTTTGGTTTCAGAAATCCTAGTAAGAAATATTCTCGGAATTGGACGAAATCAACGCCCGGGGGCCTATTTTCACACGAAGCTCCGTAAGACCGAAGGGAAGGGGCCACGGAGCGCCGACACACTAGGGCGGCGCGGCCCGGGGGGGGGGCCACACGGCCCTAGCATGTGGGGCCCCCGTGTGGCCCCCTGACCTGCCCTTCCGCCTACATATAGCCCTCGTCGCGAAACCCCCAGTACCGAGAGCCACGATACGGAAAACCTTCCAGAGACGCCGCCGCGCCAATCCCATCTCGGGAGATTCAGGAGATCACCTCCGGCACCCCGAGAGGGGATTCATCTCCCGAGAGGACTCTACACCCCATGGTCACCTCGGAGTGATGAGTGAGTAGTTCACCCCCGACTATGGGTCCATAGCAGAGCTAGATGGTTGTCTTCTCCTCATTATGCTTCATTGTCGGGTCTTGTGAGCTACCTAACATGATCAAGATCATCTATCTGTAATGCTATATGTTGTGTTTGTTGGGATCCGATGGATAGAAAATACTATGTTATGTTGATTATCAATCTATTATCTTTGTGTTGTTTATGATCTTGCATGCTCTCCGTTACTAGTAGATGCTTTGGCCAAGTTGATGCTTGTAACTCCAAGAGGGAGTATTTATGCTCGATAGTGGGTTCATGCCTCTATTGAATCTGGGGGAGTGACAGAAAACCCTAAGGTTGTGGATGTGCTGTTGCCACTAGGGATAAAACATTGATGCTATGTCCGAGGATGTAGTTATTGATTACATTACGCACCATACTTAATACAATTGTCTGTTGTTTGCAACTTAATACTGGAAGGGGTTCGGATGATAACCTGAAGGTGGACTTTTTAGGCATAGATGCATGCTGGATAGCGGTCTATGTACTTTGTCGTAATGCCCAATTAAATCTCACAATATTCATCATATCATGTATGTGCATTGTCATGCCCTCTCTATTTGTCAATTGCCCAACTGTAATTTGTTCGCCCAACATGCTATTTATCTTATGGGAGAGACACCACTAGTGAACCGGACCCTGTCCATTCTTTTACATCGAATACAATCTGCAATACTTGTTCTATTGTTCTCTGCAAACAATCATCATCCACACTATACATCTAATCCTTTGTTACAGCAAGCCGGTGAGATTGACAACCTCACTGTTTCGTTGGGGCAAGTACTTTGGTTGTGTTGTGCGGGTTCACGTTGGCGCGGAATCCCTGGTGTTGCGCCGCACTACATCTCGCCGCCATCAACCTTCAACGTGCTTCTTGACTCCTACCGGTTCGATAAACCTTGGTTTCTAACTGAGGGAAACTTACTTCTGTACGCATCACACCTTCCACTTGGGGTTCCCAACGGTTGCGTGCTGTACGCGTGTCAAGCTAAATTTCTGGCGCCGTTGCCGGGGACCTGAAGAAAAGTTACACCACAAAGATTTCTAACTCCCACGTCAACTACATGCCAGCAAGTAAATTTCTGGCGCCGTTACCGGGGAGATCAAGACACGCTGCAAGGGGATTCTCCACAATCCAATCTCTTTACTTTGTTTTTGTCTTGCTTTATTTTATTTACTACTTTATTTGCTGCAATAAATCAAAACACAAAAAAATTAGTTGCTAGTTTTACTTTATTTGCTATCTTGTTTGCTATATCAAAAACACACAAAAAATTAGTTACTTGCATTTGCTTTACTTATTTCATCATGTTTCCTTTTAATTTTACTGTAAAAGATATACCGGTGGGGCAAGGGTCTATAATTGGAAGAGATAATATAGAAGAATTTTTCACCCACGTTAGTATGCATGAAGATCTTAAAGATATACCCCTTGCAAAAGCTGTCCCTACTTATGAAGATGCCTCTGTTTGTTTGGTACGCATGATGGAAGCTAGATTTATTAGTCTCAACCCCATGATACAACACATGTTTCTTACACTTTCTGATATGGAGAGGGGAGAGAAGAGAGATTTTGTTCTAAAGGTCTTAGTGCGAGAATTTGCGGATATAGCTAAAGAAGCTAGAAAAGTTTTTAGTAAGCATGATAGGCTTGGCATGATCACCGATTTTAAAAGAACACTTGAAAAGATGGATATGGATAGAATTAAGTACACTAATAATGTTAATGATGGTGGGGAGATTAAAGCCCAATACCCTGTAAGCTCCTAGCAATGCATGAGGCACTAGAAAATAACTATGCTTGGCTTGTTCTTTTGTTTGATGAGAGTAGCAAGCCCAAGACTAATGAAAAGGGAGCCTCTGAAACTTATGTATCCAAAATACTATGCATGGTTGAGAAAACTCCACACCCCGCTGTTGATGCTTCGTCTCTTGATAATACTTGATACACACTTTCTGCGCCTAGCTGAAAGGCGTTAAAGAAAAGCGCTTATGGGAGACAACCCATGTTTTTACTACAGTACCTTTATTTTATATTTGAGTCTTGTGTTGTTACTACTGTAGCAACCTCTCCTTATCTTAGTTTTGTGCATTGTTGTACCAAGTAAAGTCGTTGATAGTAAGGTTCATGCTAGATTTGGATTATCACGAGAAGATTTCTGCTGTCACGAATCTGAGCCTAATTCTCTGTAGCTAACTCTGAAAATTATGCCAATTTACGTGAGTGATCCTCAGATATGTACTCAACTTTCATTCAATTTGAGAATTTTCATTTGAGCAAGTTTGGTGCCTCAATAAAATTCATCTTTACGAACTATTCTTTGACAGATTCTGCCTTTTATTCGCATTGCCTGCTTTGCAATGCTTGATGGATTTCGATTCCATTAACTTTCAGTAGCTTTGTGCAATGTCCAAGTGTTAAGAATGATCATGTCACCTCTGAACATGTAAATTTTAATTGTGCACTAACCCTCTAATGAGTTGTTTTGAGTTTGGTGTGGAGGAAGTTTTCAAGGATCAAGAGAGGGAGATGATACAATATGATCAAGGAGAGTGAAAGCTCTAAGCTTGGGGATGCCCCGTGGTTCACCCCTGCATATATCAAGAAGACTCAAGCATCTAAGCTTGGGGATGCCCAAGGCATCCCCTTCTTCATCGACAACATTATCAGGTTCCTCTAGTGAAACTATATTTTTATTCCATCACATCTTATGCACTTTGCTTGGAGCGTCTGTTTGTTTTTTTTTGTTTTTGTTTGAATAAAATGGATCCTAGCATTCTTTGTGTGGGAGAGAGACACGCTCCGCTGTTTCATATGGACAAATATGCCCTTAGGCTTTACTCATAATATTCATGGCGAAAGTTTCTTCTTCGTTAAATTGTTATATGGTTGGAAACGGAAAATGATACATGTAGTAATTGCTATAATGTCTTGGATAATGTGATACTTGGCAATTGTTGTGCTCATGTTTAAGCTCTTGCATCATATACTTTGCACCTATTAATGAAGAAATACATAGAGCTTGCTAAAATTTGGTTTGCATAATTGGTCTCTCTAAGGTCTAGATAATTTCTAGTATTGAGTTTGAACAACAAGGAAGACGGTGTAGAGTCTTATAATGTTTACAATATGTATTTTATGTGAGTTTTGCTGCACCGGTTCATCCTTGTGTTTGTTTCAAATAAACCTTGCTAGCCTAAACCTTGTATCGAGAGGGAATACTTCTCATGCATCCAAAATCCTTGAGCCAACCACTATGCCATTTGTGTCCACCATACCTACCTACTACATGGTATTTCTCCGCCATTCCAAAGTAAATTGCTTGAGTGCTACCTTTAAAATTTCTATCCTTTACCTTTACAATATATAGCTCATGGGACAAATAGCCTAAAAACTATTGTGGTATTGAATATGTACTTATGCACTTTATCTCTTATTAAGTTGCTTGTTGTGCGATAACCATGTTCTGGGACGATCAACTACTCTTTGTTGAATATCATGTGAGTTGCTATGCATGTCCGTCTTGTCTGAAGTAAGGGAGAGATTTACCACTAAAATGGTTAGAGCATGCATAATGTTAGAGAAGAACATTGGGCCGCTAACTAAAGCCATGATCCATGGTGGAAGTTTCAGTTTTGGACAAATATCCTCAATCTCATATGAGAAAATCAATTGTTGCTACATGCTTATGCATTAAAGAGGAGTCCATTATCTGTTGTCTATGTTGTCCCGGTATGGATGTCTAAGTTGAGAATAATCAATAGCGAGAAATCCAATGCGAGCTTTCTCCTTAGACCTTTGTACAGGCGGCATAGAGGTACCCCTTTGTGAAACATGTGCATTGCGATGATCCGGTAGTCCAAGCTAATTAGGACAAGGTGCGGGCACTATTAGTATACTATGCATGAGGCTTGCAACTTGTAAGATATAATTTACATAATACATATGCTTTATTACTACCGTTGACAAAATTGTTTCTTGTTTTCAAAATCAAAGCTCTAGCACAAATATAGCAATCGATGCTTTCCTCTCTTGAAGGACCATTCTTTTACTTTTATGTTGAGTCAGTTCACCTATCTCTCTCCACCTCAAGAAGCAAACACTTGTGTGAACTGTGCATTGATTCCTACATACTTGCATATTGCCCTTGTTATATTACTTTACATTGACAACTATCCATGAGATATACATGTTATAAGTTGAAAGCAACCGCTGAAACATAATCTTCCTTTGATTGCTTCAATACCTTTACTTTGAATTATTGCTTTATGAGTTAACTCTTATGCAAGACTTATTGATGCTTGTCTTGAAGTACTATTCATGAAAAGCCTTTGCTTTATGATTCATTTGTTTACTCATGTCATTTCCATTGTTTGGATCGCTGCATTCATTACATATGCTTACAATAATATGATCAAGGTTATGATGGCATGTCACTCCAGAAATTATCTTTGTTATCGTTTACCTTCTCGGGACGGCAAGAAACTAAGCTTGGGAATGCTGATACGTCTCCGACGTATCGATAATTTCTTATGTTCCATGCCACATTATTGATGATATCTACATGTTTTATGCATACTTTATGTCATATTTACGCATTTTCAGCACTAACCTATTAACAAGATGCCCAGTTCTTGTTTTCTGCTGTTTTTGGTTTCAGAAATCCTATTAAGGAAATATTCTCGGGTGGACGAAATCAACGCCCAGGGCCTATTTTCACGAAGTCGAAGACCGAAGGGAAGGCGAAACTTGGAGGGCCGCCACACTAGGGCGGCGCGGCCTGGGGGCCCGTGGCCCTAGCGTGTGGGGCCCCCGTGTGCCTGACCCTTTCCGCCTACATATAGTCTTCGTCGTGAAACACCGAGAGCCACGATACGGAAAACCTTCAGACGCCGCCGCCAATCCCATCTCGGGGGATTCAGGAGATCGCCTCCGGCACCCTGCCGGAGAGGGGATTCATCTCCGGGAGGACTCTACACCGCCATGGTCGCCTCCGGAGTGATGAGTGAGTAGTTCACCCATGGACTATGGGTCCATAGCAATGTAGCTAGATGGTTGTCTTCTCCTCATTATGCTTCATTGTCGGGTCTTGTGAGCTACCTAACATGATCAAGATCATCTCTGTAATGCTATATGTT
This sequence comes from Lolium multiflorum, assembly GCA_030979885.1. Lineage (NCBI taxonomy): Eukaryota > Viridiplantae > Streptophyta > Magnoliopsida > Poales > Poaceae > Lolium > Lolium multiflorum. The sequence goes on from CM061750.1 coordinate 403,564,996, forward strand.
GTGTTTGTTGGGATCCGATGGATAGAGAATACTATGTTATGTTGATTATCAATCTATTATCTTTGTGTTGTTTATGATCTTGCATGCTCTCCGTTACTAGTAGATGCTTTGGCCAAGTTGATGCTTGTAACTCCAGAGGGAGTATTTATGCTCGATAGTGGGTTCATGCCTCTATTGAATCTGGGGGAGTGAGAAAGTTCTAAGGTTGTGGATGTGTTGTTGCACTAGGGATAAAACATTGATGCTATGTCCGAGGATGTAGTTATTGATTACATGCACCATACTTAATGCAATTGTCTGTTGTTTAACTTAATATGGGAAGGGTTCGGATGATAACCTGAAGGTGGACTTTTTAGGCATAGCATGCTGGATAGTGGTCTATGTACTTTGTCGTAATGCCCAATTAAATCTCACAATATTCATCATATCATGTATGTGCATTGTCATGCCCTCTCTATTTGTCAATTGCTCAATTGTAATTTGTTCACCCAACATGCTATTTATCTTATGGGAGAGACACCACTAGTGAACTGTGGACCCCGGTCCATTCTTTTACTGAATACAATCTACAATACTTGTTCTCTGCGAACAATCATCATCCACACTATACATCTAATCCTTTGTTACAAGCCGGTGAGATTGACAACCTCACCTGTTTCGTTGGGGCAAAGTACTTTGGTTGTGTTGTGCACGTTCACGTTGGCGCCGGAATCCCTGGTGTTGCGCCGCACTACATCTCGCCGCCATCAACCTTCACGTGCTTCTTGGCTCCCTACTGGTTCGATAAACCTTGGTTTCTAACTGAGGGAAACTTACTCTACTAACACAAAATTCAACGATGAGTTTGCTATGTTGATGACAAATAGGTTTGAGATGTCAATGATGGGTGAACTCAAGTACTTTCTTGGGTTCGAGATCAAGCAAATGCGACAATGCACCTTCATCAATCAAGCGAAGTACCTCCATGACAAGGGATTAACTTGTCAATGCCTACGGGTTGTAGACTAGGGTTTAGTTGGAAGTAGAGGGCAAGTAGATTAAGAAGGTTTCAGCCGAAAAGTACTCGACGATATGAAAACTAGGGTTTGTGAGACAATGATTCGATACTTTGTCCGACTCCCCCCTTATAGAGGTGGTTAAGGATTCGTATATGTGGTTAGTCCTGGAAGGTTTCTAACTCATCCCGCAAGATTACAAATATTATCTCCTAATACAACTCTAGCTTCCTTAATACAACTTGGGCCTCCGATTCTTCTTATTCTTCGAGTCGTGGGCCTTGAAACCCCGGGTACAATCTTCAGGCCCATTGGGGGTGCCTATGTCAAAGCTCCCGAGATTTTGCTTGAATCATAGAGTCAAGGAAAATCTCAATTTATATTTACTCGACAACTTTAAACTTCTCTATATTTCTTCATATGAATTTCTATATGTGTACAGGGATAATGGTAGTGGGCTAGTTCATCCACGGATCAGGTACTAGTTAACTGCTCTAGTGGCAAAAAAAAAAAAAACCTACTTCAAGATCACGTCCCGGACATGATCTCGGGAATCAGGCAAACTTCGACGGAGTCAGCAAGGTCTTCATTCCTTTGCGAGTCCCGTCATATTTATCGGGTACCTAATGCGTCCGTTAGGATTTTCTTCGTATCTTGATACGGATAAGCGACAAACCAACGTCGAGACGGCGCGACGCCACAGAGTCTGATCTGTTCACCTTCGCAAAGTAAAGGGCATTCAGAAATTTTACCGCGGCGGACGCGCTCTGAGAATATATTGTCGAGTGCTTATTCGGCTGTTGGAATGGCACATTTATTGAGTCAACGGATGACTTATATTGCTCTCCCGATGGGAGTATATGTAGAGTTACTTATAACTCGAAATATACTCTCTTGTTCTTCTATCTTTCTCTCTCTTTTTTTATAATTTCATCGGGCACGCGAGCAGCATTCCCGATGGGAGTAGCCCCCGAGGCTACAGCCAAGGACTTGTGCTTGGGTGTAGGCTCCACGCCTTATGCCGCTATATTTTCTTTCTCTCCCGAAATTTTCAAATCTCTCGGGTGCGCGAACAGCGCTCCCGATGGGAGTAGCCCCCGAGGCTATGAGCAAATATTTGTATTTGATCATAGGCTCACACCATTTCTATTTTGTCTTTCTCGAACTTTTCATTTTTCCAAAGTAGCCCCCGAGTATTTGATCAAAAACTTGTATTTGATCAAAGGCTCTCCAATATCTTTTGCTGTCGCCTTTTTTATGAAGCTGTTAAGTCGAAATTTTCCCTTGCTGAAGTGACATCATTACTGACGATAGCCACGACCGTTGTTCCTGGAAATCATGAGAAGTTCTCTCTCGCTGCCTTGCGGGCCCAAGTTACACATCGTTGACACGTCGTGCAAGTGGGGGACACACGTCCTCCGCTTTTCCTGGCGCACGCACTGTAACTCCTCTAGGGTGAAATTACTTTTTTACCCCTGTTCCACGTGTACATCATCTGCCGCACACTTTTTCCATCCAACGGTACGCCGCTTCGCCGCACCTCTATTTAAGGTCTCCATCTTCTTCCTCCAGCACTTCGCTCGCGCCGTCTCTCTCTGCTCTCCTCTGCAAAAACCCTCTTGCGCCCCATAACTCCCCGAGCTCAACCACTCTCCACTGCACTCCTGCGCCATTGTTGATGCCACCGCGCAGATTGATCAGGCACAGCACTCCTGAATCAAAGATGGCTTCCGCAGATCTAGGAGCGTCGAGTGGGAGAGATCCAAAATCTCTGCCCAAGACATCAACCTCCTGAAGAAACTGGGAATCAGCAAGAAGCCAAAGGCGCTGTGCTTCCCCAGCGAAGAGAGCTACCCAACCCCTCCAATGGAGTATCGGGTTAGTTTCGTTGATCATCTCATCCGCGGCCTCTCTTCCCCCATTCACCCTTTTCTTCGGGGGTTGCTTTTTGTTTATGGACTGCAACTTCATCACCTCACACCCAACTCTATCCTCCATATTTCCATCTTCATCACTCTTTGCGAATCCTTCCTCGGCATCCAGCCTAACTGGGCGTTGTGGAATCTTTTGTCGTCGCAATGGCTCTCCCAATGTCGCCTATAACATAGGTGGCGTTGTTATCTGCGTCCCCTGATGTCGATTACTTCGATGTCAAATTCCCTGACTCAGTTCAAGGGTGGCGCAAAAAATGGTTGTACATCCATGAGGAGAATCATGGCTGTGTTGAAGACAACATCCCTCCTTTTGATGGTGCCGAGAAAATCTATCGCCGCCGCTCCTGGGATGCAGAGGCTACCGAGGAAGAAAAACGCGACGGAGGCCCGATGACCCGCATCCACGAGCTCCAAAGCACCCGTGTAAAGAACTGTCGGGTATCCAAATCATGGCGTATTTCCTTAGGATCAGAGTGCAGCCTCTGCAGGCTCGCAAAAATCCCCTCTGGAAGTATGCTGGCGACAATGATGTGGATCGCCTGTCGGTGGATTTGCCGGTCAAGGACTTAGAAAAACTCGTCCGGAAAATTTCCTCCCTCAGCAAAAAAGATGCTGTCCCCTCTCGGGTAAAACCATACAGCGCCACCAATGCGCTTCCCAAGGTAACTTTTGTCGACTCTCTATTGTTGTTTGACATCCTTTGCATAACTCCTTTATTGACATCCTTCTTTGCATTGTACAGAACCATCCAGATATTGTCTCTCTTCCTCCCCTTCCTGAAGGTGGGGAAGTTGAAGAACGAGCCGTTTTCACTGATGACAACCAAGATGCTCCTTGCCCTGAGAATGAACCCGCAGGTTCTCGAAAATCTGCGGGATCCTCTGAAAAGGAGGCTGCCTCTGAGGCTACCACATCGGCACAGTCTCCTCCTCCTGCTGTTTCTCCAAAGAACAAAAGGAAGAGGACAGACGTCGAAGATTCCGGCACCTCCAAAGCCGAAGAAGCTGCTCCTTCACGTCGGAAGGCAGCTTTCGATCCATACCTTGACGCCCTCGTCAGTTCGTAAGTTACTCCTTGGCTCTCGCTGTTTTAATTCTTGAAAGACTTTTATCTATCTTGCTTCTTATGCTGTCGCCATTCAACCGTAGTGGTGACGAGGAAGAAATGCCAGCTATGGATGTGACTGCTCGAACGAGTACGTCGCATACTTTAGTTGTTTCTGAAGTGCAAATTGAAGGAGAAGAATCTTCGCCTCCTCAACAAAACACCGACGCTGCTACTCCTCCTGCAAGCCCCCTTGTCCCTTCACCAAAAAGGGCGAGGGTTGAAACAATCACGGAGCCTACCTTACAATTGGGTAGCTCCTCGACTCCTCTTTTGGATGATGTAAGTCCTTAAATGCTTTCTGATGCTGTCGATGTTTTCTCTGTTTGCTTCTTTTGATTTTGTGCTATCGCACTTTTTCCCCTACCGACGCTTTCTCTATCTTTCTTTTAACAGCCTTTGATTAAGGAATTCATCCGCTTCGGTGCCCAATTGTTGGGTACCGTGAGTACTAGCAAAGCTGAAGGTAATGACTCCCTGCTTCTTTGTTCATGACTTCTTGCTCCTTTTTTATGCGATTTTGACTATTTTTGACTATTTTGGCAGAAAAACTTGCGGAAGCCAACAAGTGCCACACTTGCTCAGAACTTAGAGCAAAGTGAAGAGGCTCGTAAGAAGGCCGAATCAGATGCTAGTAAGGCTAGGGCAGAGGCTGACAAGGCCAAGGCCGACGCTGCTGGTGTCGAAGAGCTTAAAAAGAGGCTTCATGACGCCGAGACTGCGTTGAACGAGCATAAAACCGCACAATCTGCTCGTGAAAAAGCGATTACCAAGCGCTTGGAATCACAAAGCCGCCGCTTTGTCAGTAAGTGCCCGAACTATTTTGCGTCCTTTGGACTTGCTTTTCTTTACTTGTTTGCTGACCAATAATTTTTTTGCCTCGATAGGTAAAACATCTCAAGAATATGAACTTGAAGATCCCGACAATGATCCTCTTCTTGACGCACTTGCTTTCCTTGAGTTTCACGGAGAAGAGGCACGCGACGGCATTGATCAGGCCAAGGAAGGATTGTCGCGGCTCTATCCTTACTTCTTCCCGAAGAAAAAGGAACCCGCAACCTTTCTTGCTCTGTGCTTCAATCCCGAAGAAGATCTTGGATTGAAGCTTCGCCAAGAAAATATGAAGGTTGCCATTGAAAGCACTGTCGCCCTGGTTGCTGACAGCAAAACGTTGACTGGACCAAGGTTGGCGACACGCAAGAGATGGAGACCACAAAATGGCAGTCATCAAGGTGCAAAGCCCAACTCGAAGAAGATCCTCGCCTATCTTGGATGCAAGCCAACTCCTACTCCTAGCTCATCGAAGCCAGAGGTCTAGTAGAATGCCCTATCTTTTTCTGTTTTTATTTTTACTGTTTCTTTTGATGTTGTCGCCACAGTACCTTTGGCGACAACTGTCGTAGTAATTCTTTTGAAGACTCCTTCTGTAATATCTGTGTAATTTTCCGAAGATCAATGGAATTCTATTTTGCGTGATCATTGATACTGAAATTTTCTTTTCCAGTTGATATTTGATAACTACTCCGCAAATCCTCATCCTGCCGATACTTTTCTCTGCTTCCTCCTTCTCGAAGAAAACTCGGTCGATGATAACCTTATCGAAGGTTCTTCAAGTAAACACTCCTCGCAAGATTTGCAAGAACTTCGCCAACAACTTCAATCCATGAAAAAGCAAATGCTTGTACTAATGGAACAGTCTCGAAGATCTTCAGAGAGGGAAAAAGTTGCTCTTCAACAGGCTCAAGATGCTATGGCTGCAAAGGATGCCGCGGTTGCTGAGGCTACCGAAGCTTCTTCTCGAGAAAATTATATGCTTCAACTGATGAATGACGCCAGCCTGGATATGACAGGTATGCTTTATGTATTTAACCATGCTTGATGTCGTTCCTGCTATTTTTCCTTCCTTAATAATTTATCCTCTTGAAACAGGCTCATTTTTGGATACTGCTGCTGAAGATCAACGTGTTGAGGCTCGAGACAATGTACTACTCAACTTGCTGCAGAACATGGTTCTAACTTTTGGGTTACGCCTGAGCGTACCCGCCAAATTGTCAGATTCCAAGAACGTGCGGATCAGGTCCGTGATTTCCTCGACTTCTGTACAAGGACCTTGTTTTTAGTTTATGGGACCATGTTCCCGTGCAACAAGATGCCAGAAACTTTTCCTGCTTTGATGGAAAATTTCGAGATGCCCTCGAATCCATGGCTTTGTGCGGGCTAATTATTGCTGGCGCAAGATTTGCTATGATGATGATAAAAATTTGCTATCCAAAATTGCCCATGAATCAAATTGTTTCCAAGTGCCTGGCCAAGATGTCAAAAAAGAAGAGAAATATGGGCAAAATTGATGATATTGTGACTCCTGTAGCAGAAGATATGATGGATGAACTTCTTCGGATGGACGCTGAGTTCTTCGTGAAGGGTAGCTATGCTGAACATAGTACTCGTGCTACCAATGAACGAATAACCATAGATCATGTGCTAGGCATCCCTGAAGGTTTTTCTTTTTCTTGTACTTTCTCCATTGTTGCCTTGTATGTTGAGCATAATCTATATTGTAAAGCCGCTATGTATATATTTTTATTTTTGATCGTCAAGCCCCCGAGTGTTTTGGTGGCGACTTTTCTATATTGTGCGAGGTTTTAAACCAAGGCAAGAGTATACTATATTTATGGGTGTTAGCCCCTGATCTTCTTTTTATTTGGCGAGGTGTTTTGTACCAAGGCGAAATATTTTTGCAAGTTGAGTTCATCTATGTTGTCTATATTTTGTAACCTCAAGGCGTTAGCCCCCAGCGTGTCGAAGAACAAAGATGTATCTCTCACTATTTTTATTATATTGCAGCACCGCGAGCCCGCCTCATTAAAAACCTTTCCGGCCCCACTCGGTGCCCGAAAAGGAAAAGAGTGCGTCGAAAACTCGCGGGCGTTTTAGACATTGTATTTTTACGAAGGAGGACTATATTTCGACTCTAAGCGTAGAACCGCCTGAGCTGTGCCACGTTCCAGGGGTTTTTCTCGGGAACCCTTGTCTTCTTGTCCTTGATCCTGTACGCTCCTCCTTCGATTACTTCAGTGACGACGTAAGGGCCCAGCCATGGTGACTCGAGCTTTTCAGTACTTTGCTGATTGAGCCGTAAGACCAAATCCCCGACCTGGAAAGATCTTGGCCGCAGTCATCGACTGTGGTAGTTTTTCAGTCCCGCTGGTACTTGGTGACTCTGAGAGTACTTCATCTCGAGCTTCGTCGAGTGCATCCACATCGTCCTCCAAAGCTCTTCTTGAAGTTTCCTCGTCATACTGTGACTCTTGGGGAATCATGCTCTATTTCAATTGGTAGTACGCCTCACTCCGTGGACTAAGAAGAACGGAGTTTCTTGTGTCGCCGTGTATTTGGTGTTGTTCGAATACTCCACATAACACTTGGCAATTCTTCGGCCAAGTATGTGAGCCTTTTCAAGCGGTCCTAGCAGGCGTTTTTTAATACCATTGCAGATAATACCATTGGCCTTCTCGAATTGACCATTGGTTTGCGGGTACCCAACTGACGCAAAGTGCAATTTGATGCCCACTTCTGCGCAGTATGCCTTGAATTCCTTGGACGTGAAGTTACTACCATTGTCTATGACGATGCTGTGAGGTACTCCAAAACGAAATACGATGCCCTTCACGAATTTTATTGCTGATGCTGCATCTGGTGAATTTATCGGCTTCGCTTCTATCCACTTGGTGAATTTATCGACAGCAACCAACATGTACTCGTATCCTCCTGGCGAAGCCTTGTGCAATTTTCCCACCATATCGAGTCCCCATTGGGCAAAAGGCCAAGACAATGGTATTGGCATCAGCTCTGCTGCCGGAGAGTGTGGTCTTGCGGCGAATCTCTGGCACGCGTCGCAGGTTCGCACTATCTCTTTTGCATCCTCGATTGCTGTCAACCAGTAAAATCCGGCCCGAAAACCTTGGCCGCAATAGCTCGACTGCTGGCGTGGTGACCACATATTCCCTCGTGTACATCCTTTAAGATTTTCCTTCCTTCTTCGGGTGTACGCACCTTTGCAGCACGCCCGAAATACTTCGCTTGTATAACTCCCCTTGACCACCGTGAAGGCTTTGGATCGTCGAATAACTCGCCTTGCTTCAACTGGATCGTCGGGTATTTCTTTCCTTAGGATATACGATATGTACGCTTGCATCCATGGGACTTGTACCATCATCACCAGCTCCTGGTCCTCTTCTTCTTGTGCTTCTTTGTTAACTATTGAAGTTTTCCTCCTTTGTCCTTCTGCGCCTTCTTTGGCTTTGTGGATCTCTCCTATCTCTTCCCAAAACACACCTGGGCGGGATTGCAAGGCACAGCGACCCGATATTTGCGAGAATATCGGCTTCATCATTGCTCAGCCTACTGATGTGATTTACTTCGCATCCATCAAACAGCTTCTCAAGCTCGTTGTACATCTCCTTGTATGCCACCATGCTGTCATTGACTGCATCACATTGGTTCATAACTTGCTGAGCTACTGATACGCGTACAGCACGCGTCCGTTGGGAACCCCAAGAGGAAGGTGTGATGCGTACAGCGGCAAGTTTTCCCTCAGTATGAAACCAAGGTTTATCGAACCAGTAGGAGCCAAGAAGCACGTTGAAGGTTGATGGCGGCGAGATGTAGGTGCGCAACACCGGGATTCCTAGCGCCAACGTGGAACCTGCACAACACAAACCAAGTACTTTGCCCCAACGAAACAGCCGAGGTTGTCAATCTCACCTGCTTGTTGTAACAAAGGATTAGATGTATAGTGTGGAAGATGATTGTTTGCGAGAAAATAGTAGAACAGTATTGCAGTAGATTATTTCAGTATGAGAATTGGACCGGGTCCACACCACTAGAGGTGTCTCTCCCATAAGATAAACAACATGTTGGGTGAACAAATTACGGTTGGGCAATTGACAAATAAAGAGGGCATGACCATGCACATACATATTATGATGAGTATAGTGAGATTTAATTGGGCATTACGACAAAATACATAGACCGCTATCCAGCATGCATCTATGCCTAAAAAGTCCACCTTCAGGTTATCATCCGAACCCCCTCCAGTATTAAGTTGCTAACAACAGACAATTGCATTAAGTATTGCGCGTAATGTAATCAGTAACTACATCCTCGAACATAGCACCAATGTTTTATCCCTAGTGGCAACAGCACATCCATAATCTTAGAGATTTCTGTCACTTCCCCAGATTCACGGAGACATGAACCCACTATCGAGCATAAATACTCCTTCTTGGAGTTAATAGCAAAAACTTGGCCAGAGCCTCTACTAATAACGGAGAGCATGCAAGATCATAAACAACACATAGATATAAATTGATAATCAACATAACATGGTATTCTCTATTCATCGGATCCCAACAAACACAACATATAGCATTACAGATAGATGATCTTGATCATGTTCGACAGCTCACAAGACCCGACAATTAAGCACAATGGGGAGAAGACAACCATCTAGCTACTGCTATGGACCCATAGTCCAGGGGTAGACTACTCACACATCACTCCGGAGGCGACCATGGCGGCGTAGAGTCCTCCGGGAGATGATTCCCTCTCTCGGCAGGGTGCGAGGCGATCTCCTGAATCCCGAGATGGGATTGGCGGGCGGCGTCCTCAGAAGGTTTTCCGTATCGTGGCTCTCTTGTGACTGGGGGTTTCGCGACGAAGGCTATTTGAGCGGAAGGAGCAGGTCAAGGCCGTCAAGGGCCCACACCATAGGTCGGCGCGCGGCCAGGGCTTGGGCCGTGCCGCCCTATGGTTTGGCCACCTCGTGGCCCCACTTCGTTGACTCTTCGGTCTTCTGGAAGCTTCGTGGCAAAATAGGACCCCGGGCGTTGATTTCGTCCAATTCCGAGAATATTTCCTTACTAGGATTTCTGAAACCAAAAACAGCAGAAAACAGCAACTGGCACTTCGGCATCTTGTTAATAGGTTAGTTCCAGAAAATGCACGAATATGACATAAAGTGTGCATAAAACATGTAGATATCATCAATAATGTGGCATGGAACATAAGAAATTATCGATACGTCGGAGACGTATCAGCATCCCCAAGCTTAGTTCCTGCTCGTCCCGAGCAGGTAAACGATAAACAAAGATAATTTCTGGAGTGACATGCCATCATAACCTTGATCATGCTATTTGTAAGCATATGTAATGAATGCAGCGATCAAAACAATGTAATGACATGAGTAAACAACTGAATCATATAGCAAAGACTTTTCATGAATAGTACTTCAAGACAAGCATCAATAAGTCTTGCATAAGAGTTAACTCATAAAGCAATAATTCAAAGTAAAGGCATTGAAGCAACACAAGGGAAGATGAAGTTTCAGCGGTTGCTTTCAACTTGTAACATGTATATCTCATGGATATTGTCAACATAGAGTAATATAACAAGTGCAATATGCAAATATGTAGGAATCAATGCACAGTTCACACAAGTGTTTGCTTCTTGAGATGGAGAGAAATAGGTGAACTGACTCAACAATAAAAGTAAAAGAAAGGTCCTCCATAGAGGAAAGCATCGATTACTATATTTGTGCTAGAGCTTTGATTTTGAAAACAAGAAACAATTTTGTCAACGGTAGTAATAAAGCATATGTATCATGTAAATTATTTCTTACAAGTTGCAAGCCTCATGCATAGTATACTAATAGTGCCCGCACCTTGTCCTAATTAGCTTGGACTACCGGGATTATCGCAATGCACATGTTTTAACCAAGTATCACAAAGGGGTACCTCTATGCCGCTGTACAAAGGTCTAAGGAGAAAGCTCGCATTGGATTTCTCGCTATTGATTATTCTCAACTTAGACATCCATACCGGGACAACATAGACAACAGATAATGGACTCCTCTTTTATGCATAAGCATGTAGCAACAATTAATTTTCTCATACGAGATTGAGGATATATGTCCAAAACTGAAACTTCCACCATGGATCATGGCTTTAGTTAGCGGCCCAATGTTCTTCTCTAACAATATGCACGCTCTAACCATAAGGTGGTAGATCGCCCTTACTTCAGACAAGACGAACATGCATAGCAACTCACATGATATTCAACAAAGAGTAGTTGATGGCGTCCCCAGGAACATGGTTATCGCACAACAAGCAACTTAATAAGAGATAAAGTGCATAAGTACATATTCAATACCACAATAGTTTTTAGGCTATTTGTCCCATGAGCTATATATTGTAAAGGTGGAGAATGGAAATTTAAAGGTAGCTGATGTCTACGTTCCCCCTCCTTTCCTGTAGACAGTGTTGGGCCTCCAAGAGCAGAGGTTTGTAGAACAGCAGCAAGTTTTCCCTTAAGTGGATCACCCAAGGTTTATCGAACTCAGGGAGGAAGAGGTCAAAGATATCCCTCTCATGCACCCTGCAACCACAAAGCAAGAAGTCTCTTGTGTCCCCAACACACCTAATAGGTGCACTAGTTCGGCGAAGAGATAGTGAAATACGGGTGTATGAATAATATGAGCAGTAGCAACTACCTTAAAAATAGCTTGATGGGTGTGTAGTTGATGGTGGTAGTATTGCAGCAGTAGTAACACAGTAAAACAGTAAACAAGCAAAAGAGAACTAAGCGTATTTAGGAACAAGGCCTAGGGATTACACTCACTAGTGGACACTCTCAACATTGATCACATAACAGAATAGATAAATGCATACTCTACACTTTTGTTGGATGATGAACGCATTGCGTAGGATTACACGAACCCTCAATGCCGGAGTTAACAAGCTCCACAATTTGTTCATATTTAAGTAACCTTATAGTGTAAGATAGATCAAAAGACTAAACCAAGTACTAACATAGCATGCACACTGTCACCTTCATGCATATGTAGGAGGAATAGATCACATCAATATTATCATAGCAATAGTTAACTTCATAATCTACAAGAGATCATGATCATAGCATAAACCAAGTACTAACACGGTGCACACACACACTGTCACCTTTACACACGTGCAGGAGGAATAGAACTACTTTAATAACATTGCTAGAGTAGCACATAGATAAATTGTGATACAAACTCATATGAATCTCAATCATGTAAAGCACCATGAGATCATTGTATTGAAGTACATGGAAGAGAGATGAACCACATAGCTACCGGTACAGCCCCGAGCCTCGATGGAGAACTACTCCCTCCTCATGGAGAGCAGCGGTGATGAAGATGGCGGTGGAGATGGCAGCGGTGTTGATGGAGAAGCCTTCCCCTTCCCCGGCGGAGTGCGGAACAGACTCGTCCCCCAGATCTTGGCTTCGATGGCGGCGGCTCGGAAGGTTTCTCGTGGGTTTCGTCGAACGCCTCGTGGTTTGATCCGGGGGCTTTATAGGCGAAGAGGCGGCGCAGAGGGTCGAAGAGGCGGCGGCACTCAGGCTGGCGCGGCGGGGGTCCCGAGCCGCGCCACCTCATCATCCGGGGCCCACGGGGCCCCCCTGCAGCGACTCTCGGGTGCTTCCGTGAAAATAGGAACACAGGGTCTTGATTTCGTCCGATTCCGAGAATATTTCGTTACTAGGATTTCTGAAACCAAAAACAGCAGAAACAGAGCGGCACTTCGGCATCTTGTTAATAGGTTAGTTCAAAATGCACGAATATGACATAAAGTGTGCATAAACATGTAGAAATCATCAATAATGTGGCATGGAACATAAGAAATTATCGTTACGTCGAGACGATCAGCATCCCCAAGCTTAGTTCTGCTCGTCCAGCGGTAAAACGATAACACAGATAATTTCTGAGTGACATGCCATCATAATCTTGATCATACTATTTGTAAAGCATATGTAGTGAATGCAGCGATCAAAACAATGGTAATGACATGAGTAAACAACTGAATCATAAAGCAAAGACTTTTCATGAATAGCACTTCAAGACAAGCATCAATAAGTCTTGCATAAGAGTTAACTCATAAAGCAATAATTCAAAGTAAAGGTATTGAAGCAACACAAAGGAAGATGAAGTTTCAGCGGTTGCTTTCAACTTGTAACATGTATATCTCATGGATAGTTGTCAATGCAAAGTAATATAACAAGTGCAATATGCAAGTATGTAGGAATCAATGCACAGTTCACACAAGTGTTTGCTTCTTGAGGTGGAGAGAAATAGGTGAACTGACTCAACATTGAAAGTAAAAGAATGGTCCTCCATAGAGGAAAAGCATCGATTGCTATATTTGTGCTAGAGCTTTGATTTTGAAAACATGAAACAATTTTGTCAACGGTAGTAATAAAGCATATGTATCATGTAAATTATATCTTATAAGTTGCAAGCCTCATGCATAGTGTACTAATAGTGCCCGCACCTTGTCCTAATTAGCTTGGACTACCGGATCATCACAATGCACATGTTTTTACCAAGTGTCACAAAGGGGTACCTCTATGCCGCCTGTACAAAGGTCTAAGGAGAAAGCTCGCATTGGATTTCTCGCTATTGATTATTCTTCAACTTAGACATCCATACCGGGACAACATAGACAACGATAATGGACTCCTCTTTTATGCATAAGCATGTAACAACAATTAATAATTTTCTCATATGAGATTGAGGATATATGTCCAAAACTGAAACTTCCACCATGGATCATGGCTTTAGTTAGCGGCCCAATGTTCTTCTCTAACAATATGCATGCTTAACCATAGGGTGGTAGATCTCTCTTACTTCAGACAAGACGGACATGCATAGCAACTCACATGAAATTCAACAACGAATAGTTGATGGCGTCCCCATGAACATGGTTATCGCACAACAAGCAACTTAATAAGAGATAAAGTGCATAATTACATATTCAATACCACAATAGTTTTTAAGCTATTTGTCCCATGAGCTATATATTGCAAAGGTGAATGATGGAATTTTAAAGGTAGCACTCAAGCAATTTACTTTGGAATGGCGGAGAAATACCATGTAGTAGGTAGGTATGGTGGACACAAATGGCATAGTGTTGTTTGGCTCAAGGATTTGGATGCATGAGAAGTAATCCCTCTCGATACAAGGTTTAGGCTAGCAAGGTTGTTTGAAGCAAACACAAGCACGAACTAGTACAGCAAAACTCACATAAAAGACATATTACAAGCATTATAAAACTATACATCGTCTTCCTTGTTGTTCAAACATCTTACTAGAAATTATCTAGACCTTAGAGAAACCAAATATGCAAACCAAATTTTAGCATGCTCTATGTATTTCTTCATTAATGGGTGCAAAGTATATGATGCAAGAGCTTAATCATGAGCACAACAATTGCCAAGTATCACATTACCCAAGACATTATAGCAAATTACTACATGTATCATTTTCCAATTCCAACCATATAACAATTTAACGAAGGAGAAACTTCGCCATGAATACTATGAGTAGAAACCAAGGACATACTTGTCCATATGCTACAGCGGAGCGTGTCTCTCTCCCACACAAGCATTTATTCAAACAAAACAAAAAAACAAAAACAAACAGACGCTCCAAGTAAAGTACATAAGATGTGACGGAATAAAAATATAGTTTCAGGGGAGGAACCTGATAATGTTTTCGATGAAGAAGGGGATGCCTTAGGCATCCCCAAGCTTAGACGCTTGAGTCTTCTTGAAATATGCAGGGATGAACCACCGGGGCATCCCCAAGCTTAGAGCTTTCACTCTTCTTGATCATAGTATATCATCCTCCTCTCTTGACCCTTGAAAACTTCCTTCACACCAAACTCGAAACAAACTCATTAGAGGGTTAGTGCATAATCAAAAACTCACATGTTCAGAGGTGACACAATCATTCTTAACACTTCTGGACATTGCATAATGCTACTGGACATTAATGGATCAAAGAAATTAATCCAACATAGCGAAAGAGGCAATGCGAAATAAAAGGCAGAATCTGTCAAAACAGAACAGTTCGTATTGACGAATTTTAAAATGGCACCAGACTTGCTCAAATGAAAATGCTCAAATTGAATGAAAGTTGCGTACATATCTGAGGATCATGCACGTAAATTGGCTTAATTTTCTGAGCTACCTACAGGGAGGTAGACCCAGATTCGTGACAGCAAGGAAATCTGGAACTGCGCAGTAATCCAAATCTAGTACTTACTTTTCTATCAACGGCTTTACTTGGCACAACAAAACACAAAACTAAGATAAGGAGAGGTTGCTACAGTAGTAAACAACTTCCAAGACACAAATATAAAACAAAGTACTGTAGCAAAATAACACATGGGTTATCTCCCAAGAAGTTCTTTTCTTTATAGCCATTAAGATGGGCTCAGCAGTTTTAATGATGCACTCGCAAGAAATAGTATTTGAAGCAAAAGAGAGCATCAAGAGGCAAATTCAAAACAAATTTAAGTCTAACATGCTTCCTATGCATAGGAATCTTGTAAATAAACAAGTTCATGAAGAGCAAATTAACAAGCATAGGAAGATAAAACAAGTATAGCTTCAAAATTTCAGCACATAGAGAGGTGTTTTAGTAACATGAAAATTTCTACAACCATATTTTCCTCTCTCATAATAACTTTCAGTAGCAACATGAGCAAACTCAACAATATAACTATCACATAAAGCATTCTTATCATGAGTCTCATGCATAAAATTATTACTCTCCACATAGGCATAATCAATTTTATTAGTTGTAGTGGGAGCAAATTCAACAAAGTAGCTATCATTATTATTCTCATCATCAAATATAGGAGGTATATCAAATTCACTCTCCATAGTAGGTGGCACTAAAAGACCACTATCATCATAATCATCATAAATAGGAGGCAAAGTATCATCAAAGTAAATTTTCTCCTCAATTCTTGGGGGACTAAAAATATCATGCTCATCAAAGCCGCCTTCCCCAAGCTTAGAATTTTCCATATCATTAGCAACAATGGTGTTCAAAGTTTCATACTAATATCATTGCTACTAGCATGCAAATAAGATTCCATGGGTTTTTTAATTTTCGCATTAAACCATTCATGTCTTGACTCAGGAAATAGAATAAAAAGCTCACAGATGTTGTCCATTATGCCTTACTAGTGTAAACAAGAAACAAAAAGATGCAATTGCAGGATCTAAAGGAAATAGCTTCGAGCACAAACACAATGGCGCCAGAAAAGTACTTTACCTGGAACCGAAGTATGAGTGCCTTTACCTTTCCTCCCGGCAACGGCGCCAGAAAAGTGCTTGATGTCTACGTTCCCCCTCCTTTCCTGTAGACAGTGTTGGGCCTCCAGAGGTTTGTAGAACAGCAGCAAGTTTTCCCTTAAGTGGATCACCCAAGGTTTATCGAACTCATGAGGAAGAGGTCAAAGATATCCCTCTCATGCAACCCTGCAACCACAAAGCAAGAAGTCTCTTGTGTCCCCAACACACCTAATAGGTGCACTAGTTCGGCGAAGAGATAGTGAAATACAGGTGGTATGAATAAGTATGAGCAGTAGCAACGGTACCAGAAAATAGCTTGATGGTGTGTAGTTGATGGTGGTAGTATTGCAGCAGTAGTAACACAGTAAAACAGTAAACAAGCAGTAGTAACGCAGCATTTAGGAACAAGGCCTAGGGATTACACTTTCACTAGTGGACACTCTCAACATTGATCACATAACAGAATAGATAAATGCATACTCTACACTTTTGTTGGATGATGAACGCATTGCGTAGGATTACACGAACCCTCAATGCCGGAGTTAACAAGCTCCACAATTTGTTCATATTTAAGTAACCTTATAGTGTAAGATAGATCAAAAGACTAAACCAAGTACTAACATAGCATGCACACTGTCACCTTCATGCATATGTAGGAGGAATAGATCACATCAATATTATCATAGCAATAGTTAACTTCATAATCTACAAGAGATCATGATCATAGCATAAACCAAGTACTAACACGGTGCACACACTGTCACCTTTACACACGTGCAGGAGGAATAGAACTACTTTAATAACATTGCTAGAGTAGCACATAGATAAATTGTGATACAAACTCATATGAATCTCAATCATGTAAAGCAGCTCATGAGATCATTGTATTGAAGTACATGGAAGAGAGATGAACCACATAGCTACCGGTACAGCCCCGAGCCTCGATGGAGAACTACTCCCTCCTCATGGGAGCAGCAGCGGTGATGAAGATGGCGGTGGAGATGGCAGCGGTGTTGATGGAGAAGCCCCGGGCACTTCCCGCTCCGGCAGCGTGCCGGAACAGAGACTCCTGTCCCCCAGATCTTGGCTTCGCGATGGCGGCGGCTCTGGAAGGTTTCTGTGGGTTTCGTCGAACGCCTCAGGGTTTTCGATCCAGGGGCTTTATATAGGCGAAGAGGCGGCGCAGGAGGGTCGAAGAGGCGGTGGCACCATAGGCTGGCGCGGCCAGGGCCCAGGCCGCGCCACCCTATCATCTGGGGCCCACAGGGCCCCCCTCTGGGGTGTTCTGGATGCTTCCTGAAAATAGGAACCTAGGTCTTGATTTCGTCCGATTCGAGAATATTTCGTTACTAGGATTTAAACCAAAAACAGCAGAAAATAGGAACTGCACTTCGGATCTTGTTAATAGGTTAGTTCCAGAAAATGCACGAATATGACATAAAGTGTGCATATAACATGTAGAAATCATCAATAATGTGGCATGGAACATAAGAAATTATCGATACGTCGGAGACGTAAAGCAGCACTCAAGCAATTTTTTGGTGGCGAGAAATACCATGTAGTAGGTAGGTATGGTGGACACAAATGGCATAGTGGTTGGCTCAAGTATTTTGGATGCATGAGAAGTATTCCCTCTCGATACAAGGTTTAGGCTAGCAAGGCTATTTGAAACAAACACAAGGATGAAGCGGTGCAGCAAAACTCACATAAAAGACATATTGAAAACATTATAAGACTCTACACCGTCTTCCTTGTTGTTCAAACTCAATACTAGAAATTATCTAGACTTAGAGAGACCAAATATGCAAACCAAATTTTAGCATGCTCTATGTATTTCTTCATTAATAGGTGCAAAGCATATGATGCAAGAGCTTAAACATGAGCACAACAATTTCCAAGTATCACATTATCCAAGACATTATAGCAATTACTACATGTAGCATTTTCCAATTCCAACCATATAACAATTTAACGAAGAAGAAACTTTGCCATGAATATTATGAGTAAAGCCTAAGGACATACTTGTCCATATGCAACAGTGGAGCGTGTCTATCTCCCACACAACGAATGCTAGGATCCATTTTATTCAAACAAAACAAAAACAAAAACAAACCGACGCTCCAAGCAAAGCACATAAGATGTGATGGAATAAAAATATAGTTTCAGGGAGGAACCTGATAATGTTGTCGATGAAGAAGGGGATGCCTTGGGCATCCCCAACTTAGACGCTTGAGTCTTCTTGATATATGCATGGGTGAACCACCGGGGCATCCCCAAGCTTAGAGCTTTCACTCTCTTTGATCATGTTGTATCATCTCCCTCTCTTGATCCTTGAAAACTTCCTCCACACCAAACTCAAAACAACTCATTAGAGAGTTAGTGCACAATCAAAATATACATGTTCAGAGGTGACATAATCATTCTTAACACTTCTGGATATTGCACAAAGCTACTGAAAGTCAATGGAATCGAAATATCCATCGAACATAACAAAACAGGCAATGCGAAATAAAAGGCAGAATCTGCAAAACAGAATAGTTCGTGACGAATTTTATTGAGGCACCAGACTTGCTCAAATGAAATGCTCAAATTGAATGAAAGTTGCGTACATATCTGAGGATCACTCACATAAATTGGCATAATTTTCTGAGTTACCTACAGAGAATTTTGCCCAGATTTGTGACAGCAAAGAAATCTGTTTCTACGCAGTAATCCAAATCTAGTATGAACTTTACTATCAACGACTTTACTTGGCACAACAAAACACTAAACTAAGATAAGGAGAGGTTGCTACAGTAGTAAAAAACTTCCAAGACTCAAAATAAAACAAAGTACTGTAGTAAAAAACATGGGTTGTCTCCCATAAGCGCTTTTCTTTAACGCCTTTCAGCTAGGCGCAGAAAGTGTGCATCAAGTATTATCGAGAGACGAAGTATCAACATCATAATTTGTTCTAATAATAGAATCAAAAGGTAACTTCATTCTCTTTCTAGGGAAGTGTTCCATACCTTTCTTGAGAGGAAATTGATATTTAATATTACCTTCCTTCATATCAATGATAGCACCAACAGTTCGAAGAAAAGGTCTTCCCAATATAATGGGACAAGATGCATTGCATTCAATATCCAAGACAACAAAATCAACGGGGACAAGGTTATTGTTAACGGTAATGCGAACATTATCAACTTTCCCCAAAGGTTTCTTTGTAGAATGATCAGCAAGATTAACATCCAAATAACAATTTTTCAATGGTGGCAAGTCAAGCATATTATAAATTTTCTTAGGCATAACAGAAATACTTGCACCAAGATCACATAAAGCATTACAATCAAAGTCATTGACCTTCATCTTAATGATGGGCTCCCAACCATCCTCTAGCTTTCTAGGAATAGAAGCTTCGCGCTCTAATTTCTCTTCTCTAGCTTTTATGAGAGCATTTGTAATATGTTTCGTGAAAGCCAAATTTATAGCACTAGCATTAGGACTTTAGCAAGTTTTTGCAAGAACTTTATAACTTCAGAGATGTGGCAATCATCAAAATTAAACCATTATAATCTAAAGCAATGGGATCATCATCCCCAATGTTGGAAAAAATTTCAGCAGCATCAGCGTTTCAGCAGTTTTAGCGCTTCAGTGCAGTTTTTCGCTTTGCATTAGAAGTGGAAACATTGCTAACACCAATTCTTTTATTAGTAATAGTAGGAGGTGCAACAACATGTGTAGCATTAGCATTACTAGTGGTGGTAATAGTCCAAACTTTAGCTATATTCTCTTCTTTTTCATTTTCTTCTCTTTCCCACCTAGCACGCAATTCGGCCATCAATCTTATATTCTCATTAATTCTAACTTGGATGGCATTTGCTGTAGTAACAATTTTATTATGATGATTTTCATTAGGCATAACTTTCGATTTCAAAAGATCAACATCAGCAGCAAGACTATCGACTTTAGAAGCAAGTATATCAATTTTCCCAAGCTTTTCTTCAACAGATTTGTTAAAAGTAGTTTGTGTACTAATAAATTCTTTAAGCATGGCTTCAAGTCCAGGGGGTGTGTTCCTATTATTGTTGTAAGAATTCCCATAAGAATTACCATAGCCGTTGCCATTATTATAAGGATATGGCCTATAGTTGTTACTAGAATTGTTCCGGTAAGCATTGTTGTTGAAATTATTATTTTTAATGAAGTTGACATCAACATGTTCTTCTTGTGCAACCAATGAAGCTAACGGAACATTATTAGGATCAACATTAGTCCTATCATTCACAAGCATAGACATAATAGCATCAATCTTATCACTCAAGGAGGAGGTTTCTTCGACAGAATTTACCTTCTTACCTTGTGGAGCTCTTTCCGTGTGCCATTCAGAGTAGTTGATCATCATATTATCAAGAAGCTTTGTTGCTTCACCAAGAGTGATGGACATAAAGGTACCTCCAGCAGCTGAATCCAATAGGTTCCGCGAAGAAAAATATCCTGCATAAAAGGTTTGGATGATCATCCAAGTAGTCAGTCCATGGGTTGGGCAATTTTTAACCAAAGATTTCATTCTTTCCCATGCTTGTGCAACATGTTCAGTATCCAATTGTTTAAAATTCATTATGCTACTCCTCAAAGATATAATTTTAGCGGGGGATAATATCTACCAATAAAAGCATCCTTGCATTTAGTCCATGAATCAATACTATTCTTAGGCAGAGATAGCAACCAATCTTTAGCTCTTCCTCTTAATGAGAAAGGGAACAATTTTAATTTTATAATGTCACCATCTACATATTTATACTTTTGCATTTCACATAGTTCAACAAAATTATTGAGATGGGCAGCAGCATCATCAGAACTAACACCAGAAAATTGCTCTCGCATAACAAGATTCAGTAAAGCAGGTTTAATTTCAAAGAATTCTGCTGTAGTAGCAGGTGGAGCAATAGGTGTGCATAAGAAATCATTATTATTTGTGGTTGTGAAGTCACACAACTTAGTATTTTCAGGAGTACCCATTTTAGCAACAGTAAATAAAGCAAACTAGATAAAGTAAATGCAAGTAACTAATTTTTTGTGTTTTTGATATAGCAAACAAGATAGCAAATAAAGTAAAACTAGCAACTAATTTTTTTGTATTTTGATTTAGTGTAGCAAACAAAGTAGTAAATAAAACTAAGCAAGACAAAAACAAAGTAAAGAGATTGTGATGGAGACTCCCCTGCAGCGTGTCTTGATCTCCTGCAACTGCGCCAGAAAAAGAGCTTGATACGCGTACAACACGCGTCCGTTGGGAACCCCAAGTGGAAGGTGTGATGCGTACAGGGCAAGTTTTCCCTCAGTATGAAACCAAGGTTTATCGAACCAGGGAGCCAAGAAGCATGTTGAAGGTTGATGGCGGCGAGATGTAGTGCGGCGCAACACCAGGGATTCCGGCGCCAACGTGGAACCTGCACAACACAAACCAAGTACTTTGCCCCAACGAAACAGTGAGGTTGTCAATCTCACCGGCTTGCTGTAACAAAGGATTAGATGTATAGTGTGGAAGATGATTGTTTGCAGAAAACAGTAGAACAAGTATTGCAGTAGATTGTATTTCAGTATAGAGAATTGGACCGGGGTCCACAGTTCACTAGAGATGTCTCTCCCATAAGATAAACAACATGTTGGGTGAACAAATTACAGATGGGCAAATGACAAATAAAGAGGGCATGACCATGCACATACATATTATGATGAGTATAGTGAGATTTAATTGGGCATTACGACAAAGTACATAGACCGCCATCCAACATGCATCTATGCCTAAAAAGTCCACCTTCAGGTTATCATCCGAACCTCCGGTATTAAGTTGCTAACAACAGACAATTGCATTAAGTATTGCGCGTAATGTAATCAGTAACTACATCCTCGAACATAGCACCAATGTTTTATCCCTAGTGGCAACAGCACATCCATAATCTTAGAGATTTCTGTCACTTCCCCAGATTCACGGAGACATGAACCCACTATCGAGCATAAATACTCCCTCTTGGAGTAATGCAAAAACTTGGCCAGAGCCTCTACTAATAACGGAGAGCATGCAAGATCATAAACAACACATAGATATAAATTGATAATCAACATAACATGGTATTCTCTATTCATCGGATCCCAACAAACAAAACATATAGCATTACACATAGATGATCTTGATCATGTTCGGCAGCTCACAAGACCCGACAATTAAGCACAATGGGGAGAAGACAACCATCTAGCTACCGTTATGGACCCATAGGGGGTAGACTACTCACACATCACTCCGAGGCGACCATGGCGGCGTAGAGTCCTCCTGGAGATGATTCCCCTCTCCGGCAGGTGCCTGGAGGCATCTCCCTGAATCCCCCGAGATGGGATTGGCGGCGGCGGCCTCTCGGGAAGGTTTTCCGTATCGTGGCTCTCGCACCGGGTTTTCCGTATGGTTTGGCCACCTCGGGCCCCCCTCGGACTCTTCGGTCTTCCGGGCTTCGTGGCAAAATAGGACCCCGGGCGTTGATTTCGTCCAATTCCGAGAATATTTCCTTACTAGGATTTCTGAAACCAAAACAGCAGAAACAAGAACTGGCACTTTGGCATCTTGTTAATAGGTTAGTTCCAGAAAATGCACGAATATGACATAAAGTGTGCATAAAACATGTAGATATCATCAATAATGTGGCATGGAACATAAGAAATTATCGATACGTCGGAGACGTATCAGCTACCAATTGTGAATCGCCGAAGATTTTTAGTCGAGTTGCGCCGCAAGCTTTCGCCATCTTCATCCCGTGTATAAGGGCTTCATATTCTGCTTCATTGTTAGATGCGTTTGGGAACGTCATCCGTAGGACATACTTCAATTTGTCGCCTCAGGTGATATGAGTATCACTCCTGCACCAGCTTTCTACTCTTTTGGATCCATCAAAATTCATGGTCCAGGTTCTCGATAAATCTGGAGGTCCTGTGTTTTGCAACTCCATCCACTCTGCGATGAAGTCCGGCAGAATTTGCGACTTTATTGCCTTTCTTTTTTCATACGTGATGTCCCGAGGAGAAAGTTCTATTCCCCAAAGGGAGACACGCCCGTAGCTTCTGGATTGTTCAGATATTTGATAGAGGTGCTTCATTAACCACTATTATCGGGGTGCGAAAAATAATGACGCAATTTTCTTGCCGTTGTGATCACTCCATATGCTAACTGCATCAAGGGTACCGTTGTTTGAAGGCGATAAAACTTCGCCGATGAAATACACCGCCTTTTGTACTCCATGGAGTTTTCCTTCTTCTTCTCTCTTTCGACGACTAGCGGCGTGCTAACCACCCGAGGTGTGGCTACGATGTATAACAGTAGGTTCCTTCTCTTCGTCGCCACTAAGATTGGTGGTGTCGAAATTGTGCGCTTAAATCCTCGAAGGCTCTATCGGCCTCTGTCCACCGGAATTTCTCCCCTTGCTTGATTAAAGCATAGAACGGTAACACTTTTTCTCCCACCGGCGACGAATCGCTTAAAGCTGCGATCACGCATTATCGCTGTATTTCCTTCAACTTTGTTGGCTTCCTCATTTTTACGATAGCTTGGATTTTTTCAGGATTTGCTTCGATCCTCTTGCTTGAGATTAGAAACCCAAGAAGTTCTCCTGTGGACACCAAAGGAACACTTCGTCGGGTTCAACTTGAGGCAGAACTTGTCGAGGTTGTTGAAGGTTTCCTTTAGATCCTCGATCAGCCCTTTCTTGATGTTATGACGACATCATCGATGTACACTTGCACATTTTTCCCAACTGTGGTTGGTAAGCACTTCGCATCATCCTTCCGGTATGTTGCTCCCGCTTTTTCGCCAAAAGGCATTGTTCTATAGCAAAACACACCATAAGGTGTGATGAACGCTGTTTTGACCTCATCTTCTTCTTTTCAATCTAATCTGGTTATAACCAGAATATGCATCCAGGAAGGAAAGACGTTCACATCCGCCGTGGAGTCGATGATTTGATCGATCCTCGGGAGGGGAAAGTGATCCTTTTGGACAAGGTTTATTGAGACACGTAAAATCGACGACATGCGAAGGACTTTAGTGTTTTTCTTCTGCACAACACTGATTTGCTACCCATGTGGCCTCCAGATGCAGCTCCTTGATAAAAACCAGCTTCTTCTCACGATCGATTTCTGATAGCATAGCTTTGCGGTTTGGTTCAAAAACGCCGCAAAGGTTGTTTGATTGGTCTCGCTAGTGGATCCAAGTTTAGGTGGTGCTCGAAGTTCCCTGGGTACTCCTGGCATGTCACCGGACACCATGCAAAGA
This sequence comes from Lolium multiflorum, assembly GCA_030979885.1. NCBI lineage: Eukaryota > Viridiplantae > Streptophyta > Magnoliopsida > Poales > Poaceae > Lolium > Lolium multiflorum. The sequence goes on from CM061750.1 coordinate 403,589,514, forward strand.
TTTTCCAGTGCTCACGGAGGAACTCGACGAGCGCGCTATGCGAGGTCCATGTCCTTAATGGATGTCGTCTTTTTTCGGTCTGTCGTGAATCCGCACCTCCTTAGAATTTTTCTCGTTGTTGAAAGTTGATTCTTTGTTTGGCCTTCCTACATCTGGCAACACATCGTAGAAGCGTGAGCCTTGGACGCCATGTATTCGCTTGAATCCCGAAAGTTTCTGACACGATGAAAACCTTATCACATTTATCATTAGCGCAAAGCTTCCTTTGACGTGATTGGTCCCTTAGGTCCAGCATCCTCCACAACAGGTACGTATAATGTGGTACCGCCATAAACCTAGCATATGCTGCGTCCCAACAAAGCGTGGTATTGTGATGGAAATCCACCTACGAATTCCTTCTATCCTGTAGTTTTCTCGGGTCCCAAACGAACGTCGAGATTAATTTTTCCCTGGATAACTTGGCTTCTCCGGTGTGATACCGTGGAATCGCGTGTCGGTTGGTTTCAGGTTTGCTAGGGATATGTTCATCTTCCTTAGTGTATCTGCATACATAAGGTTTAAATCTGCCGCCATCTATGAACACTCAGATACGCAATCGCATCATCACGGTAAGATAAGTGCTGATGCCCCGGTCGAGGAACTTGCTGATGATCCGCTATTGTGAAGCCAATATCTTGCCCTGACCAGTTAAGATACTGACTGTTGGTGGAGGCATCTTTCTCGCCATGAACACCGTCATGATACTTTCTGAGCTCTATTGGATGGCCTGCCTTTTCAATCATCGAGACCGCCCATTGGAATTTGATCAACATAAGGCGGGGGGCAGCTACCGCTATTCTCGAGCTGATGTCGATTCGTCCGTAATTGCGGGAGGTGGCAAGTGAATCTCACTCCTGGATCCTTGAGGATTTCGTGTGCTGCCTCGGGCATTGGCGTGCCCTCGCCGACATTGCCTGGAAATTTCAGCAATCCTTCCAGTGTCCTGACTGTCTTTTTCCGTTATTGTCGTAGATAAAAATGCATCCGACATGGCCCGTTCATCATCTCCTCGAGGAGACACGAAGGCTCCTCGAAACCGACCCTATTTTGCCTGCTGTTTCGAGAGTCATCTCTATTGTCGCCTCGCTGCTGTTCTCTGGTAATCATCTCTATTGTTTCCTCTGCGCTTGGCCGGAAGCCAGCCGAAATTTGCCCAGGTGCATCATAGCCCGAGTACTGCCGAGGAAATCGCCGCCTATTTTGATAATTTCGGTCATGTCCCGTGACCTATGCCATTTGTTGTGAACAAAGATCTTCTCCATCCGCCCATCTCGTTTGCTATCTCCATCAATGTGATACCGTCTTGGATTGGTTCTCCCAAATCCTCGACAAAATATCCTCGCCTGATTCCCGCAACAAACGATCTATTGCTCTCTCGTCAGATATATTTTCCGCCGAGTTTTTAATGATATTCCACCTTTGGATATATTTCCTCATTGATTCGTCTGGCTTGTCGACACGCCTCAATTCCTCTAGTGATGCGGGTTTTTTGCAGGTGGATCGGAAATTCTTGACGAAACACGTCCTCGAAGCTATCCCAGCTGTCGATAGATCCTGGGAAGCTTTTTTATCCAAGATCGCGCGGCTCCACTTCAAATGCACTCGGATGCTTTGCATATCAAGTGCTCGGTCCCTCCCGTGAGCTTCACTGCCTCGAGGTAGTCAACTAGTGTTGCCTGCCAAAACCCACCGGGGGCGTGTCAACACGTAGAGCCGGGAAGAGCCTAGAGCTGCGGCCGGCCGAGACCCCTCCGAGCGACGGCCCGCAATGCTCTTCGGGTCACACGCGGCGATGCAAAGTGCAAGCGTGCCACCTGACCTATACCTGGTCAGGAAGGTGATGGGGATGCCTCACTTAGTTCCTCGCATGGCATACACGTAACATTAAATAAGAGCCTCATCTTCAGTTATCCGTGAATCGCCTCAAAGAGCCGATCCACCCATGATTCGTACTTGGTGCACGAATACTTGGTGATCCCGCTTGATCAAGATATAGCTAATGAGATCTACGACGATTTAGGGTTTTCACCGCATAATCGGATCATCCTACTCCACTTGGGCCACGCACTGCACTATAAGCCGATCCTAAACAAGGCCTAAAACCAACATGACGTTGATCCGGAACATCCCGTTTAGGACTTGCGAACGCCACCCTACGTGCCGGGATCCTCCACCCTTTGTAAGGCCTAACTATTGCAGAGATTAAACTAATCCTTGAACAAGGAGCAATCGTAACGGATCAGATCTACTAGACGATGAACAAGCAGGGTGCCGCCCCCACGCCTGAGATAGGCGTGAGGGCGGCTAGACATGCAAGGCTGGCACTACGTAAGTACATACGAAGAACTATGCTAACCCTAACACATCTATGATAACTACGTTGCTCGCCATCAAAGACGCTTCGCACGAGCAACGCATAACAACGTGAAGTTTGTGCTGCCTAGATCGCAAGATGCGATCTAGGCAGCATGTGCTTACCTGATTGAAACCCTCGAGATGAAGGAGTTCGCGATGCGCCGAGATTGGTTTGTTTTGGGTTGAACGTGAGTTGTTATTTATTCCATAAACCCTAGATACATATTTATAGTCCGGGACTTTCTAACGTGGGAATATCCCACCGTGCACGATACAAACTCTAATCTTGATCTAAAACATAATCTACTATAATTAAAGATACACGGCAAACTAGCCCAAATTCTCCGTGCAAGGCCGCTTCAGAGATCTTCCACGTGTAGTCTTCCAAGCCCATCTCTCTTACGGCCCACCTCTGGATTTGTCCAAAATCTGGTGATAACAACTAGCCAATCCTATGGATCTTGCAGGCCGTCGAATTTATTGAAGTTATCAGGCAGTTTAAATCCTGAAGGGACTCGAGTTGACTCTCCTGTGAAGCATGGTAAACCGCACATATCCTCGTCGTTTAGTTCGGGGAATGCCGATGTTCCCTTCTACTTTGCCGTGCTCTGTCCACCCTTGCTTGCGCTGTTGTGTCTCTTGCTCCACTTGTTCCTTCGGTCGCTGCTGCTGCTGCCGCAGGTCGTGGACTATTTTGCCTTCTGCTGTTCCTTCGGGAGGTGTTGATGCAAACGCCGTTCCCATGGCCCGACTCCTGCCATTGCCATGTTGTACAATGCCTCCCTGGATCTCCTGGAGGTGGCCTGGATGCAAGGATAAAGTCCTGTGTCGCCATATACCCAGCTTCTGGTGTCTTGGGGATAATATTCCCTCTTGTGTCTATCGACATAAAAGACATGTCGAGGTTTTGAACCAAGTGCTCTCTTTCCGCTTCGGGTATGTTTTGCTTGCTCTTGCTCTGTTCCGAGCTTCCCTGTGGCTATCTCCCGAAGTTCCGATTGTCGACTTAACTCCGCTCTTCGCCTGCTTGATGCAGTAGGCTGCCTCCTTTCTCTCGTTCTGCAGCACTGTCTGTTTTCCCATTCCCTGCAGCCGGCGAGCCTATATTGAGATGCTTGCAACTCTTCTGGCGTGGCTGTTGTGGCCATTGGTTCTGAGCCATCCATAGCTCTTGCGGCTCTATCCCATGCTGCTTGCGGGAGTTGAACTCTATCACGAGGCGCAGGTCCGACATATTTGTTGCCTAGACCTCGTCGTAAATCAGAGGGATCGACGTATGGATTTCCCAAATCGTCGAAAGCCTCAGATGTTTCCTCCTGATCGCGGCTTCGCTCTCCGATGGCATAAATCTGATGGTCTTTTGTATGCAGATCTGTGCATGGTTTGGGTGACACCATCATAAAGATTGGTGAAGACCTTGCCCACCGTAGTGGATTTGTCGATGAAGTTGAAGCTGTCGACACTACTCGAGTCATCGCTTATATAGGAGTCCGCGGATGACTAAGGACATGTCGCTGAAGATCTTGGCGAGCTTTTCGCTTGCCCTGGTGCTGATGAAGCGTGGCGATGAAGTTTCCTCTTTGCCTGACTCGATTGACGATGGCGAGCTCGAAAAATCGAAATCGACCGTCGATAATCCCGACGAGATCGGAAGTTCGAGACGATACGCTCCCTCTTTCTCGACGCGAAAGTGGAATCTTCCGAACGTCATCTCCATAGGCTCCTCCAAATACGCATATGCATCCAAACGGGAGGGCGGGTGAGGAACAAAATCGAGGGATGGAGACATGCTTAAGCGCTTTGATATGAAGGATGCCAAGGGGATTGGAACTCCGATGCAACTCAAGTGTCAACTTACTCTTGATGAGGCCGGCAAGGCGGTGGATACCAAGCTCTACCGTTCGATGGTAGGTTCGCTTCTTTACCTTTGTGCCTCTCGTCCGATATAATGTTAAGCGTTGGCATGTGTGCACGGTTTCAAGCAAGTCCTAAGGAAAGCCACCTTGTGGCGGTCAAAAGATCTTTCGATATTTAGTTGATACCCCACACTTGGACAATGGTACCCAAGGGACACGGACTTTGCTTTGGTTGGTTTCACCGACTCCGATTGGGCGGGCGACAAGATTGATAGGAAGTCTACCTCCGGAGCATGTCACTTCCTTGGAAGATCTTTGGTGTGTTGGTCTCGAAGAAGCAAAATTGTACTCCGCTCCACCGCGGAAGCCAAATATATTGCCGCGGCGAGTAGTTGCTCAAATCTTATGGATGAGGCAAACCTTGCGAGATTATGGACTCGAGTATAGCAAGGTGCCTCTTTTGTGTGACAATGAGAGCGCAATCAAGATCGCCTACAATCCGGTTCTTCATGGCAAGACGAAGCACATTGAGATACGGAACCACTTCATCCGGGACCACATTGCTCGCGGAGATATTGTACTATCCTATATTGGCACCAAGGAGCAATTGGCGGACATCTTCACGAAGCCCTTGGATGAGAAGCGCTTTATTGAGTTGAGGCATGAGCTAAATATCATTGATCCATCGAACTTTGCTTGACCGTCGTGCGCACATACCACTCCTACCGTTATATCTAGATGAAAGGCACGCATGGACATAGGGGAGTGCGGTTTAAATCCATTGAGCTATCACTTCCCCCATAATGCATAAAGAAATCCAAAACATTTGCTATTTGTCAATTAAGTGACTTATGAGCTTCATGTTGAGTTGTAGTCCGTGAGTCCTAGATACATCTACGCGACCTCACAACTACTATACTCTTACACGGTGGCTTCGGCCACCAACACCCCTCTTTGAGGGTTTTTCGGTTCTTCGTGACCTTGTTTTGTCTTTCTTCTTTGCTTTCTTCTTTTTGTTTTTGAGAACCTCCTTCAAGATTGTTTTCTCGTGATTTTTGCAAGCTTGGTAGTATGTTCTTTTTCTCCATCCCTCTAGTTTCGTTACCCTCCTTTTTGGTGTTCCGATGCCAAAGGGGGAGAAGTTCCTAGGTGGATGGGGACCTTTGTTGTTTGTAGCCGTTTGGTTCTAGTTGCTTATCTTGTCTTATGGCTACATCAACAACCCTATGGAGGCATCTTATTGTGAGTTTGGGTATTCTCAAGGCGATGGTATGATAACTTCACCCAAATCTCCGTGCATGATCTTATGTTGCCTCCATATTGTGCATATGCTTCTTGAACATGTCATTTATCTATGTTGCATATGTGCTTGGTTTGTAAAAACTAGGGGGAGTGATGTCTCTATAACATGTGTATTTGTATTCAAATAAATATTCATGATATGCACATGTGTAGGGGGAGCTCCGTCGAGTTTTTGCAAATCTAATGATCTCATCATAATATCATATGTTATTGTCAACTCTTGTGTTGTCATCAAACACCAAAAAGGGGGAGATTGTAAGAGCAAAATTCACACCCCAAGTTTTGTGTGTTTGATGACAACACTTGAGTAATCTCACCGTGTGCCTTGAGTATCATTGTTAGATTTGCAAGAGCACGGTGACCTCGCCGGACGCGTCAAGATCGGAAGACTGAAGCGTAGTTGATAGGTTTTCTGGTTTTGTGTGTGTTTAGCGAGGTGACATGGTTGGAGAGGAAAAGGGAAGAAAACCGATTTAGCCAGCCGGACTACTGCACTGTAGCGGTAGTACCGCTACCCCTATAGGTACTGCCCTTGGTACCGCTTCCGAGTCTGTTGATTTCGTTCCCCGCCAAGTACCCGGCAGACTGGGTGGTAGTACCGCTCACGAGCGGTAGTACCGCTCACGGTACGCTTGTGCAAATAACAGATTACATTCAGCCTTGGTACCGCTCGGTACCGCTTGGATCCGGTAAGGTCTGGACCCTGTTGCGGCACTCGCATCGTGCGTAGTACCGCTCGCGCCCTGACTGGATCCGGGGGATTGAACTCGGCGGTAGTACGGTTTCGAGCGGAGTACCGCTTAGGCCAACTGACATAACGGTTGGATTTGGAGGAGCCTATTTAAGGCCCCTTCTTCCCCAACACGATTTTATCTCTTCCCTCTCTCTCTCCATTGTTGCCGAGCTTAATCCTTGAGGATCTCCTTCCCCATCCAACCAATCTTGCCCAAACTTTGAGGATAGGTGGAGGAGACCCCGATATAGTTCTACCAAGAGAGATTTCACCAATACTAGCTATTCCTTAGTGGATCTTGGTGGTAGGGTTCCTTTAGTGGATCTTGGAGAAGAGTTCCTTTTATGGAGCATTGGAAGAGTTCCTTTGGTGGAGCATTGGAGAGTTCCTTTGGTGGATCATTGGAAGAGTTCCTATGGTGGAGCATTGGAGATGGGTTCCTATGGTGGAGCATTGGAGATGTGCAGCTATGGAGTCTAGCTTGGTGATGTACTAGATCCATATGGTGTTGGGAGCATCCTTGTTGTGGAGCTCGTCCCAACCTTGTGAAGGAATCACCGTCTCGACCGGTGCCTTAGTGGAAGAGGGAGAGCACCTTCGTGGAGCTCTCTCGAGGAAGAAGGTGAGGTCTTCCTTCGTGGTGTGGCCGCCTAGTCTCTTGTGTGAGACTAGCACCTCCTCAACGCAGACGTACTTCCTTTAGTAGAACGAACTGCGGGAAACAAACCTCGACTCGCGCCCCCGTTGTCTCGCTCCTTACTCTCGTTATCTTGTTGATTCCTTTACTTGTTGCACTCGTCCAATTTTCATTGTAGGATCATCCCTATTGCTAAAGTTTACACCTTTACCTTCCGTTGCATAAAAATTGAAAAAGACTAAAACTTGCCGTAGCGCCATTCACCCCCCCTCTTGTTCGCTACGATCCATTCAAGATGCACTAAACTGCATCGGTATAATTGAAAATCCTAAATCCACATTACTCAAAGCTATATATTTGTACCAACGAAACAAAGTTGAAAGGTCATCCTCACATGTGAAATACTCCCTCCAGTTCAATTTATAAGGCGCGCACGTCATCTAAGAAACTTTTGACCACGTATTTTGCCAACAAAGTATGAGGTACGAGCTTTTTGTTTGACCAAAAATTACTTCAAATAGATAAAGATTATTTGTATGAAGTTTATATCGTTAAAAAGTAATTTTCAATACGAATCCAACGATACTAATTACATATAATATAATCAAGATTTTATTGCTTATTTTTTATGGTCAAACTTCGTCTTGGGATACGCGTGCGTCTTATTCCTTGAAATAGAGGTAGTATTTTCAACAGAAGTTATACCGTTAGTAGTATAATTTATACTGTATTTTATTAACTAAATTAATGGTCAAATTTTTTTCTTAATCTATGTGTGTGTTATAAACTGAACCGGAGGGAGTAGAAAAGGTGGGTGCCACCGCAGTGCACGCGCGGTACCACCCTCTGGCCTGTCGATCCCTGCACGCGGAGTAATGTTTAAACGGATATTATTGGTGTTGTAGCAAGCCCAGCCAAAGACTAGTGGCGTTCTATGCGCGGTGGAAGGGGCCACGGCCGCGAAAGGACAAGCAGGCAGGTGTCAGCTTTCGTGCGTCAGAAAAAAAAAGGAAAGAGAAGGCCGGCGCGAAATATGGCGTAGCGCATAGACCTCCGTGACCTCGCTCACGTGCCCGCCCGGATTGTCCCCATGGATGATGCCCCGACCAAAACCAACTACCACTACAGTTGTTTTCATTACTGCTAATCGTAATCGATCTTTACAAATTTGAGTCGATGCAATCGAGATCGGATCGCAGGCTCCACCAGGCTGGCACGTGGTACAGCTTTGTTGTGAATTTTGGAAGACCTTCCGGCCTGGGGTGAGTATACCGACAGTACACGCGGAAAGCGAGAATGTTTGTCGCTTCCGACGTCTTTTACCGTGCGCGTGCTTGCGAAAAGAGAGGACGGGATACTGCTGATACAAAATTGATATGAGTCTGTAAACAATTTCCCAATTGTTCTTGTTGCAGACAAAACATAGCTGATGATACACAGTGAGATGAGATCTATCCACGGATGAATCAAAGCAGAAACAAATCTAAATCCAGCCCCCTCACCATCCACCTCTCCGGTCCAAAAATTGGAAAAAACTGAAAGCTCCTAGCACGAACAAGGGTAAAAATCAAATCAAGGTAGCATCGTCCCTGTGATTGTGGGGGCAAGAAGATCGAAATGCATTGAAGCGCTCCATTAAACCTGTCCTCCCGGTGGTTTACCTCTGCGAAATCAATCAATTACTATTTCTTACCCTTCGTCTTCCAAGCTGGTGAGTAAATGAATGAGTAGTAAATGGTGCTGTCGTCTATTTGCTCTCGTCTGATGCGGCGTCGGCGGGCTTGCGGAGTAGCACCATGTGCATGGGGGAGAAGATCCCGGTCTCGCCGCCGAGGGTGAGGTGCTTGGCGGTGTCGAAGAGCATCTCGTGGACCTCGACGACGCCCTTGGGCGCGATCCGGAGCAGCGTGAGGACGCGGACGACGAGGGAGTTGCGCCAGTACGCGAACTTGCCCATCTTGAGGCGCGTCCACCAGGGCAGGGCGGGGGGCAGCGCGAGGTCGAGCTCCTGGACAACCTCGAAGCCCACCTCCCTGGCGATGTCCGCGATCTCGTCGTGGTGGCGGAGGCCCGGGAGCGCGTCGCCGCGCTCGATGCCGTGGATGGCCTCGACGTGGGCGGGGTCGTCGGCGCGGTACAGCGCGGTGGTGACCCACTCGTAGGAGACGTAGAGTCCCCCGGGCTTGAGCACGCGGAAGACCTCGGCGTAGACGTCCTGCAGCCTGGGCGCGTGGCAGGTGGCCTCGATGGAGTATGCGCCGTCGAAGGAGGCGTCGGGGAAGGGCATGGCCATGAAGTTGCCGCACACCACCTCGCACTGGGAGTCGAGCCCGGCCTTGCGGTTGTGGGCGCGGGCGCGGTTGACCTGGTAGTCGTTGATGGTGATGCCGACGACCTTGGACCCGGAGTGGGCGGCGATGGCGCGCATGGGCCCGCCTACCCCGCAGCCGACGTCGAGGAGGCGGTGGGTGGGCTTGGCGTTGAGGAGGTCGGCGACGCGCTCCTCGTGGACGCGGGTGGCTTCGCGGTCGGATTTCCCGGGCAGGGCGGGCGAGAAGTGGAAGGACTGGCCCCATCCCCACTCGTAGATGTCGGTGACGAGGTTGTAGAAGGTGTCGACGAAGGCGGGCACCTTCTCGCGGTCGGCGGCGGTGGCGGCCGTGTCCTTGGGCGCGCGGAAGAAGGACCAGTACTGCGTGTACTTGTCCTGCACCTTGTCGTCCGTGATGGATCCCATCTTCAGATCCACGCCGCGCTTGCCCTTCACCTCCGCCGCGCCCATCACCCAGAAGAACCAGTACACCAGGCCCACGCCGGCCACCGCCGCCGTCCACGCCATGGTCGCCACCTCCATCCTGCTGGGCTCGCGAGGAAGGGGAGAGGAAGAGGAGAGGTGGAAGAAGAAGAAGACGAGCAGGGGATTTGGCCGGGCTTTGAAATATAATGGGTGGAGCGTGTGAGCGAGCGAGAGGTGCGATCTGATCGGACGGCGGTGCGGATTTGGATGGAGCGCTGTCTGTGGCAGCTGGGGTTTAGCCAGGGGTGGAGGAGAGGTGGTGGGGCCCACCCACCCGTCCATTCCAGCAGAGCCAGAGACCAGCACAGCTAGGTAGCTAGCCAGCAAGATAGTATTTGGCACGATGCAGCAGAGCGCGCTGGCAGTCTGACAGTGGTGCGTGGGCAGGAGTGGTAGGAATTGGGATGAACGAACAAGAGAGGGAGGGACACCCTGCCGTACTGCCATGTGTGTGCTGACGTGTACGGCGTTTTCTTTTTCGTCTCTCCTGAGTCTGCCGCTGGCAGAATCTGGGGATATTTCCCTGTTCATAATTGGAGTAAATTACTCTATCAATTTAATAAATTACATAAAACTATGACATCTCCAACTGCATCAATTTGTCAATATCTATTTCGTTAGTGTGTGCTGTTTTTAGTCAACTTCGAACTAACTTCGTTCTTAGTCGAATGATGTTAGCAAATCTCAGTTGCAATTCTTATTGTAACTCATGACTAGCACGAATCACGATGCAAATCAAATGATGTAGGTCTTAATTAAGCACGAAATTAGTTCTCAGCTAGCTGAGAACTGCAAATCTCATTTTGTTAACGTTCGCAAAACACTGCCAACATTGAGGCATGGAGTAACAAATTGCACTAATTTTCGTTGGTGCCAAACTCGCATGCCTCCAAATTGGACCCGGAGGTGTGCGCCAGCGGTGACAACCTGGTGGGCTCCTACGGGACGCAGGGGCCTCGCAAGACGTGTCCGACCATCTTCAAGCTGCGGCGCTCGCCTCCATGTACGAAAGAAGGGGGAGCCATCCGGAAGCAAGGGTGGGCCTGGGCAGTGCCGTTGGCGCTCATGGAACCTAGAATGTGAGCTCGATGCTAGCAGGAGTATCCGGTGTCGCTGGAAGACTACCTGTTGATGGATGGTGTTGCGTAGAGAAAAGTACGGTAGATGCAGGGGAAATGCGCCTTCGGAGGAGGGGCACGCTGTCGGTGAGGAATTGGGTGGCGTGCATAGACAATTTGAGTAGGGATTTCTGTGATTTTTGGTGGGTTGTGGCAACGAAGAGTCATGATGAGAGGGATGACAAGTGGGTCCCATCTCCATCTTGGCTCTTCCTCACATGTGCTCCAACTCAGCACTTACATGTGGGACCTACTAGCTTGATTTACATTCAGAACTGTGTTAAACGGAAATTAGTGCGATTTATGACTCCATGCCTCAATGTTGGTAGTTTTTTGCAAACATTTACAAAATAGGTCGAAATGTGATACTTTTATGTGATTTACTCTTAACTGGAAAGAAATAAGTGTGTTTCCTTAATGGGTGGCCTTTTACCAAACTCGAAACTATTTTCTGGAGTCTTAAAAACTTTCCACTTTTAGGAACCTTTCTGGTCATGCCATGATGGATGTCTTAATTGACTAATTGGCTTCCTAGACTGAAATAACTTAACCATTTTTTTTCTCCAAATATCTTGGTCACGGCATTTTAGTAGGCTAGACGATGATGATGGACCCTTCGAGAATGTTTTCGATCTTTGGGTACGAAAAAGGTAGGTCAAACCATTTGGTATGGCAAGATTCAGATGACTTAGTCATTTTTAGCATATATTTTGCAAAACTTGCTAACTAAAGTGGCGTGTCCTCAATTTTAATTAACTCAACATAAGGTCACGACCTTGGACGTTCCCCTCCCCGTCTACTGTAGCGGAGGCGATTTCTTGGATCCCACCGAAGAACTCCACCTCGCCGGCGTGATTCGTCGGATCCCTCGGTCTCCGCCGGCCGCCTCGGCGGCGGGAGGCCGGGGGTTCCCCGTCTCGTGTCCTGTACATAGTGTAGGAGCTCTGTGGTTGCAGTTCGTCGGCGTCTTGGAGGTGGAGGCGTGGCGGCTGAAGTTTGCGGGCGGTGGATCTCCTCTCCGGCGTCGGCGCTCTGCGGGGCGTCGTCTTCGATCCACCGCCATCGACGCCCTCGCATCTCTGCGGAGGTGCCGTGGGCGTCTTCCCCGTGGCCGCCTCCGAGGGCGGCGGAGCCTCCAAATCGAGTTCATGAAGAAGGTGTTGCAGCGGCGCATCGGATCGTCCGCGACAACGTTCGGCGGTGTAGGTCTTCCGGGACCGGCGCTCGGCGACTTCCCGCTCGCCTGGGGACTGCCTCCGATCCAAGGCTTCGAGGGAGGCAGCGGCGGCGGCGCACCACCGACAGCATCGACGGTTCGAAGCCGCGGTCAACGTGCAGGAGAGCGGTTCTGTATTTTTGTGTTTCTTGGGGTCCTTTCTGTAATGTTTCCGATGTAATCCTGTTCCTTCTCTCGCAAATTTTTTTTTTTAATTAACTCATCTAACATGTCATGACTAAAAGGGGACATAGAAGTTTTAATGTTTTGAAAGGGGACAAAAGTGCGGAAATCCCAAATGTAGCCTCTTGTTTTTTTTTTTTGAAAATTCGAACTCAACAGTAATTTCAAAAAATTCTGAAAAATAATCTAGATGTAGACAATGATGTACTACCGCTACGTAAAATCTCAAGATGAAATTTGTATTCTAGGCTATAAAAAAAGAAAAATCCTAATAAATTTTCGAGGTTTGAATACCTATACTGCTCGCTATCTGTCCACAGTTTAGTTAATAATAATTTTGCAGGGACCAAAATACTGAGACTTTTGTATTGCTTTTTTTCACAGTGATATAGTACATATTTGTCTACGTTCCAATGATCTAGAATTAGGCCATCTTCAACGGGCCACCGCAAACAGACTTATTTTTCCGTCGCTATCGGGGGGAATGGTAGGGCCACCGATGTCAAAAACGGACCGCGTCTATGCTCTAGCGCATTCCCGGTTCATATTTGCGGTGGGGTTTGCCGTCGCGCATCCTACGAGGGCCGCAAGTTAGTAAAACAAAATCGCCATTTCATTATTTGTTTCGGTGGCTACATCTTTCCATCACAATCTAAATATAATTATACTAGACTAAACTACATTGAGAGGTCGTGATCGTTGCCTCTTCCGCGGCGGTAGACGCCTAGATATCGGCGGCCTTAGCCGCGATGCCAGCTGATACCTTCGATCAGGATTACGGATTGTAGTATGATAAGCTTTTTTTCTAGAAGACCTATGTTTAATCGAACATTGGGAAGCACTGCTAAATGGTGTGAAGGAAACATCTACAAGACTTGCTAGTGTACTTTATCTTCAGTTTACCGGACCTATCTAGTTTACTTTTAAGGAGGTTGTGTTCAATGATGGAAATAGGCCGGGTTAAGTTTTCACCTACAGCTTTGCATACATATATAAATGAAGCTCATATGTGTAACAAATAAAATAGAGATAAGAGATTTATGAGTAGCACATCCGTAAATACTCTTGCCTCTAAAGCCAGAGTTGACAAGAGCCTAATGGTCCAACCATTGTCCTTACAGCCGCAAGCAACAACAGTTTTTAAGTAAATACATACCAAGCCTTAAGCTAGATGATTGTGCTATGATCCCGAATGAATCACTAAACATGTACCGTTACTTTTCCCTTTCTGTTACCGAGGTTTCGTGGCAGCATGCCATTCTCCACTCATCACACCTATTACCTTGACCGATTCGAATGATATGAGTACCTGCAGATCATCAAGACGAGACAAAGAGACAAGGATACAAGATTGTAAAACTCTTATTCAATCCTTACACATATTATAAGATTAGATGCACATGAACACTGTGAGGATTCACCCAAACCCGCAGTCCGTGAGGACTACTCACACATAATATCAAGATCAAATACAAGAGATAGAAATTATTGTGTAAAATAGTTAGATTAAAATCACAATATTCTTACAATGGTCACCAATTCTCAAGGAGATCTCTATTACAATGGTGATGTCTATGGCTATGGAGGAGATGGGAGATGAAATTGATGAACTATGGTGATGGATCTCCTTCGGTGTGGTGCAAATGGATCTGATGGATGGCGGATCTATTTGGCGACGAATGGCTCTCTTTTCAGCGTCGTTCTCTTCACGACTTTTATAGTGTTTGACATCGGGAACGCAGTCGCAGGTGGTACGGGCGGACGGTACGGGCGGGGATTGCCCGTGCCGATGTTCGTTAAAGCTTCAGGAACCGCCTTTCCGAGCATAGTTAACTTTGCCATGCTCCTGACGTGATTTTCTTCAGTAATTGTAGGTCCATTCGCTATTATGACGTGACTTCCTGCACAACATCCAAAAATAAAAGAGATTGCATATCTTTGTATTGAGTAGGCATTAGTGGCAAGTTGAGAGGTAAACTTAATCAATTTCTTGACTTAGCTAAGGGTTTAAACGCGAGAAAATATGTCCTATTTCACAGCCATCACCAGCGCCATTGCGTCCTATTCGAGCCGCTTTCACGCAAATTAAATTTCGCGCAGCGATGTTGGAGTTTCCCAGACGCGCTGCAATACGTCTCATCCCTTCGGCGTATAAAACGGGGTGCTCGCTCATGGCCCGTCACACACAACCCTAGAACCACACATCCACAACCCTAGCCGCCGCCAACCAACTTTCTCCACACACACTCCATGACGGGTTAAACTCGTCGCGGGGTCCCTGCCGTGGCAGGGGCAGGGCGGTCGTGTTGCACGATCGCCGTCGCCCGAGGAAGAGGAGTGCCCCCACGGCAAGTACTTCCAGTTCGTCATCCTCATTAATGACGACCCTTTCCACAAGAAGAAGATCCCAGACAAATTCGTCGAATTTCTCGCCGGCCGAAAGCCGGCCGAGGTGACCCTATGGGAAGCAAGCTGCGTCTTCTGCCGGTGGACCGTGGAGGTCTTATTCGACAAGGAAGGCAAGATGTACCTCCACACCAGCTGGAAAATAGTTCGCATGCGCCCACGACGCCGAGGTCGGCTGCTTGATGAACTTCTTCTACGAAGGCGACGGTGAGATGAACGTCAAGGTATTCGACAACGAGTCCTGTCGTATCCACTACCACGGTGACGACTCGGGGACGACGACGGCGGCAACGAAGACGAGAGCCCGTAGGACCTCTAGTCTAGGTTTTTATGCCCTCGGTGTATTCAAGGTTTCTAAATGTTCTTCGGGTCGTTTAATGTTTTTTTCATTTAAAAGCGACAAAGAATCTCCAAAATTATGAACAAAATGTTAAATTTAAATAGAAAATTGTTTGAGGGTCGTGTTTGGAGGACTCAGCCAAACACTTAATCTGACGTTTCAACCGAACGCGGTTTGGGGGTCGCGGCTGAGATGCTCCTGGTATCCGAAATGGTGATAGCCCATTGAAAATGTCCTTAAAAATGGCTATTTAGGTAAAAAAATAAATAAGTCGACGCAATGTGCTGTCTGTTGGTCCATCGCAGTCTGATTTGATAGATCGGCTTTTCTCGCTGGACGATATGATCGGACGAGAGCGTAGGAACAAGAGCAGCCTGGCTCGGCTGGTTCACTCCAGGTGATGTCAATCATGTGACGCATCAACAGCCAGCCTTTATCCAGAGAAAAATAATAGTACGTATAATCATCGGCCAGCTTTGGTTTTAACGAGACAGATTTACGCGATCCCGTGCTAGCAGCGCACAGCTACTCCGTAGCTTCGTACTAGATCAGTTTCATGGCTCAACCCGTACAACATGCGCCGCGGGTGGCCGGCTCCGGCACTACCCTCCTCGGTCGTAACGGAGGCCGCGTTCAACTCTTCTTACACCTTGACGCTCACTCTTATCCCTTCCGTCTCTCTCAGCTCTACAGTTCCTGAGAGCTAAATCTGGTGAGCCGGGCCGACCCGAGGTCTTTCTCACCGGCGATGCCGGCCGGGAAGGACTGAGGCGAGGTTCCGGATCTCGTAGTGTAGATACTAGGATTAGTAGTAGAGTTGTATGGCCTTGTGCCAGTCTTCGGCTCTATGCCGGGAGGAAACTGCCGGATCTTTTCGGCCAGATCCGGTGGCTGCTGGTGGCTATCTTCCTCGTCGCCTTCCTTGGTGTGGCGGGAGGTGTAGCTGCTAGCTACTCCATCAATAAGGCCGGTGTTGTGCTCTGGTTCCTGCAGGTGTTGTTGTCTCTTTGTTCGGCCGGCCGTGGCGGCGAGGGGAGAAGAGACTGCAGCAACATGACGGGCACTCAGGGTGTTTGTGGCCATCTCCTGCTTGAGCGGAGCGGTACTGTCCGACTTCTTCCGGCCGGCCATGGAGGCGAGGGGAAGAAGGGAACCAGCGCCATGTTCTGCTCATTTGGAGTTTGGCGGGAAGGTGACTCGGGTGCTGCTTCATATGGGAGCAAAATATCGGCGGTATGGTCTCCGTCGACTACCATGGCTGAAGGGCAGCCGCTCCAGTTCCGCGGGAGTTCACCATCAGCAGCTCTACATCGATGGCCGTCTGGTGTCCGGCTGCTGCAAATCATGGCTGTAGGGCAGCCACTCCCTCCATGGTCGCCGGCTTGCTGGCGAAAGGTGTTCAACCTCCAGGCCTTTGTGCCAATTTGGAGGCCCTCTAGCTCCGAGGTGGTATGCTCCCGCCGCTCTACCCCAAGTGGCCATGTCCCCGGTGGTGGTGTGGTTGACTGCGCTCGGTGGCTTCGTGAAGAAATCGGTGGAGACGGAGCTAGAAGAAGACATGGACTCGATTGCTTTTCTATTTTTCTTTCTAGGGTCTTCGGTGCAAATTTTAAGGGCCAAGTTGTATTTTTCTTTCTTTTCGAGGTCCTCTATGTAATATTAGCTCCACCGACGGTGATATAAATGCAGCAGTTGGGGTCCTTCGAGACCCCTCTTCCCGTTCAAAAAAAAAACCCGTACAACATGCGCGCACGATCCCCGCACGCCATACTCATGTTACCGCACGTGCACCTAGCTACGCAGCCTACAAAAATATTGCAACTTCTCTGCAACTGACACAATACTACTGACTTTGCGGAGCTCACTTCAGCTGTATAATTGCAAGCTTGCTCGGGAGACATTGCTTGAATAAAAGTAGTAGTTGCAGGAAATCACATCATAGTTTTGCATGGTGAGTATCAAAAAGAGTGCTGCTATACACACGATAAATTTCGTACGATATCTGTACGATCCAACTCATCACACGCAGGCAAAGAGCGGTTTGGCTTTGGGCTGAAACTCTGGTCTATTCTCCCATCAAGATAGACCCTCTCCACTGAGTGACACGCGTGTAAACATCTCTAAAATAGTTGTAGGCTTTCCCGAAATAGCTAGTAACTGTTTAAAAAAAATAGCTAGTAAAAAATAGGTGTAAACGTACTTGTTTATTTAAATTTTAAAAAATTGTTATTTAAAGTTCTTTAAAAATATAAAATAAATATTTACATGTAGCTTACACGTGCCAATTCCCCAGAAAACATATGATTGTATCTGACTTCTAAAACTGAAAAAAATATATACAAATGACACTATAAGGATTGGATTTACACTTGAGAAGTGGCACGAGTAAGTATTAATATAATATGTACAGGCCAAAAAAATTAATTCAAATTTTTACGAAACTTATAATATGTAAACGAACCGTGGCTCTCAGAGTGTCATCCTGCTTTTGCCCCGGTCCCGCCCGTCATTGATTAAAAAAAACTAGTTAGGGTGGATGTCCAAGTGTCACATCGAGTAGCCTCCTGTGTTGGTGTGGAAAGAGGGCCCGATATTGTCGAGGATCCGACGCGAGTCCCAAACCTCGAACTCCTGATGCGCGTGTGGCGCTGGAAACTGGCCGTGGACACGATCTTCCGCACGGTCATGGCGCCCCTCCTCCCACCCCTAGTGTGCCTGCGAGCTCCCTCCGCCAGCAATGCAGCCTCCATGTTGTCGTCGTAGCGAGTTTGGTCCCTCGTCACTACCTTTGCTGCTTGCACCATCGCTGGGCGACCCGCTCCAACCCTCGGGTCCGCCGATCCTCCTTACGCAAGGTGAAGGAGGAGCCGGAGTTCACGACGCCGCCCGTCAATCTGAGGCGTGGCGGCAACAGCGTTAGCCGGCAGCAGCACAGGCGCGCCGGCGGCGCGCTGCTCATCCCGAAGCCGGAGGTGAAGGAGGAGCAGGACGACGAGGCAGCCAGTAAGGCGGCGCTGTTGGCGGAGTTCAAGCGGCAGCAACGTCTCATCGCCAGCAGCGACGACCCCGAGGACTGCCCTGGCTTGCGAGCGGCGTGCTTGGCGTCGTCGAACGACAAGGACGCCTGGTGGGGCGACCTCGACGCGGCGATCACCATGTCCATCAGTGACTCTGGGAAGCCGCTTGTGGACCTCACCGTCGACAGCAAGACTGGGCCAAGCGGCATGGTGAAGGACGAGCCCGACGCATCGTGGCAAGTAGGCCGTCGTCGTCAACGACATGTGCAATTTCCACCAGCACACGACGCCTCTGACCGCTGCAAGTACTACTAGATTAGGGTTTAATTTAAATTTCATCAAATTTCGTTCGAATCTATGTAATATATAGCAAGTCTGAACGAATTCGCTTAAGTTTTAAATATCCAAAATTTTGTTTGGGGGACGCGGCTGGGAAGCGACGTCCCCCAAACACGGCACGAAGAAAACACGTCTCCAAATGATAAATCCAACGTCGTTTGAAGGACGCTTTGTGAGACACTGTTGATATGCTCTTAGTATATGTTTCGGAGCCAATGATATTTTTACTAGGCTCGGCAGTACTGCGGTTTGGATCTTAGCTGAACTTGTGCACTGGGAAGAGAAATAATTAACACCAAGAGAACGGAGCACAGAGAAAGGAGTATCGTACACAGATCGGATGAGATTTGTCGTGTGTGAAGCACTTTCGTATCAAAAACTAGCTCTGAACTCAGACTCATATGCTCCTGGTTGAATAAAGAAATCGAAAAATAGCAAACAAACTGAAAATTCGGTACAATAAAAATAAATAAGTGTTTTAACTTCACATCAAAAATCTTCGAGAAAGGATACATGTAGTGGTCTATGCAAAACAAGATAAAATAGGTTGTTGTTTGGAACATCTAGATTTGTTGCTTACATTAGTCCGTTTTTTCTTTTTTTACACAGACCACTATATATATATATTTTTTTCAAAGATTTTTGGTGCGTAGTTAGAACACTTGTTCATGTTCATTCTAGAAACTTTTTAGATATTTTAAATTTTGTTTACAAATTTTTCCTGATTCTTTTATTCAACCAGGAGCATATGTGGATGTGTTCATGAACGCCTTGTCTCGTTGCATACTCCTTTTTCACCTATTTATTATGACATGTAGTATAAACATTGATTAATCACTCTAAAATTATACCACTGGATTCATATTCACAAGACGTTTCTTATGGTATTTTTTTTTTGACAATAAATTATAATTCACTAAATTTATGGTAAACCTTTTCTTGAACTATGTATCGATCTAATAGACCGTTACAAAGGGATTAGTAGCATTCTCTTTTTAAAAACCTTTGCAAATGGTCATATTAGTTGACAAGATAAGTAATAAATATGCAATTCGCGACATTGATTTATGATGCATCTAAATTCTTTGTGATCCAATACGAGAAAGGGTGAATTGGGTTTTTAGGAAGATCTCCAGGCGATTGCTCACGATCTTCTTCCATCAAAGTCGGGCTGTTCTGCGTACCGCCATTCCGTCGGCGTCTACTCCGACATATCTTCGCCAACATTATCGTCAACAACATCACAACACAATCACCAAACGATCATTATACCCAACGTGGTTCGGTCTGTTTAGTTTTGGTTGTTGCATATGCATAACTACTTTTCATGTTGATCAGTACATCTAGTATGTTTGAGTTTCACATGTTAGGGCGTCTTTAACGGCTGACGCAAATGTGCCGATGTTGTCATTCGGTCCGCGCGGACAGTCTAAGGGAAAAAACTCCGGCCCACATGAAACATTAATACATGTGTGTCTAATAAACAAATAAGAGTTCCTAGTAAAGCCTCTCGTTGAATTAACTCGTTGATTAATTGATGATCAAAGTTTATTGATCATCAACATTGAATATTGTTAGTAACGGAATCACGTCATTAGGATAATGATGTGATAAACACACCCAAGTAAATATAGCAATACGATCAAGGCATTAAGTTTACATTGTTGTATCAAACACATTTGAATTAGCCCCAATCCTTACACCATGAGCTCATATCAATTACTGACACTAGAGAAGTGCTTTGATGACATCAAACGTCACACCGTAACATGGTGACTACAAAGGTGGCGTTGGGTACTATGAAGGTATTAGCTGAGCCTCATGGATCAAGTGTGGGATTTGTCCATCCAGATGACAGATAGATATATACTTTGGGCCCTGATACGTCTCCAACGTATCGATAATTTCTTATGTTCCATGCTACTTTATTGATGATACCTACATGTTTTATACACACTTTATGTCATATTTATGCATTTTCTGAAACTAACCTATTAACAAGATGCCGTGCCAGTTCCGTTTTCTCTGTTTTTGGTTTCGAAATCCTAGTAACGAAATATTCTCGAATTGGACGAAATCAACGCCCGGTTCCTATTTTGCCCGAAGCATCCGAACACCCGAGAGCCGCGAGGGCCCCTGGGCCCAGATGACATGGTGGCGCGGCCGGGGCTGGGCCGCGCCACCCTATGGTGTCGTCGCCCCTTTGACCCTCCGCGCCGCCTCTTCGCCTATATAAAGCCCCCGCATCGAAAACCCTTACGGAGAGAGCCACGATACGCGAAACCTTCCGGAGCCGCCGCCATCGCGAAGCCAAGATCCGGGGGACAGAGTCTCTGTTCCGGCACCGCCGAGCGGAAGTGCCCCGAAGGCTTCTCCATCGACACCGCTGCCATCTCCACCGCCATCTTCATCACCGCTGCTGCTCCCATGAGGAGGGAGTAGTTCTCCATCGAGGCTCGGGGCACCGGTAGCTATGTGGTTCATCTCTCTCTATGTAGTTCAATACAATAATCTCATGAGCTGCCTTACATGATTGAGATTCATATGATGATGCTTGTAATCTAGATGTCATTATGCTAGTCAAGTGGGTTTTACTTATGTGATCTCCGGAGACTCCTTGTCCCACGTGTGTAAAGGTGACAGTGTGTGCACCATGTGGGTCTCTTAGGCTATATTTCACGAGGTACTTATTCACTGTTGAAGAGCGTAGTGAAGTGCTTATTTATATCTCTTTAAGATTGCAATGTGCATCGTATCACAATTTATCTATGTGCTACTCTAGTGATGTGTTATTAAAGTAGGTTTATTCCTCCTGCATGTGTGCAAAGGTGACAGTGTGCACCGTGTTAGTACTTGGTTTATGCTATGATCATGATCTCTTGTAGATTGCGAAGTTAACTATTGCTATGATAATATTGATGTGATCTATTCCTCCTACATATGCATGAAGGTGACAGTGTGCATGCTATGCTAGTACTTGGTTTAGTCTGCTGATCTATCTTACACTAAAGGTTACTAAAACATGAGCATTATTGTGGAGCTTGTTAACTCCGGCATTGAGGGTTCGTGTAATCCTACGCAATGTGTTCATCATCCAACAAAAGTGTAGAGTATGCATTTATCTATTCTGTTATGTGATCAATGTTGAGAGTGTCCACTAGTGAAAGTGTAATCCCTAGGCCTTGTTCCTAAATATTTCTGCTTGTTACCGTTTTCTTTACATTACTGCTGCGCTTACCGCTTGTTTACTTCCCGCAATATTACTACCATCAATTGCACGCCAAAGCTATTTTCTGGCGCCGTACTACTGCTCATATTCATTCATACCACTTGTATTTCACTATCTCTTCGCGAACTAGTGCACCTATTTGGTGTGTTGGGGACACAAGAGACTTCTTGCTTTGTGGTTGCAGGGTTGCATGAGAGGATATCTTTGACCTCTTCCTCCCGAGTTCGATAAACCTTGGGTGATCCACTTAAGGGAAACTTGTCTTGTTCTACAAACCTCTACTCTTGGAGGCCCAACACTGTCTACAGAAAGGAGGGAGAACGTAGACATCAAGCTATTTTGGCGCCGCTGCCGGGACCGAAAGCTACACAAAGGATTTCCTCCTCGTCAACCCCGCGCCGTCCTGGACAACATCAAGTATTTTCTGGCGCCGTTGCCGGAGGAAAGGTAAAAGGTACTCACACTCCGGATCTCGGCTACTAAGCTATTTTCCGGCGCCATTGTAAGTACTCGAAGCTATTTCCTTTAGACTCTGCAATTGCGACATTTGGTTTCTTGTTTACACTAGTAAGGCATAATGGAAAACAACAAAAACATGAGAGATCTTTATGAACTTTATCTTGAATTAGGACATGATGTGTTTGAAGAGAGAATTAAAAAACCCATGGAACTTTATATGCATGCTAATGGGAATGTTATTAATATGAATGCTTTGAACACTATTGTTGCTAATGCTATGGAAAATTCTAAGCTTGGGGAAGCTGGTTTTGATGAGCATGATCTTTTTAGTCCCGGCAATGAGGAGGAAATTTACTTTGATGATACTTTGCCTCCTATATTTGATGATGAGAATAATAATGATAGCTACTTCGTTGAATTTGCTCCCACTACAACTAATAAAATTGATTATGCTTATGTGGAGAGTAATGATACTTTTATGCATGTGAATAAGAATGCTTTATGTGATACTTATATTGTTGAGTTTGTTCATGATGCCTCTGAAAATTATTATGAGAGAGGAAAATATGGTTGTAGAAATTTTCATGTTACTAAAACACCTCTCTATGTGCTGAAATTTTTGAAACTACACTTGTTTATCTTCCTGATCTTGTTACTTTGCTCTTCATGAACTTGTTTATTTACAAGATCCCTATGCATAGGAAGCATGTTAGACTTAAATGTGTTTTGAATTTGCTTCTTGATGCTCTCTTTTGCTTCATTTGCTATTTTTCATGTGAGCATCATTAAAATTGCTGAGCCCATCTTAATGGCTATAAAGAAAGAACTTCTTGGGAGATAACCCATGTGTTATTTTGCTACAGTACTTTGTTTTATATTTGTGTCTTGGAAGTTGTTTACTACTGTAGCAACCTCTCCTTATCATGTTTTTGTGCCAAGTAAAGTCTCTATGGTAAAGTTGATGCTAGATTTGGATTGCTGCAGAAACAGAATTGCTGTCTGTCACGAATCTGGGTCTAATTCTCTGTAGGTAACTCAGAAAATTATGCCAATTTACGTGAGTGATCCTCAGATATGTACGCAACTTTCATTAGTTTTGAGTTTTTCCGTTTGAGCAAGTCTGGTGCCATTTTAAAATTCGTCTTTACGGACTGTTCTGTTTTTGACAGATTCTGCCTTTTATTTCGCATTGCTTCTTTCGCTGTGTTGGGTGGATTTCTTTGTTCCATTACCTTCCAGTAGCTTTGAGCAATGTCCAGAAGTGTTAAGAATGATTGTGTCACCTCTGAACATGTGAGTTTTTGATTATGCACTAATCCTCTAATGAGTTTGCTTAAAGTTTGGTGTGGAAGAAGTTTTCAAGGGTCAAGAGAGGAGGATGATATACTATGATCAAGAAGAGTGAAGAGTCTAAGCTTGGGATGCCCCCATGGTTCATCCCTGCATATTTCAAGAAGACTCAAGCATCTAAGCTTGAGGATGCCCAAGGCATCCCCTTCTTCATCGACAATTTATCAGGTTCCTTCTCTTGAAACTATATTTTTATTCGGTCACATCTTATGTACTTTACTTGGAGCGTCTGTTTGTTTTCATTTTTGTTTTGTTTGAATAAGTTCATCCTTGTGTGGGAGAGAGACACGCTCCGCTGGTTCGTATGAACACATGTGTTCTTAGCTTATAATATTCATTGCGAAGTTTCCTCTTCGTTAAATTGTTATATGGTTGGAATTGGAAAATGCTACATGTAGTAATTGCTATAATGTCTTGGGTAATGTGATACTTGGCAATTGTTCTGCTCATGTTTAAGCTCTTGCATCATATACTTTGCACCTATTAGTGAAGAAATACATAGAGCATGCTAAAATTTGGTTTGCATAATTGGTTTCTCTAAGGTCTAGATAATTTCTAGTATTGAGTTTTGAACAACAAGGAAGACGATGTAGAGTCTTATGATGTTTGCAATATGTCTTTTATGTGAGTTTTGCTGCACCGTTCATCCTTGTGTTTGTTTCAAATAACCTTGCTAGCCTAAACCTTGTATCGAGAGGGAATACTTCTCATGCATCCAAATACTTGAGCCAACCACTATGCCATTTGTGTCCACCATACCTACCTACTACATGGTATTTTCCGCCATTCCAAAGTAAATTGCTTGAGTGCTACCTTTAAACAATTCAAAATTTATCATCTCTTATTTGTGTCAATGTTTTATAGCTCATGAGGAAGTATGTGGTGTTTTATCTTTCGATCTTGTCATTTACTTGGACAGACTTTCACAATGGACTAGTGGCTTCATCCGCTTATCCAATAACTTTGCATAAAGAGCTGGCAAAGGGGTTCCCAGCCCCAATTAATTAACTTCATTAATAATTCTCTTCACATGTGTTGCTCTGATTCATCAGTAAGCAACTTAATTTTGCAAATAGACACTCCTTCATGGTATGAGATTGTTGGCGGCACCCGATGGAATCGGTTAGCCATGGCTTGAGAAAGCAAAGGTGGGGAGGAGTGTCATCATAATAAAAATAAAATAAAAAGGCACTCCTTCATGGTATGAGATTGTTGGCAGGCACCCGATGGAATCGGTTAGCCATGGTTTGTGAAAGAAAGGTTGGAAGGAGTGCCACCCAACTAAAATACATGTGTAAACAAAAGAGAAGAGGGATGATCTACCACGGTGGTAGAAATAACGTCCTTCATGGGAGCCGCTCTTGAAAGTCTGGTTGATAAGGTAGTTAGAGTACCCATTACCATTCGTTGACAACAACAAACACCTCTCAAAACTTCATTTTTATGCTCTCTTGATGTTTTTAAAACCAAAGCTCTAGCACAAATATAGCAATCGATGCTTTCCTCTTTGAAGGACCTTTCTTTTACTTTTATTGTTGAGTCAGTTCACCTATTTCTCTCCACCTCAAGAAGCAAACACTTGTGTGAACTGTGCATTGATTCCTACATACTTGCATATTGCATTTGTTATATTACTCTATGTTGACAATATCCATGAGATATACATGTTATAAGTTGAAAGCAACCGCTGAAACTTCATCTTCCTTTGTGTTGCTTCAATGCCTCTACTTTGAATTATTGCTTTATGAGTTAACTCTTATGCAAGACTTATTGATGCCTGTCTTGAAAGTACTATTCATGAAAAGTCTTTGCTTTATGATTCATTTGTTTACTCATGTCATTACCATTGTTTTGATCGCTGCATTCATTACATATGTTTACAATATGATCAAGTTTATGATGGCATGTCACTTCAGAAATTATCTTTGTTATCGTTTACCCTCGGGACGAAAGAACTAAGGGATGCTGATACGTCTCCAACGTATCGATAATTTCTTATGTTCCATGCTACTTTATTGATGATACCTACATGTTTTATACACACTTTATGTCATATTTATGCATTTTCTGGAACTAACCTATTAACAAGATGCCAAGTGCTGTTTTCTCTGTTTTTGGTTTCGAAATCCTAGTAACGAAATATTCTCGGAATTGGACGAAATCAACGCCCAGGTTCCTATTTTGCCCGGAAGCATCCGAACACCCGAGCCGCGGAGGGGCCCGTGGGCCCCGGATGACATGGTGGCGCGGCCGGGGCTGGGCCCGCCACCCTATGGTGTCGTCGCCCTTGACCCTCTGCGCCGCCTCTTCGCCTATATAAAGCCCCCGCGAAAACCCTTACGGAGAGCCACGATACGCGAAACCTTCCAGCCGCCGCCATCGCAAGCCAAGATCCGGGGACAGAGTCTCTGTTCCGGCACCCTGCCGGAGCGGGGAAGTGCCCCGGAAGGCTTCTCCATCGACACCTGCCATCTCCACCGCCATCTTCATCACCGCTGCTGCTCCCATGAGGAGGGAGTAGTTCTCCATCGAGGCTCGGGCTGTACCGTAGCTATGTGGTTCATCTCTCTCTATGTAGTTCAATACAATAATCTCATGAGCTGCCTTACATGATTGAGATTCATATGATGATGCTTGTAATCTAGATGTCATTATGCTAGTCAAGTGGGTTTTACTTATGTGATCTCCGAGACTCCTTGTCCCACGTGTGTAAAGGTGACAGTGTGTGCACCGTGTGGGTCTCTTAGGCTATATTTCACGAGGTACTTATTCACTGTTGAAGAGCGTAGTGAAGTGCTTATTTATATCTCTTTAAGATTGCAATGTGCATCGTATCACAATTTATCTATGTGCTACTCTAGTGATGTGTTATTAAAGTAGTTTTATTCCTCCTGCATGTGTGCAAAGGTGACAGTGTGTGCACCGTGTTAGTACTTGGTTTATGCTATGATCATGATCTCTTGTAGATTGCGGTTAACTATTGCTATGATAATATTGATGTGATCTATTCCTCCTACATATGCATGAAGGTGACAGTGTGCATGCTATGCTAGTACTTGGTTTAGTCTGTTGATCTATCTTACACTAAAGGTTACTAAAACATGAGCATTATTGTGGAGCTTGTTAACTCCGGCATTGAGGGTTCGTGTAATCCTACGCAATGTGTTCATCATCCAACAAAAGTGTAGAGTATGCATTTATCTATTCTGTTATGTGATCAATGTTGAGAGTGTCCACTAGTGAAAGTGTAATCCCTAGGCCTTGTTCCTAAATCGCTATCGCGCTTGTTACTGTTTTCTTGCGTTACTCTGCGTTACGCTTGTTTACTTCCCGCAATATTACTACCATCAAGCACGCCAGCAAGCTATTTTTCTGGCGCCGTACTCTGCTCATATTCATTCATACCACTTGTATTTCACTATCTCTTCGCCGAACTAGTGCACCTATTTGGTGTGTTGGAGACACAAGAGACTTCTTGCTTTGTGGTTGCAGGGTTGCATGAGAGGGATATCTTTGACCTCTTCCTCCCTGAGTTCGATAAACCTTGGGTGATCCACTTAAGGGAAAACTTGTGGTTTCTACAAACCTCTACTCTTGGAGGCCCAACACTGTCTACGAAAGGAGGGGAACGTAGACATCAAGCTATTTTCTGGCGCCGTTGCCGGGGACCAGAAAGCTACACAAAGGGATTTCCTCCCTCGTCAACCCCGCGCCAGTCCTGGACAGCATCAGGCCCTCTCGGTGATATCGCATCGACACCACTTGCAACCACGTGACTAGGTCACAAGGATGTCGTATTACAGAACGAGTAAAGAGATATCAAACTCGGTATGGTTGATACCGGTGATTGGATATCTAACAAGTAAAATATCGCGAGACAATGAATTAGTTACAATATTTATGGTTCATGCGATCAAAAGATTCATTGTTAAATGTGTGGGAGTCATTACAAATCTCCAGATCCCGCTGTTGACTATTGATCCGAGAGATGTCTCGATCATGTTCACATTATTCACGAACCGTACAACGACACAATTAAAGTTTGTCGACGCTTTTGAGAAGATACGGAATATCGAAGAATATTTTGAAACGCACCAGATTTGTTTCGGGAAGAATTGTTCAAGAAGCACCGAAGTTGTTTCTTATAATAAGTGGGCCGATCCAATACCATTGTTTTTCCCAACAATATACCCCGACTCTTATTAGTATTACCAATACTCATGAGGGCTTGTTTGGTACTAGAGTTTTAGTGGGGATTAGCGGGGATAATCCGCTTCAAACTTTAAATCCCCACTTATCCCCAATACATGTTCGGTGCTAGAGTATGAGCGAGTTTAATCCTCACTTTTCCCCAAATTTTAGTGTAATTTTTTCAATCCCCAATACTCTACCCATACCTAGTGGATTGGGGTTGGAGTTTTGTGGGGACTGGGTGACAAAAGTGATTCACCCAATACTCTAGAGTATTATCCTCACTAATCCCCACTAAAACACTAGTACCAAACAAGGCCTGATTAGAAAAACTTGATCACCAAAAACATATGAGTAGTCCTAGAGGCGGGAATATGAACACTTGTTTGTTCATTGTTATACACATGCTCATGAGTTATAGATATTAGAATAAACTTGGTCACAAAACTTGGAGTCATAATAATGAACAATTTTTTTCTTGTCTACTGATGCTGTAAGTGGAAACAAGGAGGGGTCAAGATATGGTAATGAAAACCAATTATTCTCTCGTTTTGGATATGGAATTCTTTTTCGCCGTGATTCCTGCAAAAGTCAAGCTCGGCCGCACAATGAGGGCATGAGCAATGGAGGCAGCTGTCCAACTAGGCTTGGATAAAACTTTTGACATATGCATGCCATGTTATGGTTCCATTAATATGTCTTTCTCTCAAAATGATTTGGTTTTTTTCTCTCACATTTTTCACTTTATGGCTGAAGAGGTGGCCTCCTGATGAAGAGGCTGCCTCCTCATCCGAACCTAATTTGGACCACCCGAACCAAGATAAAGCTGTGAGGCAACACCTCTAGAGCTATGCATTGGGCATGCCCTGAGGAGCCAAAGTCTCGGCACGAATCGAGCTTTGCCAGATTGCAACTCGTAGTGCGAATGTGGGACAACACCGCACCGGCAAAGCGCTGAGGTATATGGCTTCTTTTCAGCTGGAGGAGATCACTAGTAACATAAACGGTAAATACGGCATGTCTTTCCTTGGTTGGTCTTTTCCATCCACAAAGTAGCTTTGGTGCACGCCTGTTGGAAAGTCGAAATGAGCACCGAATGGTCCACCCCGCAAAAGCACCGAAAGGTCTCGCAGTTGTGGGGCTCGCTCGCAGAATAGATCTACCCCGTATGTCGGAGGAAGTCACATATGCTGGTTTTGCACTGACGGGTGATTCTTTTCCTTAACGAAATCTCAAATCTGCACTAACATCTGCGCCTGCGCCGCCGACAAGTCATGCGCTGAGAGAAGCAAAAGACACGAAAAGATGGTCGCCTGCTGCTACGTACTGCCTCATGCTCGCTCCCGCATCGCGCATGTTTTCTTTTGAGAACATCGCGCATGATCCAAATCTATTTTTCTTTTCAGGGGAACCGCCCACCTTTATTTCATTATTCAACAGTGATCCAAATCTAAATGAAGAGAGAAAAGAAAACTAACCGCGAACCAGGCTTTCATTACAACTACACGGACACATCTTGCTGGGCTTCAATACGCGCGTGGACCATCCACACAAGCCCACGAGCCTGTAAAAAGCCCAGCTACGCGCCGCATCGTCCAGATTTGCTTCGATTACTAATTCTCAAAAAAAAAAAAAAAGATTTGCTCCGATTACTAGACAATCCAAATTGCAAATCGGTACCCACCGGACAGGGATTTAGTGACATTACAACAGTATGGCACGCTGTGCCATGACCTCCCATCCACCCTACACTTTTCATCTAACGGCTGCAATCAAGCGATCAGAAAATTTTGCTAAATTTATCTTTTTTGCTGCATCCAAAATACAAAGTATTTTCGATTGAAACTTTTCGTACTCACAACATGATTCGTTGGCAATACGTATATTTTTTTGTTTTGAATTTGTTTTGATGATTTTCAATATTTTTTTAAAAAGTCATCAAAAATTTCAAAACAAAAAATGTACATGTTGCCAATGAATCATGTTGTAAGTACGGAAAGTTTCAATCGAAAATACTTTGTATTTTGGACGCTGCAAAAAAGACAAATTTAGCAAAATTTTCTGATCGCTTGATTACAGCCGTTAGATGAAAAGTGTAGGGTGGATGGGAGGTCATGGCACAGCGTGCCATGCTGTTGTAATGTCACTGAATCCCTGTCCGTACCCACCAGGTCGGCACTTGCACCGCACTGCACAACCGTGGTGTGGGCAGGTCCAGGTAAAATCCCCAATTTTTTCTTTGTTTTCAAGTTTCTGTTTCTGTTTCATTTTTAAATTTTTCTTTTTGTTTCTCTTTTTTTAACTGATTAAGATTCAAAAAATATTGAAAATTTAAAAAATATTTAGATTAGACAAATATTTGAATTCGAAAATATGCAAATTTAAAAAGTGTTTAGATTCAAATTTTGTTCAAATCTGAAATAATTGATTTTAAATTGCTCAAATTTTAAAATTGTCATATTTTAAAATTGTTCACAATTTAAAAATGATCAATTTTGCAAATTATTTAAAATTTAAAAAGTGCAGTTTTTTTAAAAAATTCACATTTGTGAAAAATGTTCGTTTGTCTTGAAAATAAACAGATTTTGAAAAAAGAAACATAAAAAAGAAAAAGAGGAAAAGAAAAAACTACTTATCTTGTGCGGGGGGGGGGGGGGTCTCGGACACAACTCCATATGGCAACGGGGACACTAACCACTGGTTATTGCTCAACCATAACCATCGCCGTGCTGGAAAATTTTCTCCGTCCCCATCCCCACTAATTGTCATGGGACCAGTTCTTTTACCATCTCCATCCCCATCGAGTAAACAAATAACCATCGGTTAATCATCCCTGCTTTAGCTAGTAACTATAAGCTCAAAATAAAATAAAAACATGGTAGGATGATAGGGTTGGCTATATCAGGAGTTTAGGAAGGAGAGACGAGCGTTTGGGAGTTGGGATTTGGGATTTGGGGACTATGGCGGTTGGGGACGGGAGGGGAAATGTGAGTACAATAGGACTAGGGTTTTTTGATATTTATACACACCTATCTTGTACCATATATAGTGCCAATTGTCATGTGCCTAACGGGGATTTCATGGTTATCGGGTATGGATAGTGGTAATATAGACCCATCTCCACATTGTCTAATGGTGATAATTTGCCTCCAATAAGACCCCCACGGAAATGAAGTACTAACCAAAACCATCCCCTAATAGGTGAATTAACCACCGGGGATCGGGGAATTGGGCCCCATTGCCAAATGGAGACACAACTGCCGCATTGGTTGGGACATATAGGACCTCCCAAACCTACTAGCCGCCCAACTACAGTTCTTTCGCAGTGATACAGTCTCGACCCAATGTGGCCTTAATGATTACTCCTACGTGCTGGGCGCCTGGGCCAGGCCTACCGCGATGATTTTTAAATTATTTTTCTTGATTACTCATTTTTTGCTTGTTTTCTTCAGTTTCTACTTGTTGTCTTTGGTTTTTTGCTGATTTGTTTTAGTTTCTAGTTTTCTTCGATTGGATCGATCAACCTTTTCAAATACGTAAAATGGGCTATGGTGCTAGCTTGTGACTGATGTGTCATGTCAAAACCCAAAACATATCATAATGTAGGACTCAACCAAATTTTTTTACGAGATAAACATCTACTACTAGTCTACCATTTTTTGGCGCTTTGTATCCAAAAGCATGTTTCAATGTACGTGCATGTAGATGGGAGAAAAATACGATAAAACGAGCATTTATGGTCCACTCGACCTAGAATTATACTAGTAGACTTTTACAATTTTCTTCACATGAATAAAAATATGTTTAACATGACATAAAATTTTCGTAGGTATGACAAACGTAATCATATTGTCTCAGTGGTGAAGAGTAAGTAGATTTAACATAATATGTTCATGCAAATCAAATTGAAATGTTCACCCCGGCGAAACAATTTGTTCGACGGTATTTAAAATTGAGTTTTTCAACTTTAAAAAGGTAAAACTTTAAATCATAAAATGAGTATTTTTGAATTCAAGTTTTTTCTGGACCGTGAACATTTTAAAAATAAATAAACTGTTTTTTCAAATCCATGGCCAGTTTTTTTGAACCACTGAGAATGTATTTTTAAATCTTGTAAACAATTTTCTGAACCAGTGAACATTTTGATTCTCGTGATTTATTTTTGAAACCTAGGGAACATTTTTCCGAATCATAGTGAATTTTCCTGAAACCAACATAAAGGAAAAAAAAGACAATAAAACACAGAAAAAACAATGCCGCATTCGTGAATAAAACAATATTTTTTTAAATAGCTCGCCTTTGTGCCCTCGATAGAAATGGAAAAAGACGTGGGCTTTTGGCTTGCAGATGCATCACTGAGGGCAGAGGCCAACAATTGAATGGTGATTTGTACGACCATGAAGCCCTAGGAAGACTAGAAAAAACAACATTGACAGGTTGATTGTTGATTGATGACCATGGCAACGTCAACATGGATTGGCTCTTCTGGTCTCGGATTCAACCTCGAGTACAGAAAGTTCAGCTAATCGTAATCTCCGATCCTTGTATACATACTAGAAAGAGAAAGGTTTCTTTGCTTCCATCGATTGTACTAATCAGCAGTCGCTCGATGGCCATCCCTTTCCATAGTGTATAAAACACAGCTGCGTCCACCTTTTATCCAAGGTGGGGATATGGCATTCGAGCTAGCATACGATGGGCAAAGCACGAACTATGCCATCAGAACCCGTATACCTCGGAATATTGACGTGCGCCACGCAATGCCCGAGTAATCAAAAAACTTTACGGTACTCTTCTCAAAATTAAACTGGCACAAGTAAACAATGCTGTTTTTATTTATCTACTGCCACCACGAAATCCAGCTGGGACAAAAGTAGGCACATGCTATAGTGGGTAGTAAGAGCATCTCCACCGGTAGCCCCCAAATAGGCGGCGGCAGGGGCGCCGGCACCTCCGTTTGGGGGGCGCCAACACTGTATCCTCTATTTGGGGAAGCCGTTTCCACACCGGCGCCTCCCAAACGGCGGCCCCCATTTTTTTTTCTTTTTACAGTATTTTGAAACAATATATCGATCACATTTTATTCATACAATCACACAAATAGAATTAAATTATTCATACAATCAATCAAACAAATAATACTTAAATTATTCATACAACACAACAAATAAATAGTACTTAAATTATTCATCCAGGCAAATAAATAGAAATAAAATCATGCATCGTTGGCTGCTCCTCTCCTTGCCCACAAATGCACAGTTAGATCCGTCTTCAGCTGTGCATGGACACCTGCATCTCGAATTTCATTGTGCATATGAAGAAAAGCAGCAAATTCTTGGGGCACATGGTCTACCTCAGCTAGTGGCCCTTGATAATCAAATGGATGATCATCCTGCATAGGTGCGTCGCGCTCGCTCTCAATGATCATGTTGTGGATGATCACACAGGCGTTCATCACCTCCCACATCTGTGTCTCAGACCAAGTGAGAGCAGGGTACCTGACAATAGCGAAACGGTGCTGAAGCACCCCAAAAGCACGCTCAACATCCTTGCGTGCTGCTTCCTAGCATGTTGCAAAATAGGCTTCCATCTCGTTTGATGGAGAGGGAATTGTCTTCACAAATGTAGCATACATCGGGTAGATACCATCAGCTAGATAGTACCCCTTGTTGTATGCGTGGCCGTTTACCTCAAAGTTCACGGCAGGAGCTTGTCCCTCAGCTAGCCTGGCAAACACCGGAGAGCACTGCAGCCCCAATGCATACAGTCAATTCTTCC
Organism: Lolium multiflorum; assembly: GCA_030979885.1. Taxonomy (NCBI): domain Eukaryota; kingdom Viridiplantae; phylum Streptophyta; class Magnoliopsida; order Poales; family Poaceae; genus Lolium; species Lolium multiflorum. The sequence continues at coordinate 403,622,859 of CM061750.1, forward strand.
GAGCATCCCAGGAAACCCTCTTGCTGCATTCTTCTGCAGGATCCGAGCTGTATCACCTGCTCTTGGTGCTCTAAAATAGTCTTTACCAAACACCGCTATGACGGATCGGCAGAACTTGTAGAGAGTCTCTGTGCATGTCGACTCTGCCATCCGTAGGTAGTCATTGGCTGTATCTGGAGGAGCTCCGTATGCAAGACAGCGCATTGCACTGCTGAATTAAGGTGAAGCCCCACAAACCTGTGCAATCTCTCTTGGCCATGAAGTACGTGTCGTACTCCCTGACGCCATGGACAATCTTCAAGAACAGGTCCTTGTTCATCCTAAACCGGCGCCGAAATTCCTTCGGTGAATGAGTTGCGTCGTCGTTGAAGTAGTCGGCGTCAAACAGCATTGCGCCGGCTTCACGATGTCGATTGATGTTCCTTCTCTTGCCTGGCTTTGAGCCGTCGCGCCGAGGCACACAAAGAAAGGCTGGCGAACGTGCAGCATGTTCGTCGGCGTTCTGCTGTTGCCGCCGAACAGCTGAGCGTTCTGCTCCTCCGTGAACAGCTGCACCATCATCTCGTCGTCGCTGTCCATCGCGGCAATCAGACGAACACCTTGCGGGCGGGGTGATACTATCGCGATGGCGGCGAGCTCTGTTCCAGGCGAAACAGCGGCCGTCGGTCGAGGGGGTGACGGCCGTGTCGATGGACGGCGGTTCCTAGACAGTCGGCGGTGTCTATTGCACGCAGGGTGGGCGCGGCGGTGACGGCGATGTTGGCGATCTAGAGGGGTGGGAGTCGGCTCGGTCATGTGTAGGAGGTGGGAAAATGGTGTGTCTAGCTGCCAGGCGGAGCCCACACTCATTTTCGGACGTGCCGCGAGGTGCCGGCGCGCCCGATTCGCACCCTTGGCGAAGGGGCCGACACGGGGTTGCCGGCGATTCTATTGGGCACCAAAATTGGCCGGCGCCGTTTGGGGCGCGCCGGTGCGAGCCGCTATTTTCACTGCCGGCCCCCAAAATGCTATCGGGGCAGCTATCGGGGGCGCCGGTGGAGATGATCTAACTACTCACTATATGCGTAATGGGTAGTAGTAACTACTCAAAAGTAGTTAAAGTTACTACGGAAATTCAATTATGCTCCTGGGTGCGTATGCTCCCTCTACCAACAAAACATATTTTGAAGTGTGCAAAAATTTTGAAAAAAAATGCTACATGTACATCTCCATAATATATGTGTATGCGTCAAGTTTCACGAAAAATAATATTTTTTGTGGCCTATGTAAAAAGGAGAAAACTTATCATGTGAAAAACATTGTTTTCAGCACTGAATTTTGTCTTTTTTACACACGTCACATGATACGTTCATTTTTTATTAAACTACTTTGTGAGCGTGTAGCACGTGAAGATGTACGTGCGAATTTCTTGTTTCAATTTTTTTTAAAATTTAAAATATATGTAAGATGCATTTCAAAATATTGGGAGCATGTGCTCCCATGTTCCAAAACACTACTTCCTACTACGGAAATTCAATTCTGCTCCTGAGTTACTAGATTGGCTATTGCTTAAAGATCTATACGCTGGCTCCATACCTAACTTGTAGGCCGATCGAACAGAGAAGAGCCCACTCTTTTCCGAAAACCAGGCAACGAAATCCTCACATTGCCTATGAGGTAATTTAATGGCCATGATCGTATTAGCATCCAATACTGAGCAACGGGACCGGGACCAGACTGCCTCCTCATTCCAGGTTCGAGTTGTTTGATCAATAAGTTCACTGATCGATCTTCTCCTCGACTGTCCCCTTCGTGCATTAACCCGCAATGCTCCTTGACGTGGGATCCAATTGTCCCTAATTTTTTTTGACTTGGGAACCAGAGCCGATGCGCCAGATAGCACCATTTTTTAACAACTCCAAGCCATACATTACTCCTTACCAAGACGCTGAAGTATTCTGGATAAAATCTGTATCAAGAAAGTTCTCTGCCGGGTAATAAGCGCCTTCAATAGCCACGCACACATGGTATCAGGGAGGTGGATGAGCGACCATGCTTGACAAGCAAGAAGTGCATGGTTGAAAATATGGAGATCACGGAAACCAATTCCGCCCTGTGATTTTGGTCGCGTCATTATCCCATGACATCCAGTGCATGTGCCTCCGATCATGTTCGCCGCCCCTTCTCACAATTTTTGAAAATACCCATTGCATAGGTGGGTAAGGATTGCAGCACCGCTTTAACTAATATTTCCTTAGAAGCCCCTGACATATACTTTTCACACCAATCATCAGCATATTTAGAATATTTTTTATTTTGTGGACCGTAGCCTCCCTTTCTTCATTGTCCCTCTGGCACTAGTAGCCCCAAATACTTCTCAAAACATTCAGTCTCATAGTGTAGGATATTCTTTATTTCCGATTGTATGTTGGCTGTGCACTTATCACCATAGAGGATTGAGCACTTACCCAATCTCACTAGCTATCCCGTACTTTTTTCATAATTATCCAACACTGATTTCACCACAGTAGCTTGATTAACAGATCCTTTAAAGAACATGAGACTGGCATCAGCGAATAAGAGATGAGAAACACCACGGGCTTGGCGACAAATGTGCAGCTCCTGGAGGGCTCCCACCTCAATCTCCTTTCGAATCAAACAAGATAAACCATCAGCCACAAAAAAGGAACAAATATGGTGAAAGCGGATCACCTTGGCGGAGACCTCGTGTCGGAGTGAAGGAGTCCAACATATGACCGTTAAAGCGAATAGAGTATCGAACGGTGGTCACACAATCCATTATCCACCGAATCCATTGACTATGAAAGCCCAATTTCGCTAAAACTCCTTCCAAAAACCTCTAGTCCACGTACGCTTTAGCCATATCCATCTTGTACGCATAGAATTCCTTCTTAGACGTTGCACGTTTTGTATTGCATGTATACACTCAAAAGCCACAAACGCATTATCCGTAATGAGGCGGCACAGAATAAAAGAGCTCCGAGTCGGAGATATAATATCATGTAACATTGGACAAAGTCTATTAACAAGACACTTGAAAACCACTTTGAAGATAACATTGCATAGACTTATTGGACGGAAATCCTTCAGCTCTTCCGGGTCACTTTTCTTCGGAATTAAGACAATCGCTGTTTCATTGACATCTTCCGGCATTATACCATCCGTGAAAAAGCGTTGAACCGCTTGCACCACATCCTTCTTCAGAAGGTCCCAATTCCGCAGAATAAAACGCACAGGAAAACCATCGGGCCCCGAAGCTTTAAGGGGGGTATTTGAAAGAGAGCATCGCTGATTTCCTTCTCTGTGAATGGCGCACATAACCTATCATTAGCATCATTATCAACACAAGGCTATAGCAGGTCAATGGATTGTCTGATCAATGTCTTCCTCCGGAGAATAGAGATTTTTAAAAAATTCAGTGGTCATCTCTTCCATCTCGCATGTGTCCATGGTCCAATAGATTTACTAGAAAAAGGGCGCGCTTCACGGGAGGGTGGCGCGATCTGGTGCGTTTGAACCCTCCCGCGGAGCATTCCCAGCTCGACACGTGGCGGGGGCGGAGTAGGTCGCTGGTGGCTTTTCTCTTTTTTTCGTAGATTCGAATACGGAAACAGAAATATCTTGCAAACGGAGTATCCAAATAAAGTTTCGTTTTCATGGCTGTGCTAGTCGCGCCGAGATCTACAAAACTAGATCCCATCTTGATACGTTTGGACGAAAAAAAAAATTGAACTGTCTTTCATGCCTCGGTTGCACTGCCTTGGGTCGCTTTTGCACCCGCACAGTGTCGTGAAAGTGCACCATGGTGCACTGCTTTGTTGTTTCAACTTGCACTGCCTTGGATCCCTTTGCACCACGCGGTATCCTGGTAGTGTATCACCCGTGCATTTTCCTTTTTGTACACGTTGCACTGCCTTGAGTCGCTTTTGCACCGCGCGGTGTCCTGGCAGTGCACCAACCGTGCACTGCCTTGTTGTACGGCGTTGCACTGCCCTAGGTCGCTGTTGCACCGCACAGTGTCATGAAGTGCACCTCCGTGCACTGCTTCGTTGTACCATATTGCACTGCCTTGGATCCCATTGCACCGCGTGGTGTCCTGGCAGTGCATCACCCGTGCATTTGCCTTTTTGTACCACGTTGCACTGCCTTGAGTCGCTTTTTGTACCACGCGGTATCCTGGCAGTGCACCGCCCGTGCACTGCCTTATTCGACGGTGTTGAACTATCTTGGATCGTTTTTGCACCGCGTGTCGAAGTGCACCGCCCGTGTACTGCCCTGTTGTACGGCGTTGCACTGCCTTGGATCGCTTTGCACCGCGCAGGATTCTCGGAGTGCACCGCCGTGCACTGCCTTTTTGTACGGTTTGCACTGCCTTGGGTTTTTTTTGCACCGCGTGGTGTCCTGGCAGTGCATTGCTCACGCGTTGTCTTTTTTATGACGTTGGACTGCCTTGGCGTTTTTTGCACCGCGCGATGTTCAGGCAGTGCTTTGTCGCAGTGCACTGTTTTTTCTCTTTTTTTAATGACGCGGGGTAGGTAGACGTGGAGACTGTTTAAATGGTGGGTAGTTGGACGGGGGACAGGTTGTTGCTACGCAGCCACGTGTCAAGCGCGGAGCGGCCCTGCGCGCTATCTCACGCGCGCCATCCCGCGCGCTGACGCGGAGCGCAGAGCGCGCGCGCGTCCTAGTCGTTCCCATGGTCCAAGATCCGTCAGGCTATTTCAGTTTACAAATACGGTTATTCTTCCTCCTCCATCAAGCACGGTGGTGGAAATATTTTGTATTTCTAACCCCTCTCGTAACCAAGCTACCCGAGATCTTTGCAGCCACATAATCTCTTCTCTCTAAAGTAACTCATCCATCTCTCTTGATAAAGATTCTTTTTTTGCTACACTCTCAGGGTCAGGGTCTGTGAGCAGCGACAGTTCGTCCAATTCTTTCCTCTTATTCTCCATCTCTTTGGGCACGGATTTGAAATGCTTTATCTTCCAGTTGTAAAGAATTGACATCATAGTGTGCATTGACATGGTCACATCCTCAAGATCATGAACATGAACGCGACGAAACCATGCTTCTTCTACAATGGCTGGGAGAGAAGGTTCTCTCTTCCACATAACCTCATAACGGCGGATTGGCCGCGCCAGCCTTGACCCATCCTCAGCAGCCAAGAGCAGAGGGCAGTGGTCCGATCTAGATGAACTAAGGTGTCTCAACCGCATCATAGGAAAGAGAGCAGACAAAGAAGAACTCGCGACGGCTCTGTCAAGACGAAATCTCCCATCATTAGCCATGGCTCAGTGGATCGTGGTTTAAGATGTCTCAAAGTCGTACACATGTGATGACGATCACAAGCCCTTGGCTCACCATACACGAAAGTTTCCCTCCACATGTTCTCAAACGGTCCACCATTGATGTGCACATCGATGTGTCGCGTACTAAACGAAAGAAGATCAACACATATATCCTCATTATAATATAACGCAAGTCCACCATCTGAACCATCTCCTCTAACTTGAAAAAATGCTTCATACCAATCTGATAGCGTAAATTCTTCACTCTTTCTTCAGATTGCCTAGTTTCACAAATGAACACTAGGCAGGGCTTGTAAGTCTGCACAAGGCAGAACGGTCGCGAGTTGCCCCAGTGCCCGGCTGTTCCAGCCTATAATACTCATTGGGCCAGGCGGTCCTCCTCGAAGGAGGCCGCCGATGGTGCCAATGAATTTTCTGAGTCTGTTGCATCTGTTTTCCTCAACTTGGAGCGATCCTTGTCCTTGACATACTATGGAGGCAGCGGGGGAACTGGAGGTTCATTGCCCGGAGCATTCTGAACAGAGCCCGAGTTATCACCCACTAAATCCCCATCGAACTGAAGCCTCCTCCTGATCCCGTCAGAGTCATCCTCCATAGGCTCAATACGTTGCCCAAGTTTAATCGGGCTAGCAGTTGTATCCTTGAGATCGCCCTCATCCTCCATATATACCTCATCAGACGAGCGTTTTCGCCCGAGGTTTGGACGCCCCGCACCTCTACCTGACCAGCCACCACGGGAGGCCTCTCGCAGTTCAAAAAGTCGAGGAGGTCGATCTGGCTGGTTAGCTCGATAGACGACGAGCATCCAAGTTCCAAATTGCAGCTTCTTCTCCCCCCACACCCCATCTCCACATTCCTCATGGTGGTCGATCAAGCCGCAACGTTTATAGAAAAAACGGAACCTTCTCATACTTCACCTGCAATCTCTTCTTGCCTTCAGGAATTGTGAGTGAGACAAATCACATAAGGGGCTTTGCAATGTCCACCATGACACGAACTCTCAACGTAGTTACCTTCAAAAAATAATTTGGGAAACATCTGGACTTCCTTCACCTTGCCAATCTTCCTTGATAGATCATCTAGAACATCCGGTTTTCGATAGAGCACAGGGATCCTGTGAATTTGCGCCCAGACATGCATGCCACTAAAGATGAACTTTTCTGGGTCTTCTAAACCATGATAATTATTGATAAGGACACCCCCAGCCGTGGAAAGTCCACGAACCTTGGTGGACGGTCTTCTTCCAGTCACCGAGGCAGTGCATCTGGAAGATGACCAAATTTTCACCAGCAGCACGACAGATCAGATCTCGTGAGAGGTTCCAAATGATCCTCATCTTCTCGAAGAGGGCCTCTGCGCTAAAGGATCGCGTGGTGACAACTTTAGCAATAGCTAGCCAGCAAGACTCCTTCTTGAATTTTTTCGCCTTCACTGTCCCAATCATGACATCATCAAGCTCATCGGCGTTGAGTTCCAAATGACTAAACATATCATCAATCATCTCATCTTTTCCTGTCTCCGATCCCGTGGCCCCCGATGTTGCCGAAGTCGCCATGTCCAAAACCCTAGATGGGAAGAATGAAGCCAGACGGAAAAGCAACAACGACGAGAGGCCGAGCAGCCCTAACCAAACGCGGGGAGACTGCGATGGGGGGAACCCGGCGGGCTAGCAACCAGAACGGCGGACAATCTCACAGCAGTGATGGGATCGCCGCCAGAGCACTCAAACCCTAAGCGAGAGGGTATGACTCAATAATCTTATGTTGCCAACATTACTTAAACATGTTTAATCTTTCTTATGGCATTGTCTTTCTTATGGCATTGTCTGTATTTAGATTGCCCGATTTTCTCACTTTGGATCATGGTTCAGGGACATGGCCACAGAAAACAACATCTTGTCCAGTTCCTAGGGAAGATTTTGATGTACTTACTTTTTCTTCCCTACAAAGAGTATTTATTGTTAATTGTACAAATGCTCCCAGAAATGTTGTTTTGGCTCTTGGGTGTATATGAAAAATGCATCTTTTTTACATTTTGAATTGTTAAAATATTTTAAACGAAAATTTATGTGTACATCTTCACATGCTACATGCCACAAAGTCTTTCCATAAAAATAAATCGTGTTTGGGCTATGCATGTTTTGTCTTTTTTACATCGGCATGAAAATATCGTTTTACGTGAAACCGTATGAAACGCACATAGATTGTCGAGATGTACATCCTTTTTTTTGAAATTTTAAAAAATTAAAAATATAATTTTTAAGTGGAGGGAGCATATACACGCGGGTGACGAATTGAATTTCTAAAGGCTCTAGGCCTACAAAAGGCACACTCATGAGTCAAATAGTAACCTCATCTCTCATGTGCACCAAGAACTCTTCAAAAGGGAGATACCTACTTCTTGAGTTGATAACACGAGTGGCACAATATATTTCATCTGCAACGCTGTCGTTTGGCACGACATTTACTTTACGGGCATTTTCACCTAACTTCTATTTATTTTGTTCTCACGGTAACAATAAACACCATCTCCTTGCTATGCCCCTTCTTCTTGACGTTGGTTTATTTTCCAAATAGGGTCAATCCTTTCCAGTAATTGCTCAACTACAACCTCCAAGAACTCCATCCATGGAAACATGAAGCCAAGATTCACGAAAGGAACAATGAAGAAGATGATTTTAAACTTCCAGGCCTGGTACTATCGGTTGAGACACCAGTAATACCGCTAATGGTCATTTAACATTGCGCAAAGATATACGCAGAACTGCCGCTTGAGGTATTGGTCCAATACTGCTCTCTAGTTTACACACAATTGGAAGTGTGTCGGTACCCCACCGAAAGAACCTACCGAGATTCCTAAATTAAATCAACAGGGATCGAACATTGTTTTTTTCCTTTTGGAGCCAAAAGCCCATGTAGCCTTTTCCCACATACCTACTCATTGCCGACCTATATAATGGACCCCACAACATTTTTTATACCCTGGAATATTTATGTACTAGAGATGAGGTAGAACTAGGATATATGTGCCTCTCTCCCATGTGGGAACCCTTTAGATCATACATCTATTGAGTTGTATCCAAAGCCCTATTCAAGAATTTGGTTTCCCTCTCTCTTGTGTGATTTTGGTAGAGCTTTGTCTCTCATGTGGTTGGTATTCTACTTGAGTTTCTACTCTCTCACTACAAGCAACTCTTTCATGTTCTTACCGACCTTTCCCGTGGGACTCTACCTCGTGATTCTATTGGGATAGTGGTTTGGCCCGTTCAGAGCAAACTGATTTGTACCGGCTGAGGTTTGTATCTTTTTTACATTCTTCGTTTTCATCACAAAGTTCTTCATGTGCTTCCCCCTTTCCCCTCGAATGCGTGAATATGGGGCCAACCGTTGTGGTCAACCCATATCATATGGAATCAAAAACTTTTAGTTGCCACAGATTCACCATAGTGTTGAGTTTCTAGCCATTTCCCCAAATTTCTTTTTAAAATGAAAAAATACCAAAAATATAGCCCCATGTTGACTTCAGATCAATCACTCGATTTATTGAATTTTTTGTGGTTTCGCTTGTGATTGGTAATATGATGCCATCATTTAAATGCAGTTCCTTCTTATGATCTTTACATGATGCTGATGATTGAATTATTGAGGGACTATAAGTTCCTCAATTTTGGATGTGGTCCCGGGGTGGTGCTAATATACAAAAATATAAGTCTTGTGCATCCTAATTGGCTCATTGGCGCCATCCCTGGGCTTTGTCTGTCCTCGCCTTGGTCCTGATAGGGCAAAGGTGTCCGATCTTTCGATGACACTATGATAACATAGATTTGTTGGTGGAGTTTGTGCTTGACGATCCGACTACACGTGCAAAGCTCATGCGCCAATGCAATCGCTAGGACAATCTCTGGGAGTTACTGATCTTGCGGATGCACGATTAGCCTCAACAAGAGGTCTTAATTCCTACATGTAATCGAGAACAAGTAAGAACTAATAATGCAATCAGAATTATTGCGGATATAGATGAAAGCTTTATTGAAAAGGTGGGATTCCGAATAGCCGGTCTTGTTCTGGGCGTTTGCCTCAAAAGAAGTACATGAAGAGTTGTAGCAATAGCTAACTTTTATTCTAATCAAAATCCAGGTCTAAACGTGACGGCTATGGGGGTATTTAAAGTAGGAAAAGGTGGGGTTTCGGCCAGCCATGCGTATGGTGGCCGAACAAAACCCTAGAAGGCTTTTCCCCCTTCAATACGGACTCTAAAAAGTGGTTGACTTAATTCCTGCGAAAATGACATGGGCCTGGCCCAAAACTAAAGGTGACGAAGCACCATGTAATCATATGGACAAAATTATGAAGTGGAAAACTCTATTCCGTACATGTCTTCATCTCCAATTATGGTGGCTTCAAAGTTCTGAAATCTCCACTTGCAGCGTCCTCTTCAATCCTCACATGTTGGCTGCCATCCCCATGCACGATCATGCTCCAAAGCTTGTCCCTCTTGTCCATGCTAAGTCCATCATTCCTAAGAGTAACAAACACATCTGATTTAGGCAGCATTATATTCTCATGTATTTGAGGAATAGTTCCAAGAAACGGAAGTACCTGATAGTTAAGTTGTTTTGCACGAGCTCGAGTTATTGGTCCTTGTATTTGTGTGGCTGTAGGTACAATGGTTGTATCAATAGATGGGATGTCCTCATCATGCTCCCCTTCTTGAATTGAAGTCGTCCTCGACGCGATCTCATCTTTTTCACCAAAGTAAGGCTTCAAATCTGCAATATTAAATGTAGGACTAACCGGACCCAATTCTGCAGGAAACTCAAGTTTATATGCATTATCATTTATTTTCTCTAACACCTTAAAAGGACCAGCGGAGCGTGGCGTTAACTTAGACTTGCGCAATTCAGGAAAACAGCCTTTGCGTAAATGCAACCAAACAAGATCACCAACATCAAACACAACGTGCTTTCTTCCTCTATCCCCATAAATTTTATACTTAGCATTCATGCGTTGTATGTTGTCTTTAGTAGTCTCATGCAATTTTAATATTAATTCAGCACGTTAGGTAGCATCCAAATTATTTTGCACCGAAGATGGTAAAGGCAATAAATCAATAGGTGCACGTGGAACAAAACCATACACAATGTCAAATGGGCACATCTTAGTGGTAGAATGCAGCGAACGATTGTAAGCAAATTCAATATGAGGTAAAAATTCTTCCCACAATTTTAATTTCTTCTTCAAAACAGCCCGCATCATAGTAGACAATGTTCTATTTACTATTTTAGTTTGTCCATCAGTTTAGGGATGACATGTAGTACTAAACAACAATTTAGTCCCCAACTTAGCCCATAAACATCTCCAAAAGTGGCTAAGAAACTTAGTATCACGATCAGAAACAACAGTATTTTTGCACACCATGTAAACGAACAATTTCGTGAAATAACAAGCCATCAACATGCGTAGCATCATCAGTCTTGTGACAAGAAATAAAGTGTGTCATCTTAGAAAACCGATCCACAACAACAAAAATACTATCCCTCGCCTTCTGCGTACGAGGCAATCCCAAAACGAAATCCATAGAAATATCCTCTCATAATACACTAGGAACAGGAAGAGGCATATATAAACCATGTGGATTAAGTCGATACTTAGCTTTTTGACATGTAGTGCAGCGTGCGACAAATGTCTCAACATCTCGGCGCATACGTGGCCAAAAGAAGTGCACATTGATGTCTATGTGTGCTTCTATTCTTGTAGACAGTGTTGGGCCTCCAAGAGCAGAGGTTTGTAGAACAGCAGCAAGTTTCCCTTAAGTGGGTCACCAAGGTTTATCAACTCGGGGAGGAAGAGGTCAAAGATATCCCTCTCAAGCAACCCGCAATCACAATACAAGAAGTCTCTTGTGTCCCAACACACCTAATACACTTGTAGATGTATAGGTGCACTAGTTCGGCGAAGAGATAGTGAAATACAAGTAGTATGGATGTATATGAGTGGTAATAGCAATCTGAATAAAATATAGCAGCGAGTAAACATGCAACAGAACAGTAAATAAGCGGTGTTTGCAGTATTGGAAATAAGGCCTAGGGATCCTACTTTCACTAGTGGACACTCTCAACATTCATCACATAAATAAATAAGTTCTCTTCCTTTGTGCTACATATACTCTTGTTTGATAATAAACACCATTCGTTGTGTAGGGCTACAAGAGCACCTCAATGCCGGAGTTAACAAGCTCCACAACATTCGGCATTCATGTTTAAGTAACCTTTAGAGCATAATAGATCTTCGCAATTTAAACCGAGTACTAACATAGCATACACCATGTCACACTTTTACACTATGAAGGGGGAATAAATCACATCAATACTATCATAGTAATAATTAACTCCATAACCTACAAGAGATTATGATCATAACCTACGCCAAGTACTTCATGATGCACACACTGTCACCATTACACCGTGAAGGAGGAATAAACTACTTTAATAACATCACAAGTAGCACATAGACTAATAGCGATACAAAGCTCATCATATGGATCTCAATCATGCAAAGCAATTCATGAGATCATTGTATTGGGGTACGAGAGAGAGATTAAACCACAGCTACCGGTGAGCCTCGGCCAGGGAGGAGAACTACTCCCTCCTCATCATAGGAGACAGCGGTGATGAAGATGGCGGTGGTGTTGATGGAGATGGCGGTGATGTCGATGAAGAAGCCTTCCGGGCACTTCTCGTCCCGGCGTGCCGTGAACACTGTCCCCGGATCTTGGCTTCGCGATGGCGGCTCTGGAAGGTTTCTCGTACGTGCTTTTCGTATCGAAGATTTAGGTCAGGACCTTTAAATAGGCGAAGCGAGTCGGAGGAGGGGTTGGGGCGCCACATAATAGGGCGCCCCATGGCCCGCGCGCACGCGTGTGGGGCCCAGGGCTCCTCGGCGCCTCTCCGTGGAAGCTGTGGTTATAAGATCTTTGGCGTTGATTTCGTCAATTCCGAGAATATTTCCTTACTAGGATTTCGAAACCAAAAGCGAAAGGAACTGGCACTTCGGCATCTTGTTAATAGGTTAGTTCCGGAAAACGCATCAAAACGATATAAAGTGTGAACAAAACATGTAGGTATTGTCATAAAACTAGCATGGAACATAAGAAATTATAGATACGTTTGAGACGTATCAGCATCCCAGCTTAATTCCTGCGAGTAGGTAAACGATAACAAGAATAATTTCTTAAGTGACATGCTACCAACATAATCTTGATCAACATTATTGTAAAGCATATGAGATGAATGCAGCGATTCGAAGCAATGGTAAAGACAATGATTAAACAACAATCATATAGCAAAGACTTTTCATGAATAGTACTTTCAAGACAAGCATCAATAAGTCTTGCATAAGAGTTAACTCATAAAGCAAGAGATTCAAAGTAGAAGGCATTGAAGCAACACAAAGGATGATTAAGTTTCAGCAATTGCTTTCAACTTGTAACATGTATATCTCATGGATAGTTGTCAACATAAAGCAATATAACAAGTGCAATAAGTAAACATGTAAGCAGGCACACAGTTGACACAAGTGTTTGTTTCTAAGATAGAGGGAATAGGTAAACTGACTCAACAATAAAGTAAAAGAATGGCCCTTCGCAGAGGGAAGCATTGATTGCTATATTTGTGCGAGAGCTTTTATTTTGAAAACATAAAGAGAGCATAAAAAGTAAAGTTTTGAGCGGTGTTTGTTGTTGTCCAACGAATGGTAGTGGGCACTCTAATCCCCTTGCCAGGACAGACTTTCAAAGAGCGGCTCCCATGAAATTTTATTTTGGGTGGCACTCCTTCCAACCTTGCTTTCACAAACCATGGCTAACCGAATCCTTGGGTGCCTGCCAACAATCTCATACCATGAAGGAGTGCCTTTTATTTTTAGTTTTTATTTAGATGACACTCCTCCCCACCTTTGCTTTCTCAAGCCATGGCAACCGAATCCTCGGGTGCCTGACCAACAATCACATACCATGGAGGAGTGTCTATTTGTAACTTTATGAAAGTTAATTAATTCGGGCTGGGAACCCCATTGCCACTCTTTTTGCAAAATTATTGGATAAGCGGATGAAGCCACTAGTCCATTGGTGAAAGTTGCCCAACAAGATTGAAATATAAACACCACATACTTCCTCATGAGATATAAAACATTGACACAAATAAGAGGTAATAACTTTTGAATTGTTTAAAGATAGCACTCAAGCAATTTACTTTGGAATGGCGGAGAAATACCATGTAGTAGGTAGGTATGGTGGACACAAATGGCATAGTTTTTGGCTCAAGGATTTGGATGCACGAGAAGAATTCCTCTCAATACAAGGCTAGGCTAGCAAGGTTGTTTGAAGCAAACTCAAGTATAAAATGGTGCAGCAAGACTCACATATGAACATATTATAAGCATTATAAGACTTTACATCGTCTCCTTGTTGTTCAAACACCTTAACCAGAAATATCTAGACTTAGAGAGACCAATCATGCAAACCAATTTTAAAGTTCTATGTGTTCTTATCCTCTTTTGCAAAGTACATGATGCAAGAGCTTAAACATGATCTATATGAGCACAACAATTGCCAAGTATCAAATTATTCAAGACATTATACCAATTACCACATGAAGCATTTTCTGTTTCCAACCAAATAGCAATGAACGAAGCAGTTTCAACCTTCGCCATGAACATTAAAAGTAAAGCTAAGAACACATGTGTTCATATGAACGAGCGGAGCGTGTATCTCTCCCACACAAGCATGAATTTATTCAGAGAATGAAGATAACAAACGAAAATAAAAGGAACGCTCCAAGTAAAGTACATAAGATGTGACGGAATAAAAATAGTTTCACTAGAGGTGACTGATAAGTTGTCGATGAAGAAGGGGATGCCTTGCATCCAAGCTTAGATGCTTGAGTCTTCTTGAAATATGCAGGGATGAACCACGGGGCATCCCCAAGCTTACTTTCACTCTTCTTGATCATAGTATATCATCCTCCTCTCTTGACCCTTGAAAACTTCCTCCACACCAAACTCAAAACAAACTCATTAGAGGGTTAGTGCATAATCAAAATTTCACATGTTCAGAGGTGACACAATTATTCTTAACACTTCTGGACATTGCCCAAAGCTACTGGAAGTTAATGGAACAAAGAAATCCATCAAACATAGCAAAAGAGGCAATGCAAAATAAAAGGCAGAATCTGTCAAAACAGAACAGTCCGTAAAGACGTATTTTTAAGAGGCACTTAACAGGCTCAGATGAAAATGCTCAAATTGAATGAAAGTTGCGTACATATCTGAGGATCACGCATGTAAATTGGCAGATTTTTCTGAGTTACCTACAGAGAACCCTGCCCAAATTCGTGACAGACAGAAATCTGTTTGCGCAGTAATCCAAATCTAGCATCAACTCTACTATCAAAGACTTTACTTGGCACAACAATGCAATAAAATAAAGATAAGGAGAGGTTGCTACAGTAGTAACAACTTCAAGACTCAAATATAAAACAAAAGTGCTGTAGTAAAATAAACACATGGGTTATCTCCCAGAAGTGCTTTCTTATAGCCATTAAGATGGGCTCGTAGTTTCAGTGATGCACTCTCAAGAAATAGTAGTTGAAGCAAAAGAGGCATCAAAAAGCAAATTCAAAACAAATTTAAGCCTAATATGCTTCCTATGAAAAGGAATCTTGTACACAAATAAATTCATGAGGAGCAGTGACAAGCATGGGAAGATAAAACACGGTAAAGATACCATGTGATCTTAATTTAAATTTTTTATAATATAAATTTCTCTCTACTCATAATAACTTTCAGAGGCATCATGACAAACTCAACAAATATAAGTATCACATAAAGCATTCTTGTCATGAGCTATATGCATAAAATTATTACTCTCCACATAAGCATAATCAATTTTATTAGTTGTAGTGGGAGCAAATTCAACAAAGTAGCTATCATTATTATTCTCATCAAGTGTAGGAGGCATAGTATAATTATAATAAAATTTACTCTCCATAGTAGGCGGCACCAAAAGAGCACTATCATTATAATCATCATAAATAGGAGGCAGTATCATCAAAGAAATTTTCTCCTCAAATGCTTGGGGACTAAAAATGTCATGCTCATCAAAACCGCTTCCCCAAGCTAAGAATTTTCCATATCATTAGCAACAATAGTGTTCAAAGCGATCATACTAATATCATTGCTACTAGCATGGAAATAAGATTCCATGGGTTTTTAATTTTCGCATTAAACCATTCATGTCTTGACTCGGGAAATAGAATAAAAAGCTCACAGATGTTTTCCATTATGCCTTACTAGTGTAAACAAAAACAAAAAGATGCAATTGCGGGGATCTAAAGGGGGCCAAGCCGAGCACCCCTGCAAACAGGAAAATAACTTGAATTACAGGACCCGGTGTGATGCCTTTTACCTTTCCTCCCGACATGGCGCCGGAAAGAATGCTTACTGTCCACAGGCGAGCGCGTGGTTGGCGATGGGAGGTTTGATAACGATTGCGGGCTTGATGGGTATCTTGATTCATTCCCCGCTTAGCAGCGCCCGAGAAAAGTGTGATGTCTCACGATGTGCTTCTATTCTTGTGGCTGGTGTTGGAGCCTCCAAGGCAGAGGTTTGTATAACAGCAGCAAGTTTCCCTCAAGTGCCCAAGGTTTTTCGAACTCAGGGAGGAAGAGGTCAAAGATATCCCTCTCATACAACCCTGCAACCACAAAGCAAGAAGACTCTTGTGTCCCCAACACACCTAATACACTTGTCAGATGTATAGGGGCACTAGTTAAGCGAAGAGATAGTGAAATACAAGTAGTTTGGATGTGTATATGAGTGGTAATAGTAGATGGTGGTAATATTGCAGGAAGTAAAAATGCAATAAAACAGTAAACAAGCGATGTTTGCAGTATTTGGAAACAAGGCCTAGGATCCTACTTTCACTAGTGGACACTCTCAACATTGATCACATAAATAAATAAGTTCTCTTCCTTTGTGCTACATATGCTCTTGTTTGATAATAAACACCATTCGTTGTGTAGGGCTACAGGAGCACCTCAATGCCGAGTTAACAAGCTCCACAACGTTCGGCATTCATGTTTAAGTAACCTTTAGAGCATAATGGTCTTTTTAGTTTAAACAAGTACTAACATAACATACCTGCTTGTCACCCTTTACACTATGAAGGGAATAAATCCCATCAATACTATCATATTAATAATTAACTCCATAACCTACAAGAGATTGTGATAATCATAACCTACGCCAAGTGCTTCATGATGCACCTACTCACCATTACACCGTGCAAGAGGAATAGACTACTTTAATAACATCACAAGAGTAGCACATAGACTAATAGCGATCAAAACTCATCATATGGATCTCAATCATGCAAAGCAATTCATGAGATCATTGTATTGGGATAGGGGAGAGATTAACCACATAGCTGCCGGTAGAGCCCCCCCGAGCCTCGATGGAGAACTACTCCTCCTCATCATAGGAGACAACAGCGGTGATGAAGATAGAGAAGCCTTCCGGGGGCACTTCCCCGTCCAGCAGGGTGCCGGAACAGAGACTCCTGTCCCCCGGATCTTGGCCCGCGATGGCGGCGGCTCACGGATGGTTTCTCGTCTGTTAGCTTTCGTATCGAGGGTTCGAGGTCGGGGACCTTTAAATGACGGTCGGAGGGTTTCGGGCGCCACACAATGAGCGCCCCCATGCTGTAGCCACGGCGTGTGGGGCCCCCGGGGCTCCTACGGGTGCCTGCTCGATTACAGGCTTCGTGCAATTATAAGATCTTTGGGCGTTGTTTCATCAATTCCGAGTATTTGCTCACTAGGATTTCTGAAACCAAAAACAGCGAAAAGGACGCATCTTGTTAATAGGTTAGTTCGGAAAAACGCATCAAAACGATATAAAGTGTGAACAAAACATGTAGGTATTGTCATAAAACTAGCATGGAACATAAGAAATTGTAGATACGTTTGAGGCGTATCAAGCATCCCCCAAGCTTAGTTCCCCTGCTACTTCAGTCGGCCATGGCAACTTTTCTTGTAGTGCAACATAATCTTGATCAACATTATTGTAAAGCATATGAGATGAATGCAGCGATTCGAAGCAATGGTAAAGACAATGATTAAACAACTGAATCATATAGCAAAGACTTTTCATGAATAGTACTTTCAAGACAAGCATCAATAAGTCTTGCATGAGAGTTAACTCATAAAGCATGAGATTCAAAGTAGAAGGCATTGAAGCAACACAAAGGATGATTAGTTTCAGCAATTGCTTTCAACTTGTAACATGTATATCTGTGGATAGTTGTCAACATAAAGCAATATAACAAGTGCAATAAGTAAACATGAAAGAATGCACACAGTTGACACAAGTGTTTGTTTCTAAGATAGAAGGGAATAAACTGGCTCAACAATAAAGTAAAAGAATGGCCCTTCGAGGGGAAGCATTGATTACTATATTTGTGCTAAGGGCTTTTTATTTTGAAAACATAAAAGAGAGCAAAAAGTAAAATTTTGAGCGGTGTTTGTTGTCAACGAATGGTAGTGGGCACTCTAATCCCCTTGCCAGAAGGACTTTCAGCGGCTCCCATGAAATTTTATTTTTGGGTGGCACTCCTTCAAACCTTTCTTTCACAAACCATAGCTAACCGAATCCTCAGGTGCCTGCCAACAATCTCATACAATGAAGGAGTGCCTTTTTATTTAGTTTATTTAGATGACACTCCTCCCCTCCTTTTCCTTTCTCAAGCCATGGCTAACCGAATCCTCGGTGCCAGCCAACAATCACATACCATGGAGTGTCTATTTGTAACTTTATGAAAGTTAATTAATTCGGGGGCTGGGAACCCATTGCCTTCTTTTGCAAAATTATTGGATAAGCGGATGGAGAGCCACTAGTCCATTGGTGAAAGTTGCTGGATTGAAAGATAAACACCACATGCTTCCTCATGAGATATAAAACATTGACACAAATAAGAGTAATAACTTTTGAATTGTTTAAAGATAGCACTCAAACAATTTACTTTGGAATGGCGGAGAAATGCCATGTGGTAGGTAGGTATGGTGGACACAAATGGCATAGTTTTGGCTCAAGGATTTGGATGCACGAAGAATTCCTCTCAATACAAGGCTAGGCTAGCAAGGTTGTTTGAAGCAAACTCAAGTATAAAATGGTGCCGCAAGACTCACATATAAACATATTGTAAGCATTATAAGACTTTACATCGTCTCCTTGTTGTTCAAACACCTTAACCAGAAAATATCTAGACTTAGAGAAACCAATCATGCAAACCAAATTTTAACAAGCTCTATGTAGTTCTTCATTAATAGGTGCAAAGTACATGATGCAAGAGCTTAAACATGATCTATATGAGCACAACAATTGCCAAGTATCAAATTATTCAAGACATTATACCAATTACCATATGTAGCATTTTCTGTTTCCAACCATATAACAATAACGAAGCAGTTTCAACCTTCGCCATGAACATTAAAAGTAAAGCTAAGAACACATGTGTTCATATGAACGAGCGGAGCGTGTATCTCTCCCACACAAGCATGAATTTATTCAGAGAATGAAGATAACAAAACGAAAATAAAAGCACACAGACGCTCCAAGTAAAGTACATAAGATGTGACGGAATAAAAATATTTTCACTAGAGGTGACATGATAAGTTGTCGCGATGAAGGAAAGATGCCTTGGGCATCCCAAGCTTAGATACTTGAGTCTTCTTGAAATATGCGGGGATGAACACGGGGGCATCCCCAAGCTTAGACTTTTCACTCTTCTTGATCATAGTATATCATCCTCCTCTCTTGACCCTTGACAACTTCCTTCACACCAAACAAACTCATTAGAGGGTTAGTGCATAATCAAAATTTCACATGTTCAGAGGTGACACAATTATTCTTAACACTTCTGGACATTGCCCAAAGCTACTGGAAGTTAATGGAACAAAGAAATCCATCAAACATAGCAAAAGAGGCAATGCGAAATAAAAGGCAGAATCTGTCAAAACAGAACAGTCCGTAAAGACGAATTTTTTAGAGGCACTTAACAGGCTCAGATGAAAATGCTCAAATTGAATGAAAGTTGCGTACATATCTGAGGATCACGCACGTAAATTGGCAGATTTTTCTGAGTTACCTACAGAGAACCCTGCCCAAATTTGTGACAGACAGAAATCTGTTTCTGCGCAGTAATCCAAATCTAGTATCAACTCTACTATCAAAGACTTTACTTGGCACAACAATGCAATAAAATAAAGATAAGGAGAGGTTGCTACAGTAGTAACAACTTCCAAGACTCAAATATAAAACAAAAGTGCTGTAGTAAAATAAACACATGGGTTATCTCCCAAGAAGTGCTTTCTTTATAGCCATTAAGATGGGCTCAGTAATTTCAATGATGCACTCTCAAGAAATAGTAGTTGAAGCAAAGAGAGCATCAAAAAGCAAATTCAAAACAAATTTAAGCCTAACATGCTTCCTATGAAAAGGAATCTTGTACACAAATAAATTTATGAGGAGCAAAGTGACAAGCATAGGAAGATAAAACACGAGTAACTTCAAAATTCTCAACATAAACAGGGGAAACTTAATATCATTAAGATGCATATAACCATGTTTCCCTCTCTCATAATAACTTTCAGTAGCATCATGAACAAACTCAACATTATAACTATCACATAAACATTCTTGTCATGAGCTATATGCATAAAATTATTACTCTCCACATAAGCATAATCAATTTTATTAGTTGTAGTGGGAGAAAATTCAACAAAGTAGCTATCATTATTATTCTCATCAAGTGTAGGAGGCATAGTATAATCATAATAAAATTTACTCTCCATAGTAGGCGGCACCAAAAGACCACTATCATTATAATCATCATAAATAGGAGGCAAAGTGTCATCAAAGAAAATTTTCTCCTCAATGCTTGGGGACTAAAAATGTCATGCTCATCAAAACCAGCTTACCCAAGCTTAGAATTTTCCATATCATTGCAACAATGGTGTTCAAAGCGTTCATACTAATATCATTGCTACTAGCATGCAAATAAGATTCCATGGGTTTTTTAATTTTCGCATTAAACCATTCATGTCTTGACTCAGGAAATAGAATAAAAAGCTCTGATGTTTTCCATTATGCCTTACTAGTGTAAAACAAGAAACAAAGATGCAATTGCAGGATCTAAAGGAAATAGCTTCGAGCACTTACAACGGCAACATAAAATAACTTAGTTACCTGGGACTGGAGTGTGAGTGCCTTTTACCTTTCCTCCCCGGCAACGGCGCCAGAAAAGTGCTTGCTGTCCACAACTGGCGTGTGGTTGACGTGGGAGGTTTGATGGCGATTGACGGGCTTGATGGAGTGTCTTGATTCATTCCCCGACAACGGCGCCAGAAAAGTGCTTGATGTCTACGTGTGCTTCTATTCTTGTAGACAGTGTTGGGCCTCCAAGAGCAGAGGTTTGTAGAACAGCAGCAAGTTTTCCTTAAGTGGATCACCCAAGGTTTATCGAACTCAGGGAGGAAGAGGTCAAAATATCCCTCTCAAGCAACCCAGCAATCACAATACAAGAAGTCTCTTGTGTCCCCAACACCTAATACACTTGTCGGATGTATGGGTGCACTGAGTTCGGCGAAGAGATAGTGAAATACAAGTAGTATGTATGTATATGAGTGGTAATAGCAATCTGAATAAAATATAGCAGCGAGTAAACATGCAGAACAGTAAACAAGCGGTGTTTGCAGTATTGGAAACAAGGCCTAGGATCTACTTTCACTAGTGGACACTCTCCATTGATCACATAAATAAATAAGTTCTCTTCCTTTGTGCTACATATACTCTTGTTTGATAATAAACACCATTCGTTGTGTAGGGCTACAAGAGCACCTCAATGCCGGAGTTAACAAGCTCCACAACATTCGGCATTCATGTTTAAGTAACCTTTAGAGCATAATAGATCTTTGCAATTTAAACCGAGTACTAACATAGCATACACACTGTCACCTTTACACTATGAAGGGGAATAAATCACATCAATACTATCATAGTAATAATTAACTCCATAACCTACAAGAGATTATGATCATAACCCACACCAAGTACTTCATGATGCACACACTGTCACCATTACACCGTGAAGGAGGAATAGACTACTTTAATAACATCACAAGAGTAGCACATAGACTAATAGCGATACAAAACTCATCATATGGATCTCAATCATGCAAAGCAGCTCATGAGATCATTGTATTGGAGTACAGAGATTAACCACATAGCTACCGGTAGAGCCCTCTCGGGGGAGAACTACTCACTCCTCATGGGAGCAGCAGCGGTGATGAAGATGGCGGTGGTGTTGATGGAGAAGGCGGTGATGTCGATGAAGAAGCCTTAGGGCACTTCCCCGTCCGGCGGCGTGCCGGAACAGAGAGACTCCGTCCCCGATCTTGGCTTCGCGATGGCGGCGGCTCGGATGGTTTCTCGTGCCGTGGCTTTTCGTATCGAAGATTTAGGTCGGGACCTTTAAATGAAGCGAAGGCGGCGGAGGTTGGGAGGCGCCACAGGGGGGCGCGCCCCCTTGGGCCGGCCACCGCCCTGGCGTGTGGGCCCCCAGAGCTCCCCTCTGGTGCCTCTCGGGTTCGGAGCTTACTGAATTATAGATCTTTGAGCGTTGATTCGTCCAATTCGAGAATATTTCCTTACTAGGATTTCTGAAACCAAAAAACAGCAGAAAATAGGAACCGACACTTCGGCATCTTAATAGGTTAGTTCGGAAAACGCATCAAAATGATATAAAGTGTGAACAAAACATGTAGGTATTGTCATAAAACTAGCATGGAACATAAGAAATTATAGATACGTTTGAGACGTATCACACATCAAGTACATCTTTCGTGTTTTTCACACCAAAGTGACCCATGAATCCTCCTCCTGCGTTTTGCAAAACAAAAGATAAACCAGAATCCTTCTGCGTAGCATTGATACGTCTCCAACGTATCTATAATTTCTATGTTCCATGCTAGTTTATGACAATACCTACATGTTTTGTTCATCTTTAAATGTTTTTATGCATTTTCCGAGACTAACCTAACAAGATGCCGCAGTGCCAGCCTGTTGCTGTTTTTGATTTCAGAAAAGTTAGTTTACGAATATTCTCGGAATTGGACGAAACAAAAGCCCACGGTCTTATTTTCCACGAGTCTTCGAACACCGAGAGAGGCGAAGAGGGAGCCACGGGCGAGAAGCCACACCATAGGGGGGCACGGCCCCACCTCCTGGCGCGCCGCCCTATGGGGTGGGCCCCTCGGGCGCCCCCCGACGCTGCCCCTTTGCCTATTTATTCCTTCCGTCGCGAAAACCCTAGTACCGAGAGCCACGATACGAGAAAAGTTCCAGAGGCGCCACCGCCGTCAACCCTACCTCGGGGGTTGGAAGATCGCCTCCGGCACCACATAGGAGAGGGGAATCATCAGGAGGGCTCTACATCACATGCCCGCCTCCGGACTGATGCGTGAGTAGTTCATCCTTGGACTACGGGTCCATAGCAGTAGCTAGATGGTTGTCTTCTCCTCTTGTGCTATCATGTTTAGATCTTGTGATGCCTATCATGATCAAGATCATCTATTTGTAATGCTACATGTTGTGTTTGTTGGGATCCGATGAATATGGAATACTATGTCAAGTTGATTATTGATCTATCATATATGTTATTTATGTTCTTTCATGCTCTCCGTTGCTAGTAGAGGCTCTGGCCAAGTTGATACTTGTGACTCCAAGAGGGAGTATTTATGCTAGATAGTGGGTTCATGTCTCCATTGAATCGGGGGAGTGACAGCAACCCCTAAGGTTGTGGATGTGATGTTGCCACTAGGGATAAAACATCAATGCTTTGTCTAAGGATATTTGTATTGTTTACATTCGCACGGTACTTAATGCAATTGTCTGTTGTTTGCAACTTAATACTGGAAGGGGTGCGGATGCTAACCTGAAGGTGGACTTTTTAGGCATAGATGCATCCTGGATGGCGGTCTATGTTCTTTGTCGTAATGCCCTAAGTAAATCTCATAGTAGTCATCATGATATGTATATGCTTCTCTATTTGTCAATTGCACAACTATAATTTGTTCACCCAACATGCTATTTATCTTATTGGAGAGACACCACTAGTGAACTGTGGACCCCGGTCTATTCTTTTACATTTGAAATACAACCTACTGCGATCATTGTTCTCTTTTTTTTCTGCAAGCAAATATAATTCCACACCACACGTTTAATCCTTTGTTTTCAGCAAGCCGGTGAGATTGACAACCTCACTGTTAAGTTGGGGCAAAGTAGTTTGATTGTGTTGTGCAGGTTCCACGTTGGCGCCGGAATCACTGGTGTTGCGCCGCATACACTCCTTCACCAACAACCTTCACGTGGCCATCATCTCCTACTGGTTCGATAAACCTTGGTTTCTTACTGAGGGAAAACTCGCTGCGTGCTCATCATACCTTCCTCTTGGGTTCCCAACGGCCGTGTGCTCCTCACAAGGAGCTACTTTGCTGGCGCCATTACACCCCAGGGATTTCTAACTCCCACACGCCAGCATTAGCACGGAACACAAATCCATCATTTAGGACGAATTTGTTTCATGTTCTACCATCTTTACAATTAAGCAACACATCTTTACAATTAGCGTCATGCAAGTATTGTTCCTTTATAGTTTCTAATCCAAAATTTGAAGTCAAGTTGAGATAGCATAGTATAACGGCGCGACAAAGCATCAGCAATAACATTATCTTTACCCTTTTTATGTTTGATAACATAAGGAAAAGACTCATTAAATTCAACCCACTTTGCATGGCAGCGATTCAACTTAGCTTGACAATGAATATGCTTCAAAGATTCAATTATCAGAATGTATAATAAATTATTTAGGCCATAAATAATGTTGCCAAGTTTTAATGTCCGAACCAGTGCATATAATTCTTTATCATAAGTAGAATAGTTCAGACTAGGCCCACTCAATTTTTTACTAAAATACGAAACAGGTTTGCCCTCTTTTAACAATACACCTCCCAAACCAATTCCACTAGCATCACATTCAAGTTCAAAAGTCTTATTGAAATCAGGAAGTTGGAGTAATGGAGCATGTGTTAACTTATCTTTCAGTATCATGAAGGCTTCTTGTTGTGCATTGCCCCACACAAAGGGCACATTCTTCTTTGTAAGCTCATTCAGCGCCGCAGCAATGGATCCAAAATATTTCACAAAGCACCTATAAAAACCAGCGAGACCAAGAAAACTCCTCACTTGTGTGACCGTCTTGGGCTACGGCCAACTCTCAATTGTCTCAATCTTGGCTGGATCAACTTCAATACCCTGCGCTGTAACAACATAGCCAAGAAACGCAACTTGATTGGTGCAAAAGGTGCACTTCTCAAGATTACCATACAAACGTGCATCACGTAAAGCATTGAAAACAGCACGTAAATGATCCAAATGATCCTCCAAAGATTTGCTATAAATCAGAATATCATCAAAGTATACCACCACAAAACGTCCAATAAAGGCACGTAAAACTTTGTTCATAAGTCTCATGAAAGTACTAGCAGCATTAGTTAAACCAAAAGGTATTACTAGCCACTCATATAAATTGAACTTAGTTTTAAACGTTGTTTTTCATTCATCTCCTAATTGCATATGAATCTGGTGGTAACCACTACGCAAATCAACTTTAGAGAACATAACAGAACCACTCAACTCATCAAGCATATCATCCAAACGAGGTATAGGGACGGTATCGAATGGTAATATTATTAATAGCTCTACAATCAGTACGCATGCGCGAAGAACCATCTTTCTTAGGTACCAAAATAATAGGAATCGCACACGGACTACTCACGAATGTAAGATTTATCTTTGAGAACCTGAATTTTTTGCTGAATCTCTTTGGTCTCTTCAGGATTGGTACGATATGGCACATGGTTGGGCAGCGAAGCTCCTGCAATCAAGTCAATCTGGTGTTCTATCCCACGAATAGGTGGTAGTCCAGGTGGAACATCTTGTGGAAACACATCAATGAATTCCTGCAAAAGGTTAGCAAACATAGGTGGCAAAGAAGAAGGCATATCCTCAAATGAAAACAGAACTTCTTTGCAAATAATAGCATAACATTGAGCAGTGTTCACATCAAGTTCAGCAATATCATATTTTCTAGCAAGCAAACAAAAAAAATTCAAACGAATTTCAGTAGCATGGTTCAAATCAGATTTAGTATTAGTCTTATGTGGCACAAAATCTGCAGCAACAATCTGATTTTCACTCTTATGTTTCTCCTCGTTTTTTACTCTACTAGCTCTAGCAAGATCATCTTTTAAAATTTGTTCAGGAGTCATAGGTTTGAGACCAATTTTCTTTCCATCATGCATAAGAGAATACTGATTAGTTTTACCATTATGAACAGATTCTCTATCAAATTGCCAAGCTCTACCAAGTAACAAAGAACAAGCTTGCATAGGTACAACATCACAATCAACAAAATCAGAATATGTACCAATAGTAAAATGCACACGTGTAGTTCTTGTTACCTTGAGCTTCCGAGAGCTCTCAAACCATTGAATGTAATATGGATGTGTGCGCTGTCTCGTAGGTAGAGAAAGCTTCTCCACCATGTCAACGCTAGCCAGATTATTGCAGCTCCCTCCATCAATGATGATCCGTATAGCTCGCTCTTTGACAACGCCTCTTGTTTGAAACAGATTGTGGTGTTGATCATGCTCAGATTTGCTCAATTGCACGCTCAGCACACGTTGTGCAACTAATCTCTTGTACTGATCAGCAGTGTCGGCTTCCATTACCTCCATCTCTCTCCCAAAATCAGAATTGGGTCCATCACGTGCAGCAATAAGGGCCCAAGTATCTTTATCAAAGTCACTTGCAGAATCATATTCTCCATCTTCACGCACCAACATCACACGTTTGGTTCTGCATTCTCTTTCTATGTGACCAAATCCCAAGCATTTGCGACATTGAATGTCGCGCGTCTTCCCCGTGGAGGCCATGGAAGATGAACTCCGAGGAGGACCAGCAGATGGTGGTGGAGTAGCAGCAGGTGGTGCTCGTGATGCAGGCGCGGTGTACTTGGAGGTAGTAGGTGCTGGTGCAGCCCCACGAGATGGTGGCGCTGATTGTCGCGGAGACCACGACAATGTACGACATGCATAAATATTAGCGCTTCTCCATGGTGGTTGACGATCCTGCACTTCACGTTCAGCTTTGCAAGTAAGATGAAATAAACGAGTATAGTGTTGTACTCCTTATAGTCTAAAATATGTTGAATCTCTTTATTCAAACCACCAAAGAAACGTGCAAGCATAGCTTCATTATCCTCGACAATACCACAGCAAATCATGCCAATTTGCAATTCTTGATAATAGTCCTCTATGATACGTCTCCAACGTCTCTATAATTGCTGATGTTCCATGCTAGTTTTATGACAATACCTACATGTTTTGTTCACACTTTATATCATTTTTATGCATTTTCGGAACTAACCTATTAACAAGATGTCGAAGCGCCAGTTCCTGTTTTCTGCTGTTTTTGGTTTCAGAAATCCTACACAGGAAATATTCTCGGAATTGGACGAAACAAAAGCCCACGGCCTACTTTCCCCCGGAGGGTTCCAGAACATCGAAGAAGGTCGGGAGACGGCCAGCGGGGGCCACCCCATAGGCGGCGCTGGTGGGCCCCCGGCGCGGATGTGGGGAGGGAGCCCCCTGGCTCCCCCGACGCTGCCCCTTCGCCTATATATTCTCCCAGATGCGAAAACCCTAAAACAACAAGTCATATTCCACGAAGAGTTCCGTAGCCGCCGCCATCGCGAAGACAGGTTTCGGGGGACGGTCTGTTCGGCACGCCGCCGGAGCGGGGAATTGCCGGAGTAATCTCCATCGACACCACCGCCATGTTCATCCCCATTCTTTCTCCCATGATGAGGAGGGAGTAGTTCTCCCCCGAGGCTGGGCTCTACCGCAGCTATGTGGTTCATCTCTCTCTCCCATGGTGTGATCTTTATGTGATCATGAGCTTTGTATCACTATTAATCTATGTGCTACTCTAGTGATGTTATTAAAGTAGTCTATTCCTCCTCCATGATGTAAAGGTGACAGTGTGTGCATCATGTAGTACTTGACGTAGGTTATGATTGTAATCTCTTGTAGATTATGAAGTTAACTATTACTATGATAGTATTGATGTGATCTATTCCCCCTTTCATAGCTATTGGTGACTGTGTGTATGCTATGTTAGTACTCGGTCTAAATTGCAACGGTCTATTATGCACTCTAGAGGTTACTTTAATATGAACTCCGGATGTTGTGGAGCTTGTTTACTCCGGCTTGAGGTGTGCTTTTGTAGCCCTACACAATGAATGGTGTTTGTTATCCAACAAGAGAGTGTAGAAAGTAGCATTTATTTATTTAGTTATGTGATCAATGTTGAGAGTGGCCACTAGTGAAAGTAGGATCCCTAGGCCTTGTTTCCAAATACTGCAAACATCGCTTATTTACTGTTTTACCATCTTTACTTCTGCAATATTTACTTCAGATCGCAATTACCGTTTACCACCATCTACCATCTGCATTTATCTCTTCGTGAACTAGTGCACCTATACATCGCACGTATTAGGTGTGTTGGGGACACAAGAGACTTCTTGTATCTTAATTGCAGGGTTGCTTGAGAGGAATATCTTTGACCTCTACCTCCCCGAGTTCGATAAACCTTGGGTGATTCACTTAAGGGAAACTTGCTGCTGTTCTACAAACCTCTGCTCTTGGAGGCCCAACAGTGTCTACAAGAATAGAAGCACACGTAGACATCAAGCTATTTTCTGGCGCCGTTGCCGGGGAGGTAAGGTAAAAGGTATTCACATCCTCCGACTACTAAGCTATTTCCTAGCACTGTTGCCGGTGTGTGAGTGCTCGAAGCTATTTCCTTTAGATCCTGCAATTTTATCTTTTTGTCTCTTGTTTTTGTTTCACTAGTTAGGCTTAATGGAAAACAACAACAAAATTAGAGATCTTTATGAACTTTATCTTGTATTAGGACATGATGTGTTTGAAGAGAGAATTAAAAAACCCATGGAACTTTGTTTGCAAAATAGTTGTAGCAATGTTATTAGCATGAACTCTTTGAACACTATTATTGCTAATGCTATGGAAGAATTTAAGCTTGGGGAGGTCGGTTTTGATGAAAATGATATTTTTAGTCCCCCAAGTTTTGAGGAGAAAATTTACTTTGATGATACTTTACCTCCTATTTATGATGATTATAATGATAGTGGTATTTTGGTGCCACCTACTATGGAGGATAAAGGTTATTATGATTATACCATGCCTGCAATTTATGATGATTATGGTGATGAGAATAATGATAGCTATTTTATTGAATTTGCTCCCGCTACAATTAATAGTAATGACTATGCTTATGTGGAGAGTAATAATTTTATGCATGTAGCTCATGATAAGAATGTTTCATGTGATAGTTATATTGTTGAGTTTGTTCATTATGCTACTGAAAGTTATCATGAGAGAAGGAAACATGGTTATATGCATCTTAATAATATTAAGTTTCCCCTCTTTATGTTGAGAATCTTGAAGTTGAACTTGTGTTGCTTTTCTATGCTTGTTGCATTATGCTTACATGACTTGTTTATTTACAAGATTCCTTTTCATAGGAAGTGGGTTAGACTTAAAAGTGTTTCTTATTTGCTTTTGATGCTCTCTTTTGCTTCAACTCTTATTTCTTGTGAGCATCATTAAAATTGCCGAGCCCATCTTAATGGCTATAAAAAGCACTTCTTGGGAGATAACCCATGTTTTTATTTTGCTACTGTTTTGTTATGTCTTGGAAGTTGTTACTACTGTAGCAACCTCTCCTTATCTTTATTTTCTTGTATTGTTGTGCCAAGTAAAGTCTCTAATAGAAAGTTGATACTAGATTTAGATTGCATGACTTGATTTCTTTCATCACGAATTAGCGTTTTTCTCTGTGAAACTGCGTAAAATCTTGAAAACATTCATGCGTGATCCTCAAATATGTACGCAACTTTCATTAGTTTTGAGTTTTCTTATCTGAGCAAGTTAAGTGCCTCGAAAAAAATCGTCTTTACGGATTGTTCTATTTAGATTCTGCCTTTTATTTCGCATTGCCTCTTTTACTGTGTTGAGTGGATTTCTTTGTTCCATTAACTTTCAGTAGCCTTGGGTAATGTCTAGAAGTGTTGGGAATGATTGTGTCCTTGCTGAACATGTGTATTTTTGATTATGCACTAACCCTCTAATGAGATTGTTTTGAGTTTGGTGTGGAGGAAGTTTTCAAGGGTCAAGAGAGGAGGATGATATGATATGATCAAGAAGAGTGAAAAGTCTAAGCTTGGGGATGCCCCGTGGTTCATCCCTGCATATTTCAAGAAGACTCAAGCATCTAAGCTTGGGGATGCCCAAGGCATCCCCTTCTTCATCAACAACTTATCAGGTCACCTCTCGTGAAACTATATTTTTATTCCATCACATCTTATGTACTTTACTTGGAGCGTCTGTTTGTTTTTGTTTTGTTTGAATAAATTCATTCTCCTGAATAAAATCGGATCCTAAAACATCCTTGTGTGGGAGAGAGGCGCTCCACTTTTTCATTTGAACACTTGTGTTCTTCATTTTTTACTTTAATATTCATGGTGAAAGCTGTATTGCACTTATTGTTATTTGGGTGGAAACAGAAAATGCTTCATATTGCCTTGAATAATTTGATACTTGGCAATTGTTTTGAGCTCTCAAGTAGGTCATGTTTAAGCTCTTGCATCATGTAGTTTAAACCTATTAGTGGAGAACTACCGTAGAGCTTGTTGAAATTTGGTTTGCATGATTGGTCTCTCTAAGGTCTAGAAAATTTTCTGTTAAAAGTGTTTGAGCAACAAGGAAGACAGTGTAGAGTCTTATAATGCTTGCAATATGTTTTTATGTAAGTTTTGCTGTACAGGTTCATACTTGTGTTTGCTTCAAACAACCTTGCTAGCCAAAGCCTTGTGCTGAGAGGGCTTCTCGTGCATCAAAAACCTTGAGCCAAAACCCATGCCATTTGTATACCATAACTACCTACTATGTGGTATTTCCTGCCATTCCAAGTAAATACTTAATGTGGCTACCTTTAAAAATTCAAAAGCTATTATATCTTATTTGTGTCAATGTTTATAGCTCATGAGGAAGTATGTGGTTGTTTATCTTTCAGCCTTGTCATTTCTTGACAGACTTTCACCAATGGACTAGTGGCATATACATCCGCTAATCCAATAATTTTGCAAAAAGAGCTGGCAACGGGGTGCCCAGCCCCAATTAATTAACTTGCATTAATAATTCTCTTCACATGTTTTGCCCTGATCTATCAGTAAGCAACTTAATTTTGCAAATATAGACACTCCTCCATGGTATGTGAATGATGGAAGGCACCCGAGGATTCGGTTAGCCATGGCTTGTGTAAGCAAAAGGTTGGGAGGAGTGTCATCAATAATGAAACTAAAATACATGTGTAAACAAAAGAAAAGAGGGATGATCTACCTTGCTGGTAGAGATAACGTCCTTCATGGGAGCCGCTCTTGAAAGTCTGGTTGATAAGGTAGTTAGAGTGCCCACTACCATTCTTTGACAACAACAAACACCTCTCAAACTTTATTTTTATGCTCTCTATATGATTTCAAAACTTAAAAAAGCTCAAGCACATGATTTAATCCCTGCTTCCCTCTGCGAAGGTCCTTTCTTTTACTTTATGTTGAGTCAGTTTACCTACTTCTTTCTATCTTAGAAGCAAACACTTGTGTCAACTGTGTGCATTGATTCTTATATGTTTACTTATTGCACTTGTTATATTGCTTTATGTTGACAACTATCCATGAGATATACATGTTACAAGTTGAAAGCAATTGCTGAAACTTAAATCTTCCTTTGTGTTGCTTCAATGCCTTTACTTTGAATCTATTGCTTTATGGGTTAACTCTTATGCAAGACTTATTGATGCTTGTCTTGAAGTACTATTCACTTGAAAAGTCTTTGCTATATGATTCGAGTTGTTTAATCATCATCTTTACCATTGCTTTGAATCACTTCATTCATCTCCCATATGCTTTATAATAGTGTTGATCAAGATTATGATAGTAGCATGTCACTTCAAAGTATCCTTGTTATCGTTTACCTACTCGAGGCGAGTAGGAACTAAGCTTAGGGATGCTGATACGTCTCCAACGTCTCTATAATTTCTGATGTTCCATGCTAGTTTTATGACCAATACCTACATGTTTTGTTCACTTTATATCATTTTTATGCATTTACAGGAACTAACCTATTAACAAGGTTGAAAAGCGCAGTTCCTGTTTTACCTTATTTTTGGTTTGAGAGAAATCTACACCGGGAAATATTCTCGGAATTGGACAGAGCAAAGCCCGCCCAACCTATTTTCCACGGGAGGTTCCCGAGGAACATCGAAGAAGAGTCGGAGGCGGCCCGCCCGAGGGGGCCACCCCATAGGGCGGCGGGTGGGCCCCCTGGTCGCGCCCGGATGTGGGAGAGAGCCCCACAGCTCCCCAGCCAGCTGCCCCTTCGGCCTATATATTCTCCCAGGATGCGAAAACCCTAAAACAACCGTCGTATTCCCGAAGAGTTCCGTGGCCGCCGCCATGTGACAGTTTCGGGGCAGAGTCTCGATTCGACACGCCGCTGGGACGAGGAGTGCCACGGTCATCTCCATCTGACACCACCGCCATCTTCATAGCCGTTGCTGTCTCCCATGATGAGGAGGGAGTAGTTCTCCCACGAGGCTGAGGGCTCTACCGGTAGCTAATGTGGTTCATCTCTCTCTCCCATGGTGTGATCTTTATGTGATCATGGGCTTTGTATCACTATTAATCTATGTGCTACTCTAGTGATGTTATTAAGTAGTCTATTCCTCCTCCATGATGTAAAGGTGACAGTGTGTGCATCATGTAGTACTTGGCGTGAGTTATGATTGTAATCTCTTGTAGATTATGAAGTTAATTATTACTATGATAGTATTGATGTGATCTATTCCCCCTTTCATAGTGTAATGGTGACGGTGTGTATGCTATGTTAGTACTCGGTCTAAATTGCAACGGTCTATTATGTACTCTAGAGGTTACTTTAATATGAACTCCGATGTTGTGGAGCTTGTTTACTCCGGCTTGAGGTGTGCTTTTGTAGCCCTACACAATGAATGGTGTTTGTTATCCAACAAGAGAGTGTGAGAAAGTAGCATTTATTTATTCAGTTATGTGATCAATGTTGAGAGTGGCCACTAGTTAAAGTAGGATCCCTAGGCCTTGTTTCCAAATACTGCAAACATCGCTTATTTACTGTTTTACTGCATCTTTACTTCCTGCAATATTTACTACAGATCGCAATTATTACCACCATCTATACCATCTCCGTTTTAATATCTCTGTCGAACTAGTGCACATATACATCTCACAAGTTATTAGGTGTGTTGGGGACACAAGAGACTTCTTGTATCTTAATTGCAGGGTTGCTGAGAGGAGGAATATCTTTGACCTCTACCTCCCTGAGTTCGATAAACCTTGGGTGATTCACTTAAGGGAAACTTGCTGCTGTTCTACAAACCTCTGCTCTTGGAGGCCCAGCACTGTCTACAAGAATAGAAGCACACGTAGACATCACTCTACAGGATTTTTTCCTTGTTCTAAACGAGACAATTTTTTAAGCAAATCACGCTGATAATGTGAAGGAACAAAACGAGTACGCATCGCAAGTTTTAAACCAACTCAAGTAGTAGGAATATTAGCATGATGTACTGTACAATGTTCAGACCACCAAATAGATGCAAAATCTGTGAACTCACAAGTAGTAGAACTAACACGCAAATGATCATGATATCTTAAACATGCAAAGCTCTACTTCCAATTCCCAAGTAAGGTATGCATCAGGATTATATCTACCTTCAGATGGCGGATTATTCAATTTAAGTTTTGCAAAATGATCATCATCACGTACCGGTCGTGGAGGTGGGCGAGCGTTGCGGTTGTATTGCCGTGGACGACCAGGTGCAGGTTGTTCAACCTCCTCGTCGTCCAGCACATTCTCATCTACCAGCTCGTCCTCCCCTCCATAATCATCGTATCCTTCATCAGAAGGCGTTTCATGCGCAGCTTGTGCAACAGCAGTACCCGCAGGCACCTCCGCACGAGGAACGCAGCGTGCACGTCGTCGCGCGTTGTCGCGAGGCGGCGGTAACCGAGCCAAGACCTCCTGGAACTTGGCGTCAAGCTTGGAGTTAAAAGCTTCCTCGAGTCCATCCATCTTCTCCAGCGCATCTTTGATTTGGAATCAACATCACCAAGGCGTGCATCCACGTCGTGTGCATGCCCGCCCAAAAGATGGGTGAAGTGAGCATGCAACTCTGCATTCGTCATCTTATCTGGGTCAACGGTCGCCGATGTAGTGTCTGTTATGGTTAGTATGCAACAAGCAACAATGTATATGCCTACAAACTATGGAATATGGTGGTTCACGCGTAATCCGTCAAGCAAAATACGAAGCTCTTACAAGTTCTTACCAAACTGGAGGAAGGTGATATGGCAAACAACAAGGATCAACGTCCCCAATGATTGCCAAAGCGATTACCAGGTGTCAGCATAGAGCACGTGGAGACAATATGTGGAGCTGTAGGAAGGCTTATATATGGTAGGGAAGACAACAATTGTCAAAACAGGGATGCATTATTCAAAGTATGCTCAACAACGGTACTGTGCTGGTCCTAGGCTAGACCATACTAGAGACGCGAGCCTAGAACACTAACGATGTCACGGCACGGCACACAAGCAACTAGCAGCGATGATGTGGCGACCAAAAAGAGAAAATTCACTATGATGACGAGTGTCTCAAAATGATTCCCGAGGTCTAAAAACAGTATAGCCACAGAATTTTTTTTGTCAAAATTTCTGAACAGTGCTCCAGAAAGCGCGTAGGCGCCAAAAATATGTCGCTATAACGGCAGTGGAGAAAAGTGATCTCCAAGGTGGAAAACTAGTGTAGCCAGAATTTTTTTTCGGAGGTGGTTCTGTACTTTTTTTTGCTCTCCTTCACAATTCTTTACCGGCGGCCGAAACTTATCTCACGAAAAATATTTCTACAACACAGATGGAATTCGAAGGCAATAGCTAAGAAGGAAAAAAATAAAACCTAATTATACTCGGGCTTTGTCGCGGCAGAGAAACAACACGAATCTGTTTCGCGGTAGGAAACAGGGTATATGACAGATGTATATGACGGTGACGGTAACGATCTGGTTGGTGTATATGGCAGTGGAGGAAGTATATATGATGGTGATCGATGATCGGCGAGTGGTGCGAGTATGCGGTGGCGGCTTAACTACTATGACCAGAACTCGAAACTCTAAAGGAACTAGACGCTAAGACCAGCAACTCGACACGAAGATGCAGACACAAATTCAACTATGCAAAACTGAAAAGACAATGCAAGGCGTGGCAGGGGCTATGGGACGGATGATCTAAACCTAATATATTTTTGGCTTTTTCGTGGGTTTATGGGTATGAAGGCAGATGCAATCTACACTAGGAAAACTGTAAAATCTCACCGAGCAACCTGAAATCCGATACCACTTGATAGGGCAAAGGTGTGCGATCTTTCTATGAGAGTATGATAACGTAGATTTGTTGGTGGAGTTCGTGCTTGACGATCCGACTACACCTGCAAAGCTCGTGCGACAATGCAATCGCTAGGACAATCTCCGGGAGTTACTGATCTTGCGGATGCACGATCAGCCTGACCAAGAGGTCTTAATTCCTATATGAAATCGAGAACAAGTAAGAACTAATAATGTAATCAGAATTATAGCGAATATAGATGAAACCTTTATTGAAAAGGTGGGATTCCGAATAATCGGTCTTGTTCTGGCGTTGGCCTCAAAAGAAGTACACGAAGAGTTGCAGCAATGGCTAACTTTTAGTCTAATCAAAATCCGAGTCTAAACGTGATGGCTATGGGGGTATTTAAAGGAGGAAAAAGTGGGGTTTCGGCTAGCCATGCGTATGGTGGCCGAACAAAACCTTTGAAGGCCTTTCTCCCTTCAATACGAACTCTAAAAAGTGGCTAACTTAATTCCTGCAAAAATGACATGGGCCTGGCCCAAAACTAAAGGTGTCGCATCACCATGTAATCATATGGACGAAATTATGAATTGAAAAACTCTATATTTCGTCCATGTCTTCATCTCAAATTATGGTGGCTTCAAAGTTCTGAAATCTCCACTTGCAGCATCCTCTTCAATCCTTACATGTTGGCTGCCATCTCCATGCACGATCATGCTACAAAGCTTTTCCCTCTTGTCCATGCTAGGTTCATCATTCCTAAGAGTAACAAACACATCTGATTTAGGCAGCATCATATTTCATGTATGTGAGGAATAGTTCCAAGAAACGAATGTACCTGATAGTTAAGTTGTTTGGCACGAGCTCGAGTGATTGGTCCTTGTATTTGTGTGGCTGTAGGTACAGCGGTTGTATCAATAGATGGGATATCCTCATCAGGTCCAATGTAAGTATGAAGCATGTCATTCTTGATTTTTCCCTATTTAATGTTCTTTTTTGTTCTGTTTTGTTGAAGCGGCAAATGATCAGACTCTAGCACAATTTAATGAGAAAATGCATTCATCAGACCTTGTGATATGTCCATGCACATTGCTTGCGCATTTGATTTGTTCTCGTACGCACTTTTTTCTCCTCGTGTGTCTTCATATGAGGCTTCACAACTATCGATACTTGATATTTTTTGTAAATGCACATATGACTTGGAACAGATCAATTATTGTGGTTATATTTCAAAAATATTATGTATCGTGTTAAGCTTCATACAGAGGGATACGTGCGCAAACTGTGCCCAAGTTAGGTGCGAGGATAGAAAAACTTCTACATGACATTATGTTTTAATTCAACATGTTGTGCATCTAAGTTATTTATATATAGTTGTGTTCACTTGTTCCTTTGATCTCAATGTTGTTTATTTTGTATTGACTTTATGGAGCATATACATAGGTACATTAATCAGTTGGGATAGTTCACCCTCGAGCAAGCATACCCGAGATGATCTTCATTGTTCAAGTCACCAATGAGGCAAACTAAACCTATTTACATGTCCCTCGTTTGATATAACTGATGGAGTGCTACATGATGGAGCTCGGACGAAGTGTCATTTGTACATGGATGGTGTATTTGGCAACACCTATTTTTACTACAAAGACCGTGCAACCTCCTCTTCGTCTGATGGTAAGTATCACGACCGGAGACATCCCTACCTCACTACTACCTCTGTCATTGCAAGCTGAAGATGAACCTGCTGTGAAGCTCAAGTCCAATGAAGGTCGGATTGGACCAATTACAAGAGCTCGTGCGAAGCTACTTAAACAACAGGTGAACTTGTTCCTAAACGATACTTTGATTGATGAGAGCTTTATACTGCCTAAGTCCTATTACTTGTGTATCATCGGAGTATCAAGAGGAGACGAGCATACGAGGGGAGAGGAGCAGGACGTGAAGACGGACGTGAAGCTGGACAAGGAGCTGGACATGAAGATATCTCATGGACTACGAGAGGAGAGGGGAGGAAGGCGCGAGAGGAGAAGAAAGTTCAGGCCGGTCCAGCGCCCGGTCAGGCCGGCCCCACGCTGGGCCGCCGTTATGACTTGGTCGACGGGCGCGACCGGCAACAGGTTTCTGGTCCGGTTGACGCTGCTCTCACCGGGCGCCAACCGGACGCTGTTTACGAGAGGTTTCGGTTCTGGCCGACCGGACCACAGATGGACCGCCCGGTCCACAGCCCGTTGACCGGATTCAGACCGGATATGTCCGAATGCCTCGACCAGATCTATTCTGGGTCGGTTATTCTTGTATCTTTTCGACTCGTCCCGGATATAAGTGCCCCGACGCCCCTAGCTGCTTTAGACCACGTTTAGATAAACCCTAGTTCTTGTTGTTTGCTCCTAAAAACTATTGAATTCCCTACACATATTGCTTGGATATTGTGTAGATCCTGTTTAAGTCTTGTGATCTGTTTGTTCATTGGGAATTAGACGGTTGCAATTTACCGCTTCGTGGTCGGCGGCACGTGCGCAAGTGTGTGGAGTTGCGAATATCTTGCAGGGTTGAGAGTGTTGCATCTGGCGACAGGGACCAATCGAGAGATCTCGTTGCGTCATACAATTATCATCCACTACATCGTCGTGTTTCTCCGCTGCTATCACCGTGATCATCATCACCACCGTTGAGAAGATCGGCCACCCCTTATCATCTTGGTATCAGTTTGTTTTCTCGGTAAGCCATCCACAATCCACCCATAGTTGAGTTGGTGCTTTCCTATCCAGAAAGCCAAAAAAATTTAGGGTTAGGGTTTGCCATAGCCATAGATTGCACTACTTTCAGTTTAGTTGCTTTTCGTAGTTGTTTTTGTTACCTTTATCTTTCTTCTCGTAGAATTGTTAGGGTTTGTGTTTTCTTTTCATCTAGTTTATCATCTAGAGTCGTTTTTGTTTTCTCCGAGTCCACATAGCATACAGTGTGTTTGTCCAAACCATAGCTACAGCCTTTCGATACGTGACTAGGAACTTCCCTAGAAGAGACTAGTTTTACCGCTGCATGCTGCTCATTAGGGTTTTGGTGCTTTGCATATCTTGTTGGCCATGTTATCAAGTTGAGTCATAAAATCAAAAAAAGAGAAAATAGAAAAGAAGCAAAAAGAGCTACATTGCTGCGTGTGTTACAAAAGAAAATACAAAAAGAAAAGTGACGTGCTAGTTGAATCAAGTGAAGGCCTAAGTTCTCTTTAACCGCACCCGTAGTTGAGCAATCTTGTGCGTTGAGCTTTGCTAGCGCTCTCTAGTGCATTGCAACCTTTCCTCCATATAGTTGCATTGCCCCATTATATCGCCTTGTGTGAGTATCTTTGGTTGTCTACGGTCAGCGCTAGCTTGTTATTGGTGCAAATAGGTAGCCTACCTACAGCCCCATATATCCTGCTTTGTCGTGTGATTGTTCTTATACCCTTGATATTCGCTTCGCTACATCCGTGCACTAGTTGTTACTACAAGTGGTAAGCAATACTAATTTACTGGAAAGTGATTCCTTTTCTTATCGGTTTTGAGTGAGTTGTGAGAGTACCACCATATATTTTGATTTAGTGCACTAACCTACTAATCATGTCTGCTAGTGATAATAAGATTGTTAACCAGGAAAACAAGAATTCGCAGATATCATCACATGGAGGGAGTATGAAGCTCTTCGTAATGAGATGCGACGTGAATTCCGCACTAAGGATGATGAGCTTAAGGGTACAGTTGACGAGATCAAACAAACGCTGGATGCTACTAATGTAACCGTCACGGGATTGTCTGATCAAATGACGGATATACAGCGCAATATTGCGGATATGCCTCGCTATTGAGAATTTGACTGCACAACAACAACAAGACGATGATGAAGATCCCGAGCTTGAAGATGACGCACACAATGCTCGTGGTGCGCCTCGTGGTCATCGTCCGCGTGGTCGGGTTCCACTTGGCCGGAATGGTCACAAGATGAAGAAGATGGATTGGGTAAGCCTAAGTTTTCCATACCCAAGTTTGAAGGAGGAGCTGATGTTGAAGAATACCTCACTTGAGCTGAAGATTGAGAAATTATGGAGCTTACATCCACACTACTCCGAAGATAGGAAGATCAAGCTTGCATCTTCTGAATTTGATGGTTATGCATTGCGTTGGTGGGATTCTTTGGTTCGTAACCTCGAT
Source organism: Lolium multiflorum (assembly GCA_030979885.1). Lineage (NCBI taxonomy): Eukaryota > Viridiplantae > Streptophyta > Magnoliopsida > Poales > Poaceae > Lolium > Lolium multiflorum. The sequence continues at coordinate 403,662,088 of CM061750.1, forward strand.
GAGGATGGTGCACAACCTATCCGTACATGGCGTGCTATGAAAGAGGCAATGACTTCTCGTTTTGTGCCTACAAATTACATGCGGAATATATTTGATAAGTTAACACTATTGAGGCAAGGTGTGAAGACTGTTGATGAGTACTACATGGAGATGGAGATGCTTATGCAGCGTGGTCGTGTCCGTGAGTCTCTAGAGATGACAATGCAGCGTTTTCTCAATGGATTGAAGTATGATGTTAAAGGCATTGTTCGTCATTACACCTACACCAATATGAATCAATTGTTACATCATGCAAGAGAAGCTGAATCACAGTTGGCTGAAGAAGCAAAGGTTAAGGGACGTGCTACGGGGAGCTGGGCGTTTTACACCCCGTGCGCCCTCTACAGCGCCTTCGACGCGCTCCGTTCCTTACTCTACTCCGCCTAGCAAACCGGTCTCCAATGTATCTAATGCAAAGAAGTCCGAATCTGCTGCAAGTACGAGTGGTTCTAGCGTGTCTACCGCGCAATCGCGATATGCTTTGCCATACATGTGGTGGCAAGGGTCACTTCAAGAGAGATTGTCCTAACCGCAAAGTCATGTTTATCAATGAGGACAATGAGTATGAGACTGAAGATGATGTTGATCCAAATGCTCCAGACGATGATGACTATGACACTGATGGTGAAGATGCATACCCTTCTGATGCTCGTACCATTGTTGTGTCGCGGCGTGCTCTTAATGTGTTGCCTAGTGCATCTACTCAGCGCTACAATTTGTTTCAAACAAAGATTGGTCCCGACAAGGCTTGCAAGGTTATTATTGATGGCGGGAGTTGCCGCAATTTAGCAAGCAAGGAGTTGTGTACCAAGCTGAAGTTGAAGTATCTACCGCACCCGCATCCATATTATATTCAGTGGTTGAGCGACAATGGTGAGATGAAGGTAAACCACATGGTGCGTGTTGAGTTTGCGATGGACCGTATAAGGATTGCATTGATTTTGATGTGGTTCCTATGACGGTTTGTCACCTACTATTGGGTCGGCCTTGCCTCTATGACCGTTGTGCAACACAATGGCCGCCAATACATATCACTTGGAGTACAAGGGCAAGAAAATTAACTTACGGCCTATGTCACCACAACAAATTGTCAATGAGTCTCGTCAGAAGATTGAAGTGAATTTGGAGGATGCCCCTCTAGATAGGCGAGAGAATTGTAGTCGTGAGTGATATAACGAAAAGTGAGAGAGTGAATTCCCTTAGTTTCATTAGCCACCAAAGAAGACATGAGAGAATTTAGTGAGGATCCTACGGCTATGCCTCTTGTGCTTTTGTACAAGGGTACGGTTTTGGTTTCTAATGACATGACCCCTCTTCCTCTTGGTGTTTCTAGTGTTTTGCAGGAATTCGGCGACGTGTTTCCGGAGGAGGTACCCGCAGGACTGCCACCATTGCGAGGTATTGAGCATCAAATTGACTTGATTCCCGGAGCATCGCTGCCCAATAGGGCACCATATCGCACTCTCCCGAAGAGACGAAGGAGATACGGAAGCAAGTACAAGCGCTACTCGACAAAGGTTATATCCGCATAAGCCTTAGTCCTTGTGCTGTTGTTCCTGTTATTCTAGTTCCTAAGAAAGATGGTACTTGGCGTATGTGCGTAGATTGTAGAGCTATAAACAACATTACTATTCGATATCGTCATCCTATTCCCCGTTTAGAGGATATGCTAGATGAATTGAGTGGTGCTGTTGTGTTCTCTAAAATTGATTTGCGTAGTGGTTATCATCAAATTAGGATGAAAGAAGGGGATGAGTGGAAAACAGCTTTTAAAACAAAATTTGATTTATATGAGTGGTTAGTAATGCCTTTTGGGTTAACTAATGCACCTAGCACTTTCATGAGACTGATGAACCATGTTTTGTGTGAATTTATTGGCAAATTTGTGGTTGTCTACTTTGATGACATATTAATCTACAGCCGCAATGAATCTGATCATACTATACATATTCGACATGTTTTGCAAGTGTTGCGTGATAATCAACTCTATGGTAATCTTGAGAAGTGCACATTTTGCAAAGATAAGGTCATATTTCTGGGTTATGTTGTCTCTAAGCATGGAGTAGAAGTAGATGTGTCTAAAATTGAAGCTATTCAAAATTGGCCTACTCCCATGAATGTGAGTCAAGTAAGAAGTTTCCATGGTCTAGCTGGTTTATCGCAGATTTGCCCAACTTTAGTACTATTGTCGCACCTTTGAATGATTTAACTAAAAAGGGTGTTGTTTTGAGTGGGGCAAGATCATGCATTTGATGAACTTAAGCGATTGTTAACTTCTGCACCGTTGCTTGCACTTCCTGATTTCAATAAGCAATTTGAGATTGAATGTGATGCTAGTGGTATTGGAATTGGTGGTGTGTTGATGCAAGAGGGTCGCCTAATTGCATATTTTTCTGAGAAACTTTCTGGTGCTAAGTTGAACTATCCTATATATGATAAAGAATTGTATGCTTTAATTAGAGTTCTTGAGGTTTGGCAACATTACTTGTGGCCAAAAGAATTTATCATACATTCTGATCATGAAGCTTTAAAATACCTGAAAGCCCAATCTACTTTGCATAAGCGTTTAGCTAAGTGGGTTGAGTTCATTGAGTCTTTTCCATACATTATTAAGCATAAGAAGGGAAAAGATAATATTGTTGCTGATGCTCTATCTAGGAAGAATATGCTATTAACTCAACTTGATGTTAAAATTCCTGGATTAGAAGTGCTATGTGATTTGTATGCTACTGATCATGATTTTGCTGAACCATATCGCTTATGTGCTCTTGGTAAAGCATGGGACAAATATCACATACACGATGGGTTCTTGTTTAGAGCTAACAAACTATGTGTTCCAGAATCGTCTGTGCGTTTGCTCTTAGAATCACATGCTGGAGGTTTGATGGGTCACTTTGGGCGTGAGAAGACGTTACTCATGCTAGCTGACCACTTTTATTGGCCAAAGATGAGGCGGGACGTGGACGGTATGTGAAGAGGTGCATTACTTGCAACAAGTCCAAGTCCAAGCTGAAGCCTCACGGTTTGTATACTCCTTTACCGGCACCTACTACACCTTGGGAGGATATTAGTATGGATTTTGTGTTGGGTTTGCCGCGTACTAAAAGAGGCCATGATTCTATATTTGTGGTAGTGGAAAGATTTTCTAAAATGTCACACTTTATTGCCTGCCACAAAAGCGACGATGCGTCGCATGTTGCTAACCTGTTTTTCAGGGAAATTGTTCGACTACATGGAGTTCCGAAGACTATTGTTTCTGATCGTGACGTAAAGTTTATGAGCTACTTCTGGAAGACGCTGTGGGGAAAGCTAGGGACAAAGCTACTGTTCAGTACTCCTTGTCATCCCCAAACTGATGGTCAAACTGAAGTGGTGAATAGAACATTGTCACAACTGTTGAGATCCATGATCAAGAAGAACCTGAAGGAGTGGGAAGAGTGTTTGCCGCATGTGGAGTTTGCCTACAACAGTGGTACATTCTACCACGGAGCTATGTCCTTTTGAGGTGGTGTATGGTTTCAAACCCATTACTCCACTTGATTTGTTGCCTTTGCCCATACATGAGCGAGTTAATATGGAGGCATCAAAGAGGGCAGATTTTGTGAAGAAGATTCATGTGAAGACTAAAGAGTTGATCGAGAAGAAAGGCAAGAGCAATGCTGCAAGGATGAACAAGAAGCGCAAAGAGATGTTGTTCAAGCCTGGTGATATGGTCTGGGTACATTTTCGCAAGGAGAGGTTCCTGAAGTTGCGAAGTCTAAGTTGAAGCCGTGGTGCTGGTCCTTACAAAGTGCTTGCCAAGATCAATGATAATGCATACTGATAGATCTTCCATTTGATGAGTTTGGTGTCAGTAATTCTTTCAATGTTGCTGATTTGACACCATATGACGGAGAAGACCTTGGAGCGTCGGGGTCGCCTTTGAAGGGGGGAGATGATGAGGACATCCCTACCTCACTACTACCTCCGTCATTGCAAGCTGAAGATGAACCTGACAGAAGCTCAAGTCCAATGAAGTTGATTGGACCAATTACAAGAGCTCGTGCAAACTACTTAAACAACAGTGAACTTGTTCCTAAACGATACTTTGATTGATGAGACTTTATACGCCTAAGTCCTATTACTTGTGTATCATCAGGTATCAAGAGGAGACGAGCATCGCACGAGGAAGTAGAGGAGCAGCTGGACGTGAAGATGGACGTGAAGCTGGACAAGGAGCCGGACATGAAGATATCTCATGGCGTAGCGAGGAGGAGCGGGGAGGAAAGCGAAGGAGAAGAAGTCCAGGCCGGTCCAGCGCCGGTCAGACCGGCCCCCGCCGGGCCGCCCGGTTACAACACCGGTGACCGTCGTAACCGGCCAACCCGGTTCCTGGTCCGGTTGAGCGCTGCACCGTGACGCCAACGACCGCTGTTTTGCGAGTTTCGGTTGCCGGTCGACCGGATCCACAGACCGGACCGCCGGTCCACAGCCCGTTGACCGGATTCCAGCACCGGACATGTCCGAGTCTGCCTCGACAGATCTATTCTGGTCGGTTATTCTTGTATCTTTTCGACTAGACTCGTCCCGGACGCCTATAAAGTGCCTAGGACGCCCCCTAGCTGCTTTAGACCACGTTTAAGATAAACCCTAGTTCTTAGTTGTTTGCTCCAAAACTATTGAATTCCCTACACCATATTGCTTGGATATTGTGTAGATCCTGTTTAAGTCTTGTGTGATCTATTGTTCCATTGGGAATTAGACGGTTGCAATTTACCGCTTCGTGGCCGGCGGCTACGTGCGCAAGTGTGTGGAGTTGCTAATCTCTTGGGGTTGAGAGCTGTTGCATCTGCGACGAGGACCAATCGAGAGATCTCGTTGCGTCATACAAGTTATCATCCACTACATCGTCGTGTTTCTCCGCTGCTATCACCCCGTGATCATCATCACCACCGTTGCTTACTGAGAAGATCGGGCCACCCCTTATCAATGACCCTAGAGGCTGGTGGGTTCATTGTACATTACCCACTAGCAAAGCTGGAGGCGGAGGCAGCGATGGACTACCTACGTACCTAGCTATTTATAGGTTCTTAATAATGTGTTAACTTCTCATATTTCGCTGTGACATGATGTTCCCACGTATTACATAATGTTGCTAGTTTGATCGTAGTGGCTCTGTTTCGTGGCAACGGCCGATGTGTTGTATTGTATGTATACTTATCATTTGTTTTTTAGATCACTATTAAATACTATTAGCGAGTGGTCGTGCATCCGTGCCACCAGTAATAGGGTAACTGGTAGTGTGCCAGGCCCGGATGCTATCAATATATTAACCACTAGTTGCATACTAGGCGGTACACCACCAGCAACAATTTACAGGTGGCACGTTAGCAATGGCGTACCGAGGTCCGCTAGCGAAGGCGGGTTTGCATACGCCACTAGTAGGCTATTTTGTACTAGTGGGAGGTGTTGGGGAGGTAGATGACCTTAGGACGAAGCCGGTCTCCCTATCATAATCCTCAGGGCGCCACTCTACATTCTTGTTGTGATTTCTTGGTCGATCGATGGGACACGAGTGAGAGGCAGGGTGGTATAGGGACAGTGCTAAGAGAGGGGAATCCATAGTGCTATTCATGCGCCTCCTCTTAGCATTCATCACTGTGGGCACTTGGTTAGTCGATCGGACGTGAGAGAGACAAAGTGGCATGGTGACAACACTGAGAGGGGGATGTGCTGAGTGTTATTGTGGTGTCTTCCACGCTCTCCGATGCGTCAAGCAGCTTGCCGACTCGGGAATGTTTTGTTTTCTCCTAGTCTTGGTTCCACAAAAACTACTGATTTTGTGGTTTCCAGTGGCCCTAGCTTTGGTGTGATATGGGGGTCCCCCATCGTGTCAACCGGCCAAGCGTCTAACCAACCATGGTTCTTCTCTGCATGCCTAACTGGAGGGTATGTACGGTGCATCCTACCATCATCTCGAGGTAACGCCTGTAGCCATGTTCCTATGAACTATCGGGTTACCCACGGGCTCTGCATTGTTCAACTAGAGCCAGGTCCGTTATCGAGTAGTGAACTGGGACCCTTCATCAGGTGCTTTAGAGCCCCCGCTTAGTCTCCCTTGTTTGAAGACTCACTTTCTTCATCATTACTGTACGCCAGCCGCGCTAGCCCTGACTAGTATTGATAAAAGGTTGTGTGCATCGATTGATGCAGATGCTCAAGTTATACTCTCCTTTCCAAATAAAAATTAGACTCTCTTAGAATGTTGTGAGGCACGAACTTGCAAGATACACTCGAAAATCATTTACCGGATGGTGTGCTGGATCGCGCTTGTCCAGTAGGCTTATCATGTTAAAAAAAATGTTGATGTAATGCCTTCTGATTATTGGAAGCTCCCTGTCTATTCAAATAAAAGATATAAAAACACCTCAATTCCAACATTTTTGATTTTTTAGTTCATTGTGATAAATATTCCGTGGGACAAATTAAAAAAAGAGAGCTGTGAGTGGATATCATATCGCACATGGTTTATCCACACTGTCTGGGTCAACAGAGATCTTTGTTGAGTAAGGATGGACATTGTAAACCAAAAACACGATAAAGGCAAAACAGTTATTTCTACATATCTCGTTTGTACAGGATTACAGATCATTACAAACACTAGTCTTTTCGATATATAGGAAGTTAGTCAACCTGATCCCAACAGCCAAGGCTCGTAGAGTTGCTCCACGTGAAGTGATCGTCATCACCAGCAATGCGTGGGATCCAGTACATACCATCACCTGCTGGAAGAATAGCTGCTGCAGAATCTAAGGTGCTGCTATTATTAGTCGCCATTAAAGCATTGGAGGTAGCAGTTCGAGATTCCATGTTGTCAAGATATTCGTCATTTTTAGATCCTGTGCTGATCATGCTTTCATTACTCACTGGTCTGCATGACGAACTGGGTTTGTCCTGAGGAAATGGTGGCACCGAGTCTTCATATGCAGCAAGTGCCGTCTCATTTATCACTTCCTCCAATTGATCCCACTGCTGGTATGCCTTGGCAGCCAGTTGCTTCACTTGGACCTGCAGTTGAGAACAGCCAGATCGAATTAATAAAATTCTCAAGGATTAAGAGCAACTGAACACCATATTCCCATAGCCACTGACTGATGAGAATAAGGGATTAAGCGATATATACCATTTGTTGTTGGTCCAGTTGTCGCAAATGGAAAGTCTGGTCTCCAACTCTGGCTGCTAAAATCTCTCCTACGGGGCTAAATATAACATCACATCCTTCAGATTTGATAACATAGCATTTTCCTCCCATATCGCATGTTTTTGCGTGTGTTAGTGTCGTCCTCCACTGCCGGTCCGACATGCCAACAAGCTGAAAATATATTTTTCATTCCCGAAAGATACACAAAATCAGTGAGCACCTTGCAGATTATGTGTATGTACATTTGAGTATGATACTTACGTTTTTGAGCTTATCAGGATCCATGGTGTTAAGCTTCAAGAAGTCCTGGACGTTTTTGACCCCCTCAGACTCCAACCTCTTATCAATTGGTCCATCTTTTCCAATGTTCTTCAGCCTCCATATATTGTCCGTCAAGATTGGAGGGTAATGCTTCTTGTACACTAGTAAAAGAATGAAATGCATCATAATTTCTCTTCTATTTTCTTGTACTAGCATTATTCAAAATATTCATGATATAATGAATTAACAAACAGGCTAGATGCGGAGATCGATGCATATTCAACACAGAACATGATTCTGAAGATTGGCTAATACATAGAAAAAAGTAAGTGGTCCTAACTTACATTCCCCTCGATGATCTTTCACCGTAAAGCTTTCGCTCACTGCCTCCTGGATCCTGGGTCCATAATAGCTTGCTGCCATGACACGCACACCAATTCGGAACTTACGACTTCTTATCCAGCTTGAATTGTCAGTAAAGGACAGATCATCTATGATGGCCACTCCATGATTTCCCATTGGCACATTAAGTGTAGTACCCACAAGCAATGGCCTCCTGCCCTCTCTGGCCTTTACAATCGCAGAATTGAACTGATCGGCGGTCCACCCGACACCGTCCTCGCATCTGAAGTCCCCATCTAGGACAAGGACTTCTAGTTTTACTGTGGAAAACCCTAGGTGAGGGTTTGTTGCTGCGGCAAGATAGTTAGTTCTTGTATCAATAAGCTGGATTTCGACTGCATTACTCGCAAAGTCAAGTAGTTTGTTGTTGGTGAAGATGGGTAGCATGAGCCTCTTGGCAAAGAGAAGCTTCAGTGAAGGCAAGACATCAACCTCTTCGATGTGCAAAGGAAGAGATCTGGCAAGAATGGTTTTATTTTTTCAGATTAATATCTAGAACTTGGTGCACATATACATATACTACCTCCAACCCATAATACTTGTCACAAGTGAATAGACATGCTAAAATGTATCTAGATACATGCGGTTTAGCGACAAGTAATATGGATCGGAGGGAGTAATTTAATTTGTGGAACAAGTATTTATTATTTTTATTTGCAAAAAAAACATTTATTATGTTTTGAAAGGAGCAGGAATGCTGCAAATCAATTCTAAAATGTTTATGTGCAGGTTACAGGTGACCAGTACTACCAAAAACTCTTACCAAGGGTGTCTATAGAATTACGACCCCAGTTAAAGAAACATCAAGGGCTAGAGACCAAACCATGCATCAAGACAGCAATAACCAGGGATATACTACCAGCAGCGCCATAGCAAGAAGTATTTATTCAAAGCAAACTTACTGATTAAAAGTGGGGTCTAAATTTTACAGGCATCTTACACTGATGTTTGTGAGGGATATCAGATACTGTAAGAAATAAATAGAAATACCATATACCTGCTTGGTGTCGGCAAGTGGGCATGCTGAGAAAAGATATTTTGAATTTCTTCACGTACCTGGCACACAATAGAATCCATAAATTTATATTAATTGCACTTGGAAGGTTAACAAATGGATCGATTTAGGATATATATGTAAGCTATGAGTGAAGAAATGAAATTAGTATGTATGAACAATGTACTTTGATGCCATTATCACATACGTGCACATATATAAAGTGGAATGAACTCTCGAGTACAATACAAGTGTACAAAACCAACTGGGGACCTAAATATAATTTCTTCGGTAATCTTACCACCCTCCGAATAACCGGTTCCAAATTGAGAACAATTTGCTGAATAGTTTCTGCTGTCACTGCTCTTCTGACAACGCTGGAAAAGGACGATCGAGGTTAACAAGCTATATATCCAGCATGCAGTTGATCAGCTAAGCTGAAAAATCTTTTAGAAGGGGAAGGATGGACGATGTAAGTAAAGAGAGGTACTAACGATCTAAAACAGAGCGGCGCTGGCCGTATCCGCCTTGGGCCATGCCCTTGCTGATGATCGTCACCTCCGCTCCCCTGCTCGCCGTCGTCATCGCCCCGTGGCCTTCGCACAGACATCTTAACTTGGAGATTCAGGAAGAGCTATCAGATGAAATTGTCTTAGCTGCGAACTAGCTCCGGTTGAGGTTGGGAGAGAGAAGTAGTTAAGTTCACGCGTGTGCACCAAAGGGAATGGGATACTTTTGTCAGAACACGCGTGTGTGTTATATATACCAGTACCCCCAAGCTAGGCCAGGGACTTGCTGCCTAGGCCAGGACAGGGTATTCCTGGCAGGCTCCACGAAGGCGGCTGGAAGCTAGCGCGGGCACATCGCGTCGATCGTTTTTGTGAGAAAGCTAGCTGTGCACTCTCAGTGTATGCAGCAGGAACACAAAGTCTTGGGTTGGTGCAGGGGCAGCTTCTTTGCCATGACGAAGAAAGTTAACTTGAAACTCAGTCGGTCTTGCCATACATACATCCACGACTCCAGCGCGACCAAGACTGACGACGACCGGAATATATATATACCGTCTTCCATCACAAAATTATGAGTCGTATGACAGACCCCGGGCTGCACCTACAAGTGAGTGATCGTCCAGGACACGTACTAGTGTTTTTCTCGAAGGGCCACGTACTGTATTTTTCCAAGAACATTCCCTCGGTGTTCCAACGAATTAACAAGTATATGCAGTATTAGCTCTAGCCGTCACCTTGTGCACACGCACGTACCCATCCAGCCCAGGAGGCCAACTCAAAAAAGTACAAGAAAGGACACCTTCAAAGGCTGTCACCTACTCAAAAAAGTACAAGAAAGGACACCCTTAAGGCCATGTTAGCATCGAAATTGCGGCTTCTCAGATTACATTTTATTTTCAACTTAGCAGGTAAGTAGCTAGCTGGATTGACCGGAAGCATCAATAGTATAATTTGTAAGCTGGCTTGGCTCAGGCACGCAGCTTAAATTTATGATGTTTTCTATACACCTTCCCAACTGAAAGAGACCGATTTCTGGCGGGAGGCTTAGCTGGTGGACAGCTGTGGGGCTGGCCCATTTTCCGATTGCCTCCCCTTGTCCTTTCGGTCGAAGGAAGTCGATTGTTGCCGTTTGAGATCTTTACTTAGAGCATCCCCACTCGTTGGCGCTCCCCACGCCCAAATCCGGCGAAATTTTCGTCCGGATTGGATCAATTTTTGTGCGTGAGATATTTCCAATGTGTCTTCCCAAGTGGCGTGGGAAAAAGAGATGGCCCGGGGAGTCCGGATGAAAGAGGAGACACGTGGGCGTGGGCGGTTGGTTTGCTCCATCCGGAGTCCTCGTCCCCGGGCCGGGGATGGCGTGGGATCGCCGGATGAATTTAGGCCCAAATCCGGACGAAATCGAGGAACCGGGGGCGCGACTGGGCCGAATTTCGCCGTCCGGATGTAAAAAACGGCTCGTGGGGGGTTTCTCGGGGAGACGAGTGGAGATGCTCTTACCAACGGACATGATCGCTTTCTTCCATTCTTTGTGTAATCACGTAGTCAATAGGCCTAGTTATTGCATGTATTATGAGATGATGTTAGTCTTTCCTTACGCTTGCTATGTCGGATTTTTGCTTAGTTGGCGAAGAGAATGAAGAATAGAAGGTTGTCTTCCTTTAACTAAGAGATGATCTCTTGTAAAATAAGAGAAGGCTATTTTTTTCTATTGTACGACTTGTCGTCCCTTAGACACATAATTTCCTACTGCAAATAATTAATTAACATTTATTGCAAGAGATGACAATAAGAGATAATGCATTGTACCCATTATACTAGATGACATGGACTACTAAGAGAAGGTGTGTCTTCCCTACCATTTTACATGCCCTAATGTGTCAAGTAAAACTAATTAAGCTTGATTGGCGTTGCTTTGTAAGAGCTAAATTCAATAGTAGAGCCAACTATTAGCTACTCCCTCCGTCCCAGAGCTTAAGCATAAAAAAAATCGTTTTTTCCTCAAAGCATAAGACGCATGCTAAAGTTTAGCCTATTTCTGCCTAAGGTGCCCCTAGCATCCGTTTCTAGTTTGCTAAAAAGAGGAGATGACTGAGCCAGCTATGGCATGCGCATAATATTAACTCCTCAATTCACGCTGAGTTAATTGCTCTTTCAATAAATCTCCTTTAAAATTGGTACTTGATTGGTTATACACGGTGGTGGAAGATAACGAGGAGTATTAGGAAAGAGAGAGACATAAAAGGAAGAGTTGGTAGCGATTTAGAGGGGCAAACATGTAAGCAAATCTACATGCACGACCACCTTTGCGCCAATTTTTTTACGCTCCTCAATCCAAGTGTCGTGGTATCTATAATCAATATAAAGCCAACATGTATAATTGTAAGCTATAAAATTGTACTACTTTATCAATGTTTAACTCACTCTTTACTTTCACAAAGTGCCTAGGAGCACGTGCTAGAGCTGGCTCTTTCATGAGAGCCTACTCATTTTCTCTCTCCTTCAACTAAGCAACAATATATTATTTTAATTCTTATAGCCAGCTGACTAGAACTTATTGTACTTGATCTAAACCGTGGCGAAGGACGAAAACAATTCGAGATTGGGCGAACTTCAAATATAAAAATATTGACCCCAAAAATCAAAATTGTATCGACATATTAATATTTTATACTAGAACATATTTCAATAGAAGCAAAACCTGCAAATGTGACATAATGATGCTTTAAACGTGGTCTAGAAGTCCCAGTCTAAGGGAAATCTTCTAGTATCTCTAACTTTGGCAATATTATGAAAAGTTGGTTGAGTTGGACCCTTCTCTAGGTAAGAAAATTTAACATCATCTCTAATATTAGGAATAAATTGATTATCTGGAATGGGAAGTCCAAGGATCAAATTTGATGTCATATATACCAAAATATTGTATACTCCACCTTCATCTTCTTGAACATCAGCATTCTCATTTACACTATCTTCTTCCACTTGTCCAGCAGCCCTGGAATCTCCATTACCTTCTTCCACTTGTTCGGTAGCCATAGAATTTTCATCTCCTTTTCCACTTCTTGCTCTTTCTCTTGATGTACCACAATGCCCATAACATTTCCACTTGTGTGTGTTCGGTTTAGAGTTGCTGTCACTTGAAAGTGGCACAAAATACCTTGTCAAATCTGCAATTGACAATTTGAAAATTCACCGAATAAAGCAAAAGTGTTATGCTAAAAAAATTAGAAACATTCTACCTTTCCCATCGTCCCCCTTTGGTTGCCCCTTCCGTTTTCTCGTTACCTCCAAAACATTAATTTAGTCATCGGTGTCGCCACTATCACCGTTGGCCCGTTGCCATTCACTAATCCCCTATCCAGCCTAGGAAACTGGCACCGGTTGCTATTGATCGGGAATTCGAGATACGGGAGCTGGAAGCCCTAGAGGTAGTGTAAGCCGTCGGTGTTGTCCTGTTGCCATGACATGATCGCTAGGCTGGTTGGACGATGCGAAGCCGAGGAGTTGTGGAGAGGATAGAACTAACCACGTTCATGTTGTCCTGCCTGGCTGCATGCGTACCTATGCCCGATCGGCGACCAATGTTGCTCGATGCCTCGATAGGCCCAGGAGACCAAGATGGGTGGACTCGTGGCAAGAAAATTGCTCGCGCGATGCATGTCCAGTCCTAGCTGTCGATCAATAGATAACGTACATGTATAAAACTTTTTCTCGCTCTCCAAGGTAGGGCGGGCGCTAGACGCCGCTCTACTGAGAGCCTCACCACTGCTTGTAAAGCCTCGCTAGGGGATCTTTCTGGCGAATATAAATGCGTGTTGGGACTGTGAGAACAAGGGTCCCCCGATCCGTCAAGCGCATGGCAACAATGTTTTACTGGCAACCAGAAGGTCCGACACCTCAACTCGCGCCATGCATTCACACGGGAAGGTCTGTCCGAATCTGTACACCTCTTGGCGCGCACCATCATTTCTCCGTCACTACTTTCAAAGGACAAAGAGGTCCAAACAAGACCATATGAAGATAGCTTGATGTTAAGGCTGGTAGGCTTAGCTGAACCTTTGCAATAAAGGGATGGCGACATGTCCGATTTCATGCACCATACCCTGATCCTGGTGGGGCATGTGGATTCATGCATGTAAGGCAGGTAGATTGCCCTGCATTGACCCCTCTCAAGATAAAAGGATGTGCGAAGTAGCGGCGAAGGTGGTTCAACCCTAGAGCAAATTCGGGCTAAGGAGAGAGTCTTCTCGCCTTAGTTCTTCGGAAGCTAAAGAGCTAGCTTGCCGGGCTCTTCCCGACAAGTCAAGTTCATTGTTGTAAACGCCACAATCCATCGATAAATTCAGACAAACAAGACGTAGGGGCCTTAGCTCGTAAAAGCGGCCCGAACCTGATTGCAATTGCCGTGCGTTTGCGGCGACACCTGTTCCGCGAGGTAGAGGGAACATGCAGCTCGAACCTTCGTCACCTCTGGCGGTGGTAGACATGGTCTCTTCGAGGTCCAAGAGGAGGAGGGCAACACATGACATGCACCATCAGTGCATGCAGCACGAACACAAAGTCTTGGGTTGGTGTTGGGCAGCTTCTTAGCCATGACGAAGAAAGTTAATTTGCGACTCAGTCGGTCTTGCATGCATGTTCATATATACATCCACGACTCCAGCGCGACCAGGCCTGACCAAGACCGGAATATACCGTCTTAATTCCATCGCAAAATTAAGAGTCGTGTGACCGACCCCACCCCTACGTGCACCCGTAGGTGATTGTATGCATGCAAGGGCATCTCCAGCGGCGCGACGCAAACGGACGCTGAGCGACCGTTTGTGTCCGCCGTGACCGGAAATGCGTCCCGCGCCACCTCAGGCGGCGACGCAAAATGACGGCGTCGCGAGAACACCTGACCCAAATATACGCCAGTTTGCGTCTCGGACGTTGCGACGGTGTCCGCCGGTCCTCGCACGGGCCTGCCTAGCAGCGGCACAACTGCTTCGTCTTCCGCGGCATTACTTTCGGGCGGCGCGCTGTAGCCTTTGCAGGGCCACGTTAATGGCGTGCCTCGGCTTCCGCGAGCGTGCGCAACTAGTAGGCGTTACACTGGCAGGCCATTGAAGGCGAGATGGCGTCGGAGCCTCTTAAAGGGCGCCGGCGCCCATTTCCCCGACAAAACCATTGCAAATCCCTATATCCACTCCGACATGAGAAGAAATGCCGTTCCGGAAGGCGGAGAACGACCAGGAGGGCAGGCGGCTCGCGTTCCGGCAGAGAAGGCACGGGTCGGTGGTAGTCCGCGTTGGCTCCCGCGGCCGCTATGGGAGGAAAACCGACCGGTACCATGGTCGGACGCGAACTTTGGAGGACTGGTACAGACTGCGGCGCGTCTGGTCCCCACCGTGCACGCGAGCCGAGAGCGGCGGGACGAGGTGCGCCGCCGCCGACGATCTTGCCGCCGGATCTGGGAGAGGATCCGGCGTACGCGCTAAACTCTTACAACTGGATTTCCTTCGGGACGTGGGAGTTCGACCGCCGCGCCGCCACGCCTACCTCGCCGACGTACACTACTTCGAGCGCGAGATCACCGCCGAAGAAGAAGAGAACGACCAGGATTACGCGGACGAGGACGGCGACGAGGACGAGGACGTGACCATGGCGTAGTACGACCACGACGCGGGCCGGCGTGGGATCCGGAGACCCAGCCGCCGGACATTTCGAGGAGGAGGCCATTGCCATGGCACCGGCCATGAGCAGACGAGCCAACGAGCTCGCGTGGGACGGGCTCGCAATCTAGCTCCGCGAGTCAGCGCTCGCGCAGGGGAGGCCGGCGACTCCTCCGGCCACGTCCACGCGTTCCAACGTCCGCGCTCCGCCTGCTGCTCCAGCGTGGGATCCCTGGCCACAGCCTCCTGCCCGTGCGGCGGTACCTCCTCCACCGCCGGTGTACGAGCTTCCATGGCCGACGCCGCAGCTGATTGACCACGTCAACGACGACGACCAGTAGACAACCCGTATTAACACGCCTTTCTAGCTTTTTTATGTTTTTTTTCATGTAAATCATGGCCTATGAAAAAAAATCGTCGCGTGAGCCGCCCGGCGCAAGAACGGACGATTTCGACCATTTGGCCCAACGCAAACGAACACGACGGCGTCCGTTTAGACGTCTGAAATGCGTCGCGCCGCTGGAGATGCCCTAAGAAGCTAGCTGGATCAACCGGAAGTAATTATTGTAAGGCGCCCGCCTGCTGCTGCTACCTCGTACTGCCTCGTGCTCGCCCGTCATCCAAAAGAAAAAAAAGCAGGCGATCCAGGTTTTCCTTGGGACCCCACACGGACACATGGCCTTAGCCAAGCCCACCCATTCACCATCCCAGGCCTCAGTACCGACAGTACGCAAGCCCACGAGCCTGTCCAGTGACCCTACGCGCTGCATCGTGCTTTCTTCGAGGCATCTCTAGACGCGTGGGTGGGGTGCCGCCTGAAGCTCCAAATGCGGTCCAGTAATAAAAGAATCTTTCTACATTTTGTTATTTTCAATTTTTATAAGGGCTTATTTGATTCAAAAGGTTGCATAGAAAATTTGTATGATTAAATCTTATAGAAATTTTTTCTCTGATGGTTGTTTGATTTGTAGGACTGATTCTCACATGGTTTTTCCTAAGCAATCATTTGCACTGGATTTCATAGGAAATATGACATCCATTCAACCTCTTTTCCAGAATCCTTTTCTTTTCCCGTGGTAGACGAATCAAATAAGTTTTGGTACATATAAATTTCTATAGGATTAGAGTGAGCATGACATTGCAACTCTACACATTTTCCATATTCCTAGTTTTTTCTATACTATGAATCTATCATTCCCTAAATGGATCTATAAAAATACATCTGTTTTGTATTTGTTTATAAAAGTTAGTTCAGTGAGGATTAAAAAAATGTTTCCATGACTTTTTTTGTACTAATTTTGTTAGCACTTCTTTTTGAAGATGTGTATTATCTTTTGATTCCCCTGATTATTTTAAACCTCATGAAACTATTTTTTGAAACAATCATGAACATATTTTTGAAAAATCATGAACCTTGTTCATCTTTGGGCTGAAACAATCATGAACATATTTTCTGCAATGAGTCGTCTGTTGAACGGTTGACACCCTCACGGAACACGCACCCTACCGTCAGACCGGAGTGTTTCTACATTTTCAGGCCACATCATAGCACTACTAGGAAAAAGGCAATCAGTGGCGCACCACTTTTACCCATCACTGGCGCACTATGTTATCACGCCACTGCTAACTCCTAGTAGTGGCGCACTAGGGGTGCACCACTACTAGCCTGGATTACAGTGGCGCACTGCATGGTGCGCCATTAGCATGTCCAGCGGTGCGCCACTGACGCTCCAACGTGGTGCGCCACTGTTAGTCAGATGCAGTGCGCCACCACTGTCTAGACGAGGTGCGCCACTGCTACTATTTGGGGTGCGCCACTGTTTCAGCGAGGTGGTGCGCCACTGCTGCGTGTGGACGTGCGCCACTGCTGTCTCCAGGACGTGCGCCATTGCTGAGGTTCCTGGTGCGCCACTGCTAGACTCGGAGGGGATCACAGGGCAGTGCGCCACTGGATCGAAAGCAGTGCGCCACTGCTACTTAGTGGCCGTGCGCCACTGATGGGCCACTAGTGCGCCACTGCTACAATTTCGATTTTTTTTTGTATCCTGGCAGATATTTATACAGGTTGTATATCACAGTACAATAGCACAATACAGAATATATAACACCATATAAGCAACAGCACAGCTTATCCATACATAATTCTTCACATTAGCCCCACATGATTCACAAGATTTCACATTAGAGAAGTTACGAGGTTACAATGCAAGTTACGGGGTTACAAATTCACAAATGAGCTAGTGGTTACACAAGATCGATCATCTAAAGTACCATCACATAGAAGAGAGCTAGAGTCACTACTAGCACCATCCCGATGATAGTGGTCTTCATCTGGTTCCTCCTCCGCTCCCTCCTCTCTCCCGCCAAATAGCGTGCGTATCTATCTTCGGCCTCCGCTCTAGTGGTGTACCCTTTGTAGCTGTTACCGCTAAAACGGTGAACCTGTCTCCGACACTCCTCCCAGTCGTTGTAGACTCCGGGAACCTTGCCCTTGTACACGACATACCACGTCATATCTGCGTATATATGCACAAGCCAATGAAACATTAGTGCACGCTCATAGATGTTTGCAACGAATAAGAGCAAACTCAAAAACGATCCAAGTAGTATGAACTAAAAGGCATGCCTCATACATTGTTGGTCGGAACAAATATCAACATTCAGGGAAGGGGTTAGTGAAACCAAGTAGGATGCACAAGAGATTGATACTTGTGTCATCGCACCAGGTTCACTAGCCCCTCCCCCGAGTGTACAGGTGACCAAACATTCTAATCATCGGCATTTTGAAATACGAAAGAAAATGGAAGAATGACAAGGGCCTCATACATTGTTGGTCGAAACAAATATTAACATTTAGGGAAGGCGTCAGTGAGACCAAGTAGGATGCACAAGAGATTGATATTTGTGTCATCGCACCAGGCTCACTAGCGCCTCCCCCAAGTGTAGTGACCACAAAATTTAATCATCGGCACTAAAATGGAAGAAAGGCCAATGCAATTAAGAAGTGCCAACTCAAATAAGAGATAAGTAGCTAGTATGAACTAAATGGAATGCCTCATACTTTGTCGGTCAAAACAAATATTAACATTCCGTGATGGCGTAAGCGAGGCCAGGTAGGATGCACAAGAGATTGATATTTGTGCCATCACACCAGGCTCGCTTACGTCACCATGGAGTGTACAAGTGACCAACCATTCTAATCATCGGCCAATGCAATTAAGAAGTGCCAACTCAAACAAGAGATAAGTAGCTAGTATGAACTAAATGGAATGCCTCATACTTTGTCGGTCAAAACAAATATTAACATTTAGGGACGGTGTGAGCGAGACCAGGTAGGATGCACAAGACATGGATATTTGTGCCATCACACCAAGCTCGCTCACGCCGTCCCCAATTGTACAGATGACCAACCATTCTAATCATCGGCATATGCAAACAAAATTAACGACCAAATCAAGTGCGGAAAACGATAGAGCCATATATATAAGTTCACAAACATAGCTGAACTAGTAATTAATAGCAAGTAAAGTGCTGGATAAAGTTTATTACAACACAACCTCGTATTTAGTTCACAACTACATAACTAGGCTCGCACATCAAGACTTTCTACTCGGAGCATGGATAAAACCGCCGCCTTTCTTCAAGCACATCCATGAGAGGTAGTCGTCACCCTGCATTTGAAGCATCGTGTCTATGTCACTGTTTGACGGCTGATAGCTGGCGTAGAACTCCCCCGCGATTCTAATGACATCTTGATGGATGATTTCACAAAACTCTACTTGGATGCGGAAGAAGTCTTGCTTGATGCCGTCGTCAGGGACCCGCGATAATTTGTTGGCCCAGTCTCTGAGATGCTCAGGTAGCGTAAGCTGCTGCTGGTCCCGTATGATCTCATCCATGTGATAGAGGGCGTACTAGGCATCCTTGTTACTAGAAGGCGGCTTCTTGACGCAGGGAAACTTTGTTTGGTGCTTGAAAACATGCTTCCCGTACCTAACATTTGGCCTCTCCATGTGGCCTAACACGGGCCAGGTGCTATGCGTGCTGCTCTGGCTGCCAAACGGATTGACTCCATCGGTGCTCGCGCCCAGCCTTATGTTCCTAGGATCGTCCCCAAATTATGGGTACTCGAGGTTCAACGCATTCCACTGGCTAGCATCCGAAGGGTGTCTCAACATCCTGTCCTTTTTCTTTTTCTTCGGATCATCTGCGTCATCTTCTCCCTTCCTCATCTCCGCGTGCCAGCGCATTAGCTTTGCTTTCTTAGGATCCGCGAAATACCGCTGCAGACGAGGAGTGATCGGAAAGTACCACACCACCTTCCGAGGAGCTTTCTTCCCCTTCTTGTACCGACTGACGCCGCACTCCGGACATATGGTACACTCCGCGTGCTCGTTCCGATAAATGATGCAATCGTTCAAGCACACATGGTATTTCACATGCGGTAAATCCAGAGGACACACGATTTTCTTGGCCTCCTCGATACTAGTCGGACACGTGTTACCTTTGGGAAGACGTTCGTGCCAGAATGACATGTTGTCGTTGAAGGATGTGTCGGTCATTTTGTGCTTTACCTTCATCTCCAGAGCCATGATCGTTACTTTCAGGCGGGTATCCTCCGGCCTGCATCCTTCATACAATGGAGTAACCGCGTCTACCTCCAGTTGATCCATCTTGGCTTTCTCTCGGGCGGCAGCTCTTGCGTTACTCGTCTTCTTGAGAAGCAGCTCTTGAAGATAAGGGTCCTGCACCCAGTCCATCGACGATGGTCCATCGTCTTCATCTTCATGATCGTCATGATGACCTCCATCTTGATCTTCCTCATCATCAGGTCCAGGATCTCCTACATTGTGATCATGATCATCTCCGGGATCTTCTACATCCTGATCATGTCCGGGATCTTCTACATCCTGATCATGTCCGGGATCTTCTACATGGTGCTCACCTCCTTCCTTATTTCTTGTTGAAATCCCATGGACAAATTCACAATCATCTTCGTCGCCTTCCCACCGACAGCCATCCATGAAACCACGCACGAGAAGGTGGTCCCGCAACATATCGGCTTTAGGGTCCATAAGGCTCGTCAGCTTGCATCTTCGACACGGACATCTTATCTCCTTTTGGTTATTTCTAATCATCTCGGCCGTCGCGGCTTTCAAAAACCTAGCCACAACGCCTTCGCTCATCATGCGGACCATGGTCGCCTGCGGGTATAGAGAAAATGGATATCTTAGTATATATACCAAAGAAAATTTTGGCATGACCTTCCCTAAAAATAGGACATATGTATATGCGTAGTATGACCATTATTCGCCGAAACGGAAATGAATCAACGTTTCAGCAAAATATTGGCAACTCCATCGCATTTCAAATCCCTGCAAACAAAAACATGCGCAACACATGTGTGGAGGCTTCGCATATACAAACACATGCAACACATGGAGGCTTCGCATACACAACACATGTGGAGGCTTTTCGCATACAACACACATGCACGTGACGCTTCGCGCATGCACAACACATGTGGAGAGCTTCGCATAACACATATATGCACACACACGTGTGCAAGACGATCGTAACCGGTCACACACAAAGCATAAAACCAACAAAGTTAACGATACGGCGAGACCGGGAGTGTTGGATGAGGAAAAAAGAGATTGATATGGTATTGAGCTATAGAAAGCTTCACCCTTACTTACCTATCAAGAAAATTAAGTTTACCACTTAATTTGGGTGAATGAAGAGATGAAAATGAGGTGGGGAGGAGGGGCAACACGACCAGATCCAGATTTGGTGGGAGGTGTGGTGGAAGAGTGTTTGGGGAAAGTGGGTGGCACATGTGAGTGGAGTGGGAATGAAATGGTCCCAGCAAAGTGGCGCACACTAGCCGTGCGCCACTGCTACATTGACATAGCAATGGCGCATTGCTTAGTGGTGCGCCACTGCTCACCTGGTACCTGCACCACACGCCCCTGCCCAACTTAGCAGTGGCGCACCCTGTTGGTGGTGCGCCATAGCTAGTAGTGGCGCACCGCGGCAGTGCGCCATTGCTAAGACCCTCATCTCTAAAGGTGCCCTGGCCACCTCCTAGCAGTGGCGCACCACGATGCCGTGCGCCATAGGTAAGCGAAGTAGCAGTGGCGCACCCTCTGACGTGCGCCACTATTAGGTTGGGGTAGGAGCTGGCCTTCTGCCAGCATTTAGTAATGGCGCACTACTACATTTGTAACAGTGGCCCACCATTTTATGGTGCGACACTGCTAAGTAGTAGTGGCACACGGCCATCATGGTGCGCCACTGATGTCAATCTTACGGCTAGGCCTTTTCCTAATAGTGTAGGATTAGGCCTCCTAAGCTAAACCGGAAGAGGCAGAGCTGCGTGTGAGTGTGACCATCAACCGAGTCATGTAATCCAAACCCATGGCCCATGGTATGTCGCGTCTAGGATAACTCGGTGCGCCGCTGCCCACGGGAGATCGATGAACTGTTGAAAATTGTCGTGTGGTCATGGAACAACAACGATGGACCTCCTATCCTATTGAAACAACACTACTGGATTGATTACTACTGATTGGTGATTGATTGTCCACGGCAACGTGGATTGGCTCTTGAGTTGTGGTATTGGTTTCAATCTCGGCCCGACCAAGGAAGTTCAGCTAAACAGTGTGCCTGACCAATGTGAATCGTATTTTCTGATCCGAAAGAGAAAAAGTTCTTTGCTGCCAATCGGTTGCACTAGTCAACAATAGATCGATGCCACCGGTAGAAAAATGGCCTTTAGTCGCGGTTCGCAGCTGCCATTAGTCGCGGTTGCGCAACCGCGATCAATTAAGCGCGACTAAAGGCCTCCTCCTTTAGTCGCGGTTGCTTACGAACCGCGACTAAAGGTCCGTCCACGTGGGCGGCTAGCGTGCGCCTGGGGACCTTTAGTCGCGGTTGGCCCCCAACCGGACTAAAGGTATTTTTTAAAAAAAATTAATTCATTTGGGTTTCTAATTTTTTTCCACTCCGTTTTTTTTTTCTTTTTTTTCAGGATTTCTATTATTTCAGTTATTTGCATAGCTTAGTCTCTATCTCTAACTACACTATCTCTAGTCAAATTACTTACTCGTGGTCAAACTTCCCGCTCGGTCACCCATCCTCCCACTACTCCACCTCTAGCACGCTTAACTTTCGAGTTCCATTCCGTCCCGCATCCAAGTGCTACGCGCACATGTATGTGATACTAGTATCATATCAATCCTATTAACATGTTGGTCGATGTCACATTTTTTTATTGTTTGAATTTCAAATAATTTTTTTCATAAAAAAAATAATGATGTAATAATAATCGTGAATAAATAAATAAACATTAACTTTTTAATTTTTATTATTTTTAATTTTTTTAATTTTTTAAATATTTTTTTTTTGCCAAACCTAAAACATAAAAATTTGAAAATCTAAAAATTGGGTAAAAGTAATAGTAATCTTTATGCTGGATGCAATTATTAATTTTATTTTTTTGAAAATTTTTAAAAATATAAATCCATAATTTATAGCAAAAAACTAAAATCTTCCTGCTTTCGTATTTTCATTTGGAATTTTGAGAATCTAAAAATTGGCTAACCGGATAAACCCCGGTGAATTCGGATGTAACTTTTTCCTTGGATTTTTTTGATATATTATACGTTTTTTCCGACGTCGTATGCAAAAGTTATTGCGATTTTACCATTTTTTAAACTTTTTTTGCAAAAAAAATGAAAATTCGAATTTCTTAATTTCTCCGAATAGTAGGTTGCATAACAAACAAGAATCTGAAAACAATTTTTTTCTGAATTTTCTATCATTTTCTTTTTTATTTTACAAACCAAAAAGGCGATCCACTAGGCGGGGGGGGTGGTTGAGTAAAAATCGGAAAAACCTTTAGTCGCGGTTGGGGACACCAACCGGGACTAAAGGTTTTCCGCCGGCCGCATCCCTCCAACGCCCTTTAGTCGCGGTTGGTGGGTACCCTTTCGTCTCAGATGGAGCATTAGTCGCGGGTTGCCTCCCGAACCGCGACTAAAGCCCCCTTTAGTCGCGGTTCGAATATTTCCGGGACTAATGTGGGTGGACGGAAGCCTCTTTTTCTACTAGTGTGCCCTCCAGTTTCAACAATGCATAATCCAGCTAGAGACGTCGATCCTAGTTTGTGTGCCGTTCGAACTATTTTCACATGAAATATGTTTTAACTTCATCTAAATTTAGACTTATCTAGATGTTAAATAATATCTCGATATATCTAAATTTAGATAAAGAAAAGACATGTTTCATGAGACGGAAGAAGTAATATAACACGGGTTAAAGCACAGACTATGCCATCAGAACCCATATGTATACGTGGAAATATTGACGCGCCACACAATTAATGTCTGAGTTACTCTCCCTCCGTTCCATAATTACGTCTCAACTTTGTCTAAATTTAGAAATCAGGTCTAGAAACCCAAACAAACAAGGTCGTGTACAACGATCAAAACAGAATCAATCCAACTTGCTATAAAAGAACTCCCGTCATGATTGCTCCTTTTGCCATTATTTCAAGTTAATTTTCGAATTTTTTTCCTTACATTTTTTTTGCGAGAGAAAACTTGTATTACTCAAAACATCATGAATTACAATCTATGTAGCACAAGCTTGCTAGACCCGGCCCAGATTCAAGCCATACTGCTGTACTAGCATTTGTTCTAGCTAAATTTGCCAAGAAATGACTACTAGAATTCTGACATCTTTTAACATGAGTAATACAAGTCTGACGAACTTTTAGCAGGGTTTTGATTTCTTCTATCATCGGTGCATAAACAGACCGATCAATACCTTCGCTCTTCAGCATATTCACCACCTCCAAATAGTCTGACTCAACGACGAAAGGCAAGCGGCACCAGTGTAAGGCCATGGATAAACCCTCATAGATTGAGTAGATTTCAGATTCTAGGGCATCTCTGCAATTGAGGATATGGCGACATGCGGAGAAGACAATAGCACCATCACTGTCTCTGAGTAACATGCCTGCACCTGCCCTTGCATCGGCACCGAAGGATCCATCAGTATTCAATTTCACCATCCAGGAATAGGCGGAGACCATGAGGGAATAGGTATTTGTTCGTGGTCATTGCTGTTCGTTTAGAGATTATTCCCTTGTACATGAAGGATAAACTTCCCTTTCTCTAGATTCTCATTAGGATGATATTTGATCTGAATAATCGACTCCAAATAGCTGGAGAAAAATCGACGAGATACCTCTAAGGGTGGGGGCTGTTTATCATGTACAACTTCATTACGGATATGCCATGATCCCCACAAGGTCATCAGAATCATGGATCTGCTTGTTTCTGTTGCGCTTTGTAACAAGTTCAGCAACCATTCAGAGCCCGTATTCTGGATTCCTTCTAAAGCTGGCTAGAGCTGTTTTGCAAACGTGCACCGGAAGAAGGCGTGAAAGTTGTCCTCTACCTCAACTCCGCATATTGGACACCGATCACTTAATGACAAGGGATTAACTTGTCAATGCCTACAGATTGTAGACTAGGGTTTTGGTAGAAGTAGAGGGCAAGTAGATCTCGAAGGTTTAGGCGAAAAGTACTCGACGATTATGAAAACTAGAGTTATGTTGACAGTAGATTCCATCCCTTCTTTGTCCCTCGACTCCCCTTATATAGGAGGCGGAGCCGAGGGTTTCGTGATACACAAGTTACAGTTCGGGAGGGATTCGTATCCAACCCGTAAGATTACAAATCTCTATCTTTCCTAATACAAACTATCTTTCCTAACCATTAAATGGGCTTCCGAGTGTTCTTATTCTTCGAGTTCTGGGCCTTCAGTAAACCCCGGGTACCATCTTTGGCAGGCCCATTGGGGATGCCTATGTCAGTAGCCCCCGAGATTTTTCTTGAATCGAAGAATCAGGTAAAATCTCCAACTTTACTCATCACATAATCTTTCGATATGCAAACACTATTTTGTACAGGGATAACGGTAGTTGGGGCTAGTTCATCTGACGGATCAGGTACTAGTTAACTGCTCTAGTGGCAATCCGCAAAAACCTACTTCAAGATCACGTCCCCGGACATGATCTCGGGATACTGTAAACTTCGACAGTGCCGCTTAAGGTCTTACCATTCTGTCGAGTCCCAGACAAATTTATCGGGTACCTAACGCGTCCGTTAGGATTTTTCTTCGTATCTGTTGATACGGATAAAAGTAGCAGAGCGCAGTCTTTGGCGATGCCACGCCCAACAGAACGGATCTGGGGTCTTACCTTCGCAATTTTGCGGCATTCAGAAATTGATCGCAACTTTGGCGTTCTGAGAATATATTGTCGAGTGCTTTTCGCCTTTGGAATAGCACATTTTATTGAGTCATATTTGATGACTTATTTTGTCTTCCCGATGGGAGTATATGTAGAGTTAACTATAACTCGAAATATACTCTCTTGCTTTTCTATCTTTCTTTCTTTTCCTTTTTAAATTTCATCGGGCACGCGAACAGCGTTCCCGATGGGAGTAGCCCCCGAGGCTACAGCCAAGAACTTGTGCTTGGTTGTAGGCTCAACATTTTATTCCACCTTGTCGCTATATTTATAATCCTTCTCGATATTTTTATATCTATCGGGTGCGCGACCAGCACTCCCGATGGGAGTAGCCCCCGAGGCTATGAACAAATGCTTGCATTTGAGCATAGGCTCTCGCCATTTCTATGTTGTCATACTCCAAATTTTCTATTTTTCCAAAGTAGCCCCCGAGCATTTGGGCAAAAACTTGTATTTGATCAAAGGCTCCAAAAGTATTCAAATGATTTGTCCTGTCGCCATTCTCTTTTTATTTTTCTTGTCGACATACTCTCCCTTGTCAAATTCTCTTCATCTCTATCAATATTCGAAATTTTTCTGCATTGTGGGTCCATTGTTCGCACCACGTTGACACGTCGTGCGAGTGGGGGACACACGTCCTCCGCTTTTCCTGGCGCACGTTCTGTAACCTCGTCAATGTTAAAATACTAGTTTGCCCTTGTTGCCACGTGGTGATCATCTCCTGCATTCTTTCTTCATCCAACGGTTCCGTCGCTTCACCGCACCTCTATATAAGATCCCCTTCTTCTTCCTCGAGCACTTCCGCTCGCGCCGTTCTCTGCTCTCCTCTGCGAAATCTCCTCCTGTGCTCCACTGCTCCTAGAGCTCTTCTCTTCGCAGCTACACTCCATCGCCATTGTTGATGCCACCGCGTCGCTTGACCAGGCACGGCACACCTGAGTCGTCAATGGCTGCCGCAGATCTAGGAACCGCGGAGTGGGAGAGGTCCAAGGTCACAAACCAGGACCTGAATCTCCTGAAGAAGCTGGGAATCACCACGAAACCCAAAGCGGTTTGCTTCCCCAGTGAAGAAAGCTACCCAGCTCCTCCAATGGGGTACCGGGTAAGTTTTGTCGACCATCTCATCCGTGGTTTATCCACCCCCATTCATCCTTTTCTCCGTGGATTACTCTTTGTCTACGGTCTTCAGCTTCACCACCTTACGCCAAACTCAATCCTCCACATTTCCATTTTCATTACTCTTTGTGAAGCCTTCCTTGGCGTCTCACCCAATTGGGCGCTTTGGAAGCGCATTTTCTTCTGTCGCCGCAATGGCTCTCCCAATGTCGCCTATAATATAGGCGGCGTTGTTATCTCTATTCGTTCCACTGCCGATTACTTCGACGTCAAACTCCCTGACTCCGTTCAAGGTTGGCGCAAGAGGTGGTTGTACATTCGGGAAGAAAACCATGGATGCGCAGAGGACAACATCCCTCCGTTCGATGGTGCCGAGAGAATTCTTCGTCGCCGTTCCTGGGATGCAGAGGCTACCGAAGAAGAAAGAACTTCGACTGAGGCCCTGATGACTCGCATCCATGAGTTGCAAAATACTCGCGGCAAAGAATTATCAGGTATCCAGATTATAGTATATTTCCTTAAGAGTAGAGTTCAGCCTCTTCAAGCTCGCAAATTCCCTCTCTGGAAATATACTGGCGACGAAGACGTGGATCGGCTGTCGGCAGATTTGGAAGTCAAGGACTTGGAAAGGCTTGTCCGAAAATCACCTCCCTCAGCAAAAAGACTCCATCCCTTCTTCTTGTCGCGTGAAACCATACAGCGCCGCCCATGCACTTCCTAAGGTAAACATTGTCGCGTAATTTCTTATTGCGTTGCTTTTTGCATTGTTTGCCCCTTTCTGATATCCTTCCCTCTTTTATACAGAACCACTCCAAATCTTGTTTCACTTCCTCCTTTCCCGAAGGTGGGGAAGTCGAAGAAAGGGCCGTTATCTCTAATGATAACCAAGAGGCCTCCTCTTTTGTGAATGAACCCGCAGATTCTCGCAAATCTGCGGGATCTGCTGAAAAAGATGCCTCTGAAGGCACTACATCGGCCCAATCTCCTCCTCCTGCTATTTCTCCAACGAACAAAAGGAAGAGAGATGATGTCGAAGATTCCGGGACTTCTAAGCCCGAAGAAGCTGTTCCTTCATCGCAGAAGGCAGCTTACGATCCATACCTCGCGAGTATCATCAGTTCGTGAGTACCCTATCTTTTTTTTTATTTTCCCATTCGAAGAATTTTGCTTGCCTTGCTTTTTACGCTGCCACCTTTTTTCAATAGTGATGATGACGAGGAAACACCAACTTTGGATGTGGCTGCTCGAACGAGTACGTCACGTACCCTAGTTATTTCAGAGCCGCGGGTTGAAGGAGAAGAATCCTCGCCTCCTCAACAAAACATCGGCGCTTCTACTCCTCCTTCGAGCCCCCGAGTCCCTTCACCAAAGAGGGCAAGGACGGAGACCATCCCGGAGCCTACTCTCCAATTGAGTAGCTCTTCTAACCCCCTCTTGGAGGATGTAAGTTCTTAACTTCCTTGTCATTGTCTATGTTTTCTTTGTTGATTTCGACATACCATCATATTTTCCTTTTATCTTTGTTTAACAGCCTATGATCAAGGATCTTCTTCGCATCGGTGCCCAATTTGTTGGGTACCGTGAATATGCTAGTAAAACTGAAGGTAATGTTTTGCTGCTTCTTTTTGCCTCTGTCCTCTTCCTCCTTTTGTTGTCGAAGTTTTTAACTATATTTTTCTTCTTTGCCAGAAAAACTCGCGGAGGCCAATGAGCGTGCCAACACACTTGCTCAACAATTAGAGCACAGTGAAAAGGCTCGCAAAAAGGCCGAATTGGTCGCTACTGAAGCTAGAGCAGAAGCTGACAAGGCCAAGGCTGACGCTGCTGGTGTCGAAGATCTTAGAAAGAGGCTTCACACCGCTGAAACTTCCTTGAGCGATCACATAGCTGCCCAATCTGCTCGCGAGGAGGCGATCCTTAAGCGTTTAACGACGCAAAGTCGCCGCTTCGTAGGTAAGTACCACTCATTATCTTTTGTATTTCCTTCTCTGCACTCTTTTGTTTGCTTAATAAGTTTCTTTTTTGACAGCTAGAACAGCTCAAGAGTTTCAACTCGATGAACCCACCAATGATCCTCTGCTTGACGCCCTTTCATTCCTCGAGGTTCATGGATCGGAGGCACGCGAAGGCATTGATCAAGCTAAAGCAGGGTTGTCGCGGCTTTTTCCTTATTTCTTCCCAAAGAAAGAGGAACCCGCAACTTTCCTTAACCTCGCCAAGTGCTTTAATCCATCAGAAGATCTTGGGTTAAAGGTGCGTCATGAAAATATGAAGGTTGCCGTGGAGAATACTGTCGCCTTGGTTGCTGGTAGCAAGCAATCTATTGACTGGGCGAAAGTTGGCGACACTGATCAGATAGAACAGTCAAGGTGGAGGTCTTTGATCAAGGCAGCTAAGCCCAACACGAGGAAAATCTTGGCTTATATCGGGATCAAGCCATCTTCGACTCCTAGCTCATCAAAGCCGAGGTCTAGTTGAATGCCTCTTTGCTTTTTCTTTTAGCGCACTTTCTTTTTGGCTTTGTCGCCGTAGTGTTTTTGGCGAGAACTGCTTCAGTATGCCTCTAGGAGGTCCTTCTTTTGTAATAGACATGTATATATTATGGAGATGAATGGAAATCTACCTTTGCTCATTGATGTCGAAATATTTCTTTTTCCATTTAATTTTTGACAATTATACGCCGCTCCGGTCCTTCCGATATTTTCGCTTTTCTTCTCACGCAAGGAGAACTCCTCGCTGATGCTTCACTCCGCCGAAGATTCCTTGCCGCAAGAATTGGATGAACTTCGGCACCAACTTCAGTACGTGAAGCACTCGTGCTGATGGAGAAGTCTCGTAAATCATCTCGTCGAAATTGTACCCAACAAGCGCAAATCGCCATTGTTGAAAAGGACTCCGATTGCTGAAGTTGCTGTATCACAATTTCTGAGAAAATTCCATGCTCCAGCTGCTGTTAATAGATGCTAGCTTGGATATGGCGTGGTATGTTTCGTTATCTTTGTCGTGCTTCTTTTTCTTTGCTGCTTGCCTCCTTAACCTACTGACCTGTTGTGAAAAACAATAGGTGCTTTTTGGATACTGCAACTGAAGATGAACGTGTCGAAGCCCGCTCCAATGTTCTTCTTCGGCTTGCCCGTGAAACATGGGGCGACTTTTTGGGGCACGCCTGAACTAGATCGCAAATCGTGAGATTTCTCAAGATCGGCATGTCAGCAGTTCACAGGTATCTTGACTTCTGTACCAAGACTCTTTCTATGGTTTATAACTCTATGTTTCCTCGAAACATTCAACCAAAAACTCTTCCCGAGTTAATGGAGAAGTTTAAGGATGGCCACAGGATCCACCGCTTTGTCAGAGCTCAACTGGTGGCTGGCGCCAGATTTGCCCTTATAATGGTTCAGATCTGCCACTCAAAACTTGATCTGACCCAAGTTGTTGAGCAAGTTCACGAGAAGGTGCGGCGTCGAAGAGTTGGTGTCGATCGTATTAACATGCCTATAGCCGAAGAAATGATTGAAGACCTTCTTCGTATGGATGCCGACTTTTTGCAGATGGTCATTATGCTGATTTTCTTGGCGCTGCTCCCGAAGAAAACAGAGTGATCCTTGATGATATATTGAATCAAGGCTAATTATTTTCCTTTGGTAGATAATTCTCCCTTGTAAATCATGATTGTGATTCTATTGTGAAGCAAACAGTATATTTCTATATTTGTCTAGCCCCCGAGTATTTTCGGTGGCTATTCGCTGTATTTGTATAATGCGAGGTTTTTAAACCAAGGCAAGATAATATGCACTGTACTATTTTGTGGGTACAAGCCCCCGAGTCTGTTGTTGATCACTATTTTGTCTATCTCTTTTTTATTTTGGCGAGGTGTTTTTACCAAGGCCAGATGCTTTTTTTTTTTGCGTTTGTCGACACTGTATTTATATATATATATTGTATCATGTAGGGGAAAACCACTGATCTTGTCGAGAAGAAGATATATAATTCCACTATCTTTATTATATTAAACACCACGAGCCCGCCTCATTAAAAACCTTTCTCGCCCCACTCCTAAGTGCCCTGAAAAGGGAAAGAGTGCGTCTGAAAACTCGTGGGCGTTTCAGAAGACATTGTAGCTTTACAAAGGAGGACTATATTTTCGGCTCCTAGGCGTAGAAACGCTCGAGTTGTGCTTAATGCCCGTGGATTTGGCTCAATCCCGCTCTTGTCTTTGATTCTCGTATGCTCCTCCTTCTATTACTTCTGTGACGATGTATGGTCCTAGCCACGGTGACTCGAGTTTTTCATGGCTTTTTTGATTGAGTCGTAAAACTAGGTCACCAACTTGGAAAGATCTTGGCCGCAATCGTCGACTGTGATAGTTTTTTAGGTCCTGCTGATATTTGGCGACTCGCGACAGGACCCCGTCTCGAGCTTCATCGAGTGCGTCGACATCATCTTCCAAAGCTTTTCTCGAAGTTTCCTTCGTCATATTCTGCGACTCGGTGGAGAATCGTGCTCTATTTCTATCGGTAAGACTGCTTCAGCTCCGTGGACCGAAAGAACGTGTTTCCTCGCGCGCCGTATTTGGTGTTGTTCGAATACTCCACAAAACACTTGGTAGCTCCTCTCGCCAAGTATGCCTAGCTTTTTCCGTAGGTCCTAGCAGCTGCTTTCTTGATGCCATTGCATATGATGCCATTGGCCTTTTCGACTCGACCATTGGTCTGTGGATGTGTGACAGACGAAAACTTAGTTTTATGCCCACCTCTGCACAATATGCTTTGAACTCCTTGGAGGTAAAGTTACTGCCATTATCTGTGACGATGCTGTGAGGTACTCCAAAGCGAAAGACAATTTCCTTCACGAACTTTATTGCGGATGTTGCATCTGGTGAGTTTATTGGCTTCGCTTCTATCCACTTGGTAAATTTGTCGACAGCCACTAACAAGTACTCATATCCTCCCGGCGAAGCTTTGTGCAACTTACCTACCATGTCGAGACCCCATTGAGCAAAGGGCCAAGACAAAGGTATTGGCATAAGTTCCGCTGCTGGTGAGTGAGGTCTTGCCGCAAACCTTTGGACACGCGTCGCAAGTGCGCACTATTTCCTTTGCATCCTCGATTACTGTCAACCAATAATAAAATCCTGCTCTGAGAACCTTAGCCGCGATAGCTCTGCTACTCGCGTGGTGTCCGCATATCCCTTCGTGCACGTCTTTCATGATGATTCTTCCTTCTTCGGGTGACGCATCTCTGTAGCACGCCCGAAATACTTCGTTTGTACAACTCCCCTTTGACCACAGTGAAAGCTTTTGATCTCCTGATGATTCGCCTTGCTTCAACTGGATCGTCGGGTATCGTTTTACTTAAGATGTATGATATGTAGACCTGCATCCATGGAATTTGCACCATCATGACTAGCTCTTGCTCTTCTTCTTCTTCTGCTGTGTCTTTGGCGGTACTCGAGGATTTATCCTTCTTCTCCTTCTTTGTTTTTGCTGGCTTTGTTGATCTCTCGCTAATCTCCTCCCAGAACACGCCTGGAGGGATCGCGAGGCATTGCGACCCGATGTTTGCAAGAACGTCGGCTTCATCGTTGCTCATCCTGCTGATGTGGTTGACCTCGCAACCATCAAATAGTTTTTCCAGCTCATTGTACACCTCCTTGTATGCCATCATATTTTCGTTGACTGCATCGCATTGGTTCATGACTTGCTGTGCCACCAATTGTGAGTCGCCGAAAATTTTCAGTCGTGTCGCACCGCAAGCTTTCGCCATCTTCATCCCGTGTATGAGGGCTTCATATTCTCCTTCATTGTTAGACGCCTTTGGGAACGTCATCCGTAAAACATATTTCAATTTGTCGCTCTTCGGTGATAATTAATATCACGCCGCTTCCAAAATTTTCCAACCTTTGGACCCGCGAAATTCATGGTCCAGTTCGATAAATCCGGGAGGCCCCGTGTTTTGTAGCTCCATCCACTCGGCAATGAAATCTGGTAAAACTTGGCATTTTATTGACTTTCTTTCGTATGTGATGTCCCGAGGGGAAAGTTCTATTCCCCAAAGGGAGACACGACCCGTAGCCTGGTTGTTCAATATATTTGACAATGGAGCTTCATTGACCACTATTATCTGGTGTGCCGAAAATAGTGTCGTAACTTTGTTGTTGTTGTAGAATAATTCGTATGCCAGTTTCGATATTGCGGGTATCGCTGTTTTGAAGGCGACAATGTTTGCTGATGAAATATACTGGCCTCCGAACTCCATGGAGCTTGCCTTCTCTTCTCTCTCGACTACTAGGCCTGTGCTGACCACCTAGTGAAGACATGCATAAGAGGAAATTCTTTCTTCTCAAGCAACACAATATCGGTTGTGTCGAAATTGCTCGCTTGGGGTTCTCGAAGGCTCTCATCTGCTTCCGGTTCCATTGAAAATTTTCCCCCCGTTTGATCAATGCATAGAACGGCAGCGCCTTTCTCCTAGCCCGGCGACGAACTGCTTAAAGCTGCGACTCGCCCCGTTAATTGTTGTATTTCTTAGCTTTGTTGGCTTTCTCATGGTGACGATGGCTTGTATTTTTCGGGATTAGCTTCAATCCCCTTGCTGATACTAAGAACCCGAGAAGTTCTCCCGCAGAAACTCCCAAAGAGCACTTTGTCGGGTTCCGACTTGATGCAGAACTTGTCGAGGTTGTCTAAGGGCTTCCTTCAAGTCTTCGATCAAAGTCGACCTTTCTTTGATGTTATTACGACATCGTCAATGTAGACTTGTACGTTTTTTCCAATCTGTGTTGCTAGGAACTTTCGCATCATCCGCTGATATGTTGCTCCCGTTTTTTTCAAAAAGGGCATTGTTTGTAACAAAACACGCCGTAAGGTGTGATGAATGCTGTCTTGGCTTCATCTTCTTCTTTTAGTCTGATTTGGTTATAGCCAGAGTATGCGTCCAAAAAGGAAAGACGTTCGCATCCCGCCGTGGAGTCGATGATTTGATCGATCCTTGGGAGGGGAAAGTGATCCTTGGGACAATGTTTATTGAGACACGTAAAGTCGACATGCGAAGGACTACTGTGTGTTTTTTCGGCACCATCACCGGCTAGCTACCCACGTGGCTTCGGTAGATATTTCTCTGGATGAATCCAGCATCTTTGAGTCGATCTATTTCGTATAACATGGCTTTGCATAGGCTCCGAAACGCCGGCAAAGGTTGCTTTATTGGTTTTGCGAGGAGGATCCGTATTGAGGCGGTGCTCGGCGAGTTCCCTGGGCGCCCTGGCATGTCACTGGACACCATGCGAAGATTTTCCAATGGCTCACGGAGGAACTCGACGAGCGCTGCTCATGCTGACATCCATGTTTGTGCGATGGATGTCGTCTTTTTAGGATCCGTCTGGTGGATCTGTACCTCTTTGAATCTTTGTTTATATTGAAAGTTGCTCCCTACCTCTCGCAGCACATCATAATCAGTGAACCTTGGCGCCATATATTCCCTGCATCCCGAAAGTTTCGATACAGTCGATACCATCTTGTCGCATTTATCAGATAACGCGAAACTTCCTTTGATTGTGATAGGTCCCTTGGGCCCAGGCAACCTCCACAATAGATACGTGTAGTGCGGCACTGCCATGAACCTAGCATACGCTGGTCGTCCCAATAAAGCGTGATATTGTGACGGGAAATCCACAACTTCGAACTCCAAATTTTCTATCCTGTAGTTCTCTCGGGTTCCAAACTGAACGTCGAGGTTGATTTTGCCCAATGGGTAACTTGGCTTTTCGTAATCCCATGGAAACGTGTGTCATTGGTTTCAAGTTTGCTAGGATATGTTCATCTTCCTCAATGTGTCTGCATACATGAGGTTTAAGCCGCTGCCGCCATCTATGAAAACTCTCGACACGTCAAAACCAGCGATTGTGCGGGTAGAACAAGTGCTGATTGTCCGGTCGAGGAACTTGCTGTGGATGATCCGCGATTGTGAAGCCAATGTCTTGCCCTGACCAGTTTAAGTACTCTACTGGTGGAGGCATCTTCTCCGCCATGAACACTTGTCGAGATATTACCTTCTGCGCCCTGTGGACGGTCTAGCTTTCTGAATCATCAGAACTGCACCATTGGAATTGGATCAACATATGGGGTGGCTGTACGGTGGTGGATGTGGTGCGAGCTGATGCCGATTTTCGTCAGTAATTGCGGGAGGAGGTGGGAGGTGGATCTCACTCCTGGCCCCCTGGGGATTTCTCATTGCTTGGGCGTTTGCAATTCCTGCGGCTCTCAACATTGCCTGAAAATTGCGGCAATCTTTCTGGAAATGCCCCGACTGCCTCTTGCCGTTATTGTCGACATAAAAGTGCATCTGGCACGGTCCGTTCATCATTTTCGGGGGACACGTAAGGTCTTGGGAACCTTGGTCCATTGTTTTGTTCTGTTGCCGCGAGAATCACCCCTATTGTCGCCCTGATGCTCGTTACCCTTTGATAGTCATCTCGACTATTTCCTCCAGGATTTCCCTCGAAACCAGCCGATATATGGCCGGGAGCATCGTTGTAGAACTGGCGAGAAAATCGCCTCTATTTTGATAATTTCGACCGTGATCCTCTTCTGGCGACTGTGTCGCTTTGTTGTATATTGCGTCTTCTCCATCTCGCCCACTTGTTAGCTATCTCCATCAATGCTGAAATTGGACTTGGGATAAGTTCTCCCCAAGTCCTCTACGAAATCTGCTAGTCGGATTCCTGCCACGAACGCATCTATGGCTCTCTCGTCAGATATATCTCCGTCGAGTTTTTAATAATGTTCCACCTCGTATATACTTTCTCATCGACTCGTCGTGTTTGCCGGCATGCCCTCAGCTCTTCCAACGACGCAGGTTTCTTGCAGGTGTCGGAAGTTTTTTACGAAGATGTCCTCAAAGTTTTCCCAGCTGTCGATGGAATTCAAGGGGAGTTTCTTTGTCCAAGATCTCGCGGCACCGCCTCAGGTGGACTTGGATACTTTGCATAGCTGTTGCTCTCGTTCCTTGGGTCATCACTTTACCATCTCGAGATAATCCACGAGCCAATCTTCGGGATCTTGGATGCCGTCGAACTTCTTGAAATGCTCGGGTAACTTTGAACCCTTTGGGACTCGAGTTTTTCGGACTCTTCTCGTAAAGTACGGGAGCCCACACATATCTTCGTCGGCAAGCTCTGGTGAGTGCTGACGCTCCCTTCTTTCTTGTCGCGCTCTGTCCACCCTTGTTTGGGCTGCTGTGTCTCCTGCTCCACTTGTTCTTGGTGGGTCTTGAACTGCTGCGGTGGGTCGTGGACTATTTTGCCTAGGGTTTTCTTCGGGAGGCGTTGTTGCAAACGTTGTTCCCATTACTCCTACTCCAGCCATTGCCATATTAAATAATGGTTCTCTCGGGTCTCCGGGGGTGGTCAGACGCTAAGATGTAAGCTTGTGTTGCCATGTAACCTGCTTCGCGTTTTTGGGATGATATTTCCCTTTTCTTCGTCAATCTGTCGGGGCATGTCGAGATTTTGAATTATGTTTCCTCTTTCTCGCTTCGGGTATGTTTTGCAGACGAGATTGTGCTCTCCTTCGAGCCTCTCTGGTGACTATCTCCCGTATTTCCTGATTGTCGGCTGAGTTCTGCTCGACGCCTGCTTGATGCGGAAGGTGCCTCTTTTCTTCTATTCAAAGACGTACCTGTCCGTTTTACCAACTCTCTATTCACCCGAGCAAGTCTATATTGATATGCTCGAAGTTCTTGTACAAGTAGTGCTGGTGGTCATAGGTTCTGAACCATCCATGGCCTTTGCAGCCCTATCCCATGCTTCTTGCGGGAGTTGGACTTTTTCGCGAGGTGGGTTCGATATATTTGGTGCCTAGACCTCTTGTGAGATCAGCCGGATCGACGTATGGATTTCCCAAATCGCCGAAAGCCTCCGATGTTTCCGGCTCGATCGGCTTGCCTCTCCTATCGCATAAATCCGATGATATTTTGCGATTTGATTTTTTCAGGATTGGTGACACCATCATATAGAGTGGTGAAGACCTTCCGATGGCGACAGATTACGAAGTTGAAGCTGTCGACGCCGTCGGAGTCGCTGCTTATAAAGGAGCAGACGACTCCAAGGATGTGTTGCTGAAGATCTTGGCGAGCTTTTCTGTTGGCCTTGGCTGGCTTCATTTGTCTTGTCGATGAAAACTCCTCGTCACTCGACGAAAAGTTGGAATCGACCGCTGAAAATTCCGACGAGATCGGAACTTCGAGACGGTAGGATCCTTCCTTGCTGACGCCAAATCGGAATTTTCCGAACGTCATGATGATGGGCTGCTCCAGATAGGCACATGCATCCATACGGGAGGGCGGGTGAGTGAAATTGAATAGATCAGTTTTTCCTTGTTACTCGATCCATCGCGCGGCTTGCTGTCGATGAAGTCGATGATTCTGAGCGTGCCATCGA
Source organism: Lolium multiflorum (assembly GCA_030979885.1). Classification (NCBI taxonomy): domain Eukaryota; kingdom Viridiplantae; phylum Streptophyta; class Magnoliopsida; order Poales; family Poaceae; genus Lolium; species Lolium multiflorum. The sequence continues at coordinate 403,699,005 of CM061750.1, forward strand.
GATCGCTCCTTGCAGCCTCTAGTTCCCACAGACGGGCCAATGGACAAGGGATTAACTTGTCAATGCCTACAGATTGTAGACTAGGTTTTGCTAGAAGTAGAGAGCAAGTAGATCTCGAAGGTTTAGGCGAAAAGTACTGGACGATTATGAAAACTAGGGTTGGTGAACAATGATTCGATCCCTTGTCCCCGACTCCCCCTTATACAGGAGGCGGAGCCGAGGGTTTCAGGATACAGAAGTTACATGGGCTGGGAGGATTCAGATTCAACCCGTGTAAGATTACAAATCTCATCTTTCCTAATACAACCATCTTTCCTAACCATTAAATGGGCTTCCGAGTGTTCTTATTCTTCGAGTTCTGGGCCTTCAGTAAACCCCGGGTACCATCTTTGGCAGGCCCATTGGGGATGCCTATGTCACTTAACTCCAGTGTTCTTTTCCATTTGTTTCGCCAGGTACACCACTTAAAACAAACTGGGAAGAAAGCCATGTAGAATTGGATTAGTACTAATAGCGTATTACAACAGGTGCTCATGATTTGGAAGATTCAGACAACAGCCTCCAAGATTATATAGTAGAGCCCCATCTATAATTATATAGTAGGATCATTAACTATATTCATGAAATATATTATTTTCACCTCTTTTCCAACAGAGCAAACATCCCACGGTGAATTGAATGTATGAGAGTTAATGGTGCTACATTTCTTTCCACTACATTCTTGTGAGGCTTACGAGGTTGCTTAGCTTGCACACAAATTGGGCACCAAGAGACTTTGGCTAAAGTGAATTTTAGAAGTAAAATCGTCAAAGCTATGACATACGACCAAAATCAAGGTGGCAAATTCATGAATGCCAAATTTTAGTTTCATTAACCCTAGCACATACATTGTTCACAAATATCTTCCAAAGATTAGCACATACACGCTTGTAGCCTTTTCCAGTAAAAAACTCATCCTTGGGCATTACAACTCTATTGGCCTAAAAAACATCTTAAACCCACCTTTGAGAAAACAAGTCCAACTTACGAGATATTTTTATCCAAGGGACATGATGCGGGTTATGCAGGTACACAATCTTCCTTCCTCAAATTAAACGTCGTATCTAGCATATCAATAACAAGAACAAAAGCATGCATCCCATTTCTCATGAGGATAAAGGAATTTTGTGCATCCTTATAAGAGGCGAACCAACACACACATGAAGGTTGGTTCCAGTGAACCAACTGGTAGATTGACATATTAAAAGAACAATGGCTAGATGCGCATACCCGGAAGTTCCCCCATTAGTATTGCCAATGATCATGTCAAGGGACTTTTTTTATTTCTCTCTATGATAACCTTTCTTGCGTTTATGGTGTTTGAAAGGATGGCCTCGGTGACCAATTTTACCGCACAACTAGCAAGGATCCATCCCCTTCTTCTTTGCCACTTCTTCTTTATGCTAATGGTCAGGGGGCCTTTATCTTTCCATTTAAGTTGTGGGAATTCATGTGCACCCTGTTGTCGGGAAGAAGTTTTTGTAGTTTGTGTGTGTGTCCTCACCTTGTCTTCAACACTGATAGCTCACATATATGGTGTTTTAGGAAAGAGGCAAAGTTTCTTTATTAAAGGGGAAGTTTAGTGACGCTGCATGACATAGGCATCCCGAATGGGCCTGCCGAATAAGGTACCCGGGGATAACTGAAGGCCCACAACCCAAAGATTACGAAGTCCGGAAGCCCAATAAACATCGATATGGAAGAAAGAGATAGATTAGGAATAGAGAGTCTTTTAATAATACGGGGCGGACTAAAGTAGTCTCCCGGACTTTGTAACCTGTACGATAAGAAAGCCTCGGCTCCACCTCCTATATAGTGGGGGGGACGAGGGAGAAATAAGGGATCGAATCATTGTCAACACAAACCCTAGTTTTTCATAGTCGAGCACCTTTTCGGCTGAACCTTCGAGATCTACTTGCCCTCTACTTTCCGCGAAACCCTAGTCTACAACTTGTAGGCATTGACAAGTGAAACCCTTGTCAATTGGAGCCGTCTGTGGGAACTAGAGGCGGCAAGAAGCTGATCTCGATGGCATCATCAACATCGTCAATATCATCAGTGGCCAGCAATGCGATGGACGGAGGTAAACAGGTCAAACTCGATCTCGTCGATTTTGTTCCTCGCCCCCCCGCCCGTTTGCATGCATATGTCGATCTGGAAGAGTCGACGGAGATGACGTTCGGGAGTTTCCACTCGTCAGAAAGAAGGTCGCACCGCTTTGCGGCATCGATTTTTCGGGACCGCCGCCGGCCAATTCCGATTTTTCTAGATCATCAACATCAATCATCGAGTCGGGCGACGAGGAGGTTTCGTCGCCACGCTTCATCGTCTCCTGATCGGCGGAGTAACTCGTCGATAAGTTCAGCAACATGTCTTTCGGGTCGTTCACGAGCTCTGATCTGAGCGACGACTCGGACATCATCGACAGCTTCGACTTCATCGACAGATCTACTTCTTGATGAGGACATCCCTACTCTCCCTTCCCACTACTACCTCTGTCAGCTGTGCCGAAGATGAACTCGCTGCGGAAGCTCAAGTCCAATGAAGTTCGGATTGGACCAATTACAAGGGCTCATGCGCTACTAAAACAATAGGTGAACTTGTTCCTAAACGATACCTGATTGATGAGAACTTTATACTACCTAAATCCTATTACTTGTGTATCATCGTATGAAGAGGAGACAAGCATCGCACGAGTAGGAGAGAGGAGCAGATGGACGTGAAGATGGACGTGAAGCCGGACATGGAGCTCGACATGAAGATATCTCATGGGACGCGCGAGGGAGGAGCGGGGGGAAGGCGCGAGAGGAGAAGAAGAAGTCCAGCCGGGTCTGCCGCCCGGTCGACTGGGTTCTACACCGATCGCTGGAGCATAAAGACCTTGCCGAGTCGGGCGCCCGACCGCCAAACTCGTCCTGGTCCGGTTGACGCGCTGTACCGGGCGCCAACCGACGCTGTTTTGCGAAGATTCCGTTGCCGGCCGGTTGACTGACTCATTGTGACTGGACTGCCTGTCCATACTCGTTGACTGGATCCTGCACCGGACATGTCCGAGTCCTGTCTCAACCAGATCTATTCTGGTCGGTTATTTTTGTATCTTTTCTACCAGAACTCGTCCCTGACGCCTATATAAGTGCCTTGGTGCCTCCCCTAGCTGCTTTAGACCACGTTTAAGATAAACCCTAGTTCTAGTTGTTTGCTCGCAAAACTATATTGAATTCCTACACCATATTGCTTGATATTGTGTAGATCCCGATAAAGTCTTGTGTGATCTGTTCCATTGGGAATTAGACGATTGCAACTTACCGCTTCGTGGTCGGCGGCTACGTGCGCAAGTGTGTGGAGTTGCGAATATCTTGCAGGGTTGAGAGCTGTTGCATTGGCGACAGGGACCAATCGAGAGATCTCGTTGCGTCATACAAGTTATCATCCACTACATCGTCGTGTTCCTCCGCTGCTATCATCCCGTGATCATTATCACCACCATTGCTTACTGAGAAGATCGGGCCACCCCTTATCATTTCTATTCGGGAGGTCTTCGTCGATTGATGGCGTGTAACTCACACGTTCGTTGGGAACCCCAAGGTAAGGTATGCGCACAAAGCAAGAAGTTTTCCCTCGTAAAAGAAACCAAGGTTTATCGAACCCAGGAGGAGCCAAGAAGCACGTTGAAGGTTGATGAAGCATGGATAGGCGCAACACCAGAGATTCCGCGCCAACGTGGAACCTGCACAACACAAACCAAGTACTTTGTCCCAACGAAACAATGAGGTTGTCAATCTCACCGGCTTGCTGTAACAAAGGATTAACCGTATTGTGTGGAAGATGATTGTTTACAAGAAAACAGTAAAGAACAAGTATTGCAGTAGATTGTATTTCAGTATAAAAGAATGGACCGGGGTCCACAGTTCACTAGAGGTGTCTCTCCCATAAGATAAAGCATGTTGGGTGAACAAATTACACGGGCAATTGACAAATAGAGAGGGCATGCGATGCACATACATGACATGATAAATATAGTGAGATTTAATTGGGCATTACGACAAAGTACATAGACCGCCATCCAACCATCTATGCCTAAAAAGTCCACCTTCAGGTTATCATCCGACCCCTCCGGTATTAAGTTGCAAAGCAACGTACAATTGCATTAAGTATGGTGCGTAATGTAATCAATAACTACATCCTCGACATAGCATCAATGTTTTATCCCTAGTGGCAACAGCACAACACAACCTTAGAACTTTCTCACTGTCCCAGTATCAATGAAGCATGAACCCACTATCTAGCATAAATACTCCCTCTTGGAGTTAAGAGTAAAAACTTGGCTAGAGCCTCTACTAATAACGGAGAGCATGCAAGATCATAAACAACACATAAACTTCAGATTGATAATTACCATAGCATAGTATTCTCTATCCATCGGATCCCGACAAACGCAACATATAGTATTACAGATAGATGATCTTGATCATGTTAGGCAGCTCAAGATCCAACAATGAAGCACATAAGGAGAAGACAACCATCTAGCTACTGCTATGGACCCATAGTCCAGGGGTGAACTACTCACTCATCACTCCGAGGCGACCATGGCGGCGTAGAGTCCTCCGGAGATGAATCCCCTCTCCGGCAGGGTGCCGGAGGCGATCTCCCGAATCCCCGAGATGGGATTGGCGGCGGCTGCGTCTCTGGAAGGTTTTCCGTATCGTGGCTCTTCGGGGGTTTCGCGACGGAGGCTATTTGTAGGCGAAAGGGTAGGTCAAGAGGCGCACGAGGGACCCACACCATAGGTCGGCGCGCAGGGCCCTGGGCCGCGCCGCCCGTGGTGTCGCCACCTCGTGGCCCCACTTCGACTCTCCTTCGGTCTTCTGGAAGCTTCGTGGAAAAAAGGAACCCAGGTCTTGATTTCGTCCGATTCCGAGAATATTTCACTAGGATTTCGAAACCAAAAACAAGCAGAAAACCGCAACTGGCTCTTCGGCATCTTGTTAATAGGTTAGTTCCGTAAAATGCATAAATATGACATAAAGTGTGCATATAACATGTAGATATCATCAATAATGTAGCATGGAACATAAGAAATTATCGATACGTTGGAGACGTATCGAGTGGCCTGTCGATGGAGAAAACGATAACAAAGATAATTTCGAAGTGACATGCCATCATAATCTTGATCATACTATTTGTAAGCATATGTAATGAATGCAGTGATCAAAACAATGGTAATGACATGAGTAAACAAATGAATCATAAAGCAAAGACTTTTCATGAATAGTACTTCAAGACAAGCATCAATAAGTCTTGCATAAGAGTTAACTCATAAAGCAATAAATCAAAGTAAAGGTATTGAAGCAACACAAAGGAAGATTAAGTTTCAGCGGTTGCTTTCAACTTATAACATGTATATCTCATGGATAATTGTCAACATAGAGTAATATAACAAGTGCAATATGCAAGTATGTAGGAATCAATGCACAGTTCACACAAGTGTTTGCTTCTTGAGGTGGGGAGAGATAGGTGAACTGACTCAACATAAAAGTAAAAGAATGGTCCTTCAAAGAGGAAAGCATCGATTGTTATATTTGTGCTAGAGCTTTGGTTTTAAAAACATCAAGAGAGCATAAAAATGAAGTTTTGAGAGGTGTTTGTTGTTGTCAACCAATGGTAATGGGTACTCTAACTACCTTATCCAGACTTTAAGAGCGGCTCCCATGAAGGACGTTATTTCTACCACCGTGGTAGATCATCCCTCTTCTCTTTTGTTTACACATGTATTTTAGTGGGGTGGCACTCCTTCCAACCTTTCTTTCACAAAACATGGCTAACCGATTCCATCGGGTGCCTACCAACAATCTCATACCATGAAGGAGTTCCTTTTTATTTTAATTTTATTATGATGACACTCCTCCCCACCTTTGCTTTCTCAAGCCATGGCTAACCGAATCCTTCGGGTGCCGTTCAACTTTTCACATACCATGGAGGAGTGTCTATTTGCAAAATTAAGTTGCTTACTGATGAATCAGAGCAACACATGTGAAGAGAATTATTAATGAAGTTAATTAATTGGGGCTGGGAACCCCTTTGCCAACTCTTTATGCAAAGTTATTGGATAAGCGGATGAAGCCACTAGTCCATTGTGAAAGTCTGTCCGAAGTAAATGACAAGATCGGAAGATAAAACACCACATACTTCCTCATGAGCTATAAAACATTGACACAAATAAGAGATGATAAATTTTGAATTGTTTAAAGGTAGCACTCAAGCAATTTACTTTGGAATGGCGGAAAATACCATGTAGTAGGTAGGTATGGTGGACACAAATGGCATAGTGGTTGGCTCAAGGATTTTGGATGCATGAGAAGTATTCCCTCTCGATACAAGGTTTAGGCTAGCAAGGTTTATTTGAAACAAACACAAGGATGAACTGGTGCAGCAAGACTAGACATATTGCAAATATTATAAGACTCTACACCGTCTTCCTTGTTGTTCAAAACTCAATACTAGATATTATCTAGACCTTAGAGAAACCAAATATGCAAACCAAATTAGCAAAGCTCTAAGTATTTCTTCATTAATGGGTGCAAAGTATATGATGCAAGAGCTTAAACATGAGCACAACAATTGCCAAGTATCACATTACCCAAGACATTTGTAGCAATTACTATGTAGCATTTTCCAATTCCAACCATATAACAATTTAACGAAGAAGAAACTTCGCCATGAACATTATGAGTAAAACCTAAGGACATATTTGTCCATATGCAACAGCGGAGCGGGTCTCTCTCCCACAAAGTGAATGCTAGGATCCAACTTTATTCAAACAAAAACAAAAACTAAAGCAAACCGACGCTCCAAGCAAAGTGCATAAGATGTGACGGAATAAAAATATAGTTTCAGGGGAGGAACCTGATGATGTTGTCGATGAAGAAGGGGATGCCTTGGGCATCCTCAAGCTTAGACGCTTGAGTCTTCTTAAAATATGCAGGGGTGAACCACGGGGCATCCCCAAGCTTAGAGCTTTCACTCCTCTTGATCATAGTATATCATACTCCTCTCTCCCTTGAAAACTTCCTTCACACCAAACTTCAAGCAAACTCATTAGAGAGTTAGTGCACAATAAAAATTATATGTTCAGAGGTGACACAATCATTCTTTACACTTCTGGACATTGCATAAAGCTACTGGACATTAATGGATCAAAGAAATTCATCCAACATAGCAAAAGAGGCAATGCAATAAAAGGCAGAATCTGTCAAAACAGAACAGTTCGTAAAGACGAATTTTAAAATGGCACCAGACTTGCTCAAATGGAAAACTCAAAACTAATGAAAGTTGCGTACATATCTGAGGATCACTCACGTAAATTGGCATAATTTTCTGAGTTACCTACAGAGAATGAGGCCCAGATTCGTGACAGCAAAGAAATCTGTCTCTGCGCAGTAATCCAAATCTAGTATGAACCTTACTATAGAGACTTTACTTGGCACAAAATCATGATAAGGAGAGGTTACAGTAGTAAACAACTTCCAAGACTCAAATATAAAACAAAGTGTTGTAGTAAAAACAATGGGTTGTCTCCCATAAGCGCTTTTCTTTAACGCCTTCAGCTAGGCGCAGTAAAGTGTAATTCAAGTAACAAGAGATGAAGCATCAACATTACCTTGGACTTTACCCTTACCTTTGTTGCCTTTCTTACTCTTTGGCTTAGGAATATATGGCTACACCCAGGTGTAGAGGTGAATTTTAAGGTGCCTTCCTCACGTCTATGACTGCTCCCAATAGTTTCAGCAGGGATCTTCCGAAAGTGTGATTTGTCCCGTTCCTGCACATTCAATGACAAGGTAATCAATGGATATTGTTCTCCCAAGAATGGTTGTATGCACACCCGCAGCTATCCCTTTAGGAATTATAACAGAGTTATCAATAAGGGTTATTCCTTCTCCCCCTTCAGCGAGTTCCCAAAGTTTCAATGATTTATGAATACTTTTAGGCATTAGGCAGAACTCGGTCATAATATCACAATTAGCACGACGAGTTTGGTTACGTATGACAATTTTAATAGTAGGATCCCACAATGAAGGTTCAGAGTTCACTAAAACTTGATCAAGACGGTTACGAATATATCCATAATTTTCATTTAGGCGAGATGCACTTGTTTCAAGAGTGTTTAATCTATTATAAATGCTAATAAGGGCTGAATCAAAGTTATTAGCTGAATCATGTGATGCAACCAACTTCTTTATGGCATTAAAAGCTTGATCCCCATTACAATGAAGGAAATCTCCTCCCACTAGAACATCCAAAGCATATCTATAGCGAACCATAAGACCAAAATAAAAATTACTAAGGAGCAAACTTAGAGTCATTTGAGGTTCAGTTTTACGATAAGAAGTAAAAATTCTAGACCAAGCATCCTTAAAACTCTCCTCATCCCCTTGTTTAAAAGTAAAAACTAATTCCTCAGGTGAAGAAGTAACAAGTACAGAACTAGACATGATCACAAAAGTAAACTAAATGCAAGTAACTAATTTTTATTTGTGTTTTTTTTATATAGAGAGCAAGACAGCAAGTAAAGTAAAGCTAGCAACTAATTTTTTTGTGTTTTGTTTAGGTGCAGCAAACAAAGTAGTAAATAAAATAAAGCAAGACAAAAACAAAGTAAAGAGATTGAGAAGTGGAGACTCCCCTTGCAGCGTGTCTTGATCTCCCGGCAACGGCGCCAGAAAAGAGCTTGATGGCGTGTACCACACGTTCGTTGGGAACCCCAAGAGGAAGGTATGATGCGCGCAGCAAGTTTTCCCTCGTAAAGAAACCAAGGTTTATCGAACCAGGAGGAGCCAAGAAGCACGTTGAAGGTTGATGGCGGCGGGATGTAGTGCGCGCACAGGGATTCCGGCCAACGTGGAACCTCCACAACACAAACCAAGTACTTTGTCCCAACGAAACAGTGAGGTTGTCAATCTCACCGGCTTGCTGTAACAAAGGATTAACCGTATTGTGTGGAAGATGATTGTTTGCAAGAAAACAATAAAGAACAAGTATTGCAGAGATTGTATTTCAATATAAAAGAATGGACCGGGGTCCACAGCTCACTAGAGGTGTCTCTCCCATAAGATAAAGCATGTTGGGTGAACAAATTACACTGGGCAATTGACAAATAGAGAGGGCACCGCGATGCACATACATGACATGATAAATATAGTGAGATTTAATTGGGCATTACGACAAAGTACATAGACCGCCATCCAACCGCATCTATGCCTAAAAAGTCCACCTTCAAGTTATCATCCGAACCCCCTCCGGTATTAAGTTGCAAAGCAACAGACAATGCATTAAGTATGGTGCGTAATGTAATCAATAACTACATCCTCGGACATAGCATCAATGTTTTATCCCTAGTGGCAACAGCACAACACAACCTTAGAACTTCTTCACTGCCCCAGGTATCAGTGCAGGCATGAACCCACTATCTAGCATAAATACTCCCTCTTGGAGTTAAGAGTAAAAACTTGGCCAGAGCCTCTACTAATAACGGAGAGCATGCACGATCATAAACAACACATAAACTTCAGATTGATAATTACCATAGCATAGTATTCTCTATCCATCGGATCCCGACAAACGCAACATATAGTATTACGTATAGATGATCTTGATCATGTTAGGCAGCTCACAAGATCCAACAATGAAGCACATAAGGAGAAGACAACCATCTAGCTACTGCTATGGACCCATAGTCCAGGGGTGAACTACTCACTCACACCCGAGGCGACCATGGCGGCGTAGAGTCCTCCGGGAGATGAATCCCCTCTCCGGCAGGGTGCCGGAGGCGATCTCCCGAATCCCCCGAGATGGGATTGGCGGCGGCTGCGTCTCTGGAAGGTTTTCCGTATCGTGGCTCTCGGCATCAGTTTCGCGACGGAGGCTATTTGTAGGCGAAAGGGTAGGTCAAGAGGCGGCACGAGGCCCACACCATAGGTCGGCGCGGCCAGGGGGCCGCGCCGCCTGTGGTGTCGCCACCTCGTGGCCCCACTTCGACTCTCCTTCGGTCTTCCGGAAGCAAAAATAGGAACCTGGGTCTTGATTTCGTCCGATTCGAGAATATTTCCTTACTAGGATTTCTGAAACCAAAAACAGCAGAAAACAGCAACTGGCTCTTCGGCATCTTGTTAATAGGTTAGTTCAAAATGCATAAATATGACATAAAGTGTGCATATAACATGTAGATATCATCAATAATGTAGCATGGAACATAAGAAATTATCGATACGTTGGAGACGTATCATCGATCTATCAGACGGTGTCACCAACCTTGAAGAAGAAAACAAAGCTACAATATATCATCAAATTTGTGTGATCGGTGAATCAAGCCATCCAGAAGAGGCGTCAGAGGCTTTCAATGATTTGGGAAATCCATACATCGATCCCTCCGATCTTACACGAGGAACAAGAAATAAATATGTCGGGTCTACACCTCGCGAGAAAGTACAACTTCTGCAAGCAGCTTGGGATAGAGCTCAGAGGGCCATGAATGGCACAGCGCCGATGACCACCACAACCACATCAGAAGAGCTGCAAGCGTATCAATATAGACTCGCTCGTGCCGAACGAGAGCTCGAAAAACAAAGAGTTATACTTGACCAAAGAAAAGTTGCAGCTTCCGCATCAAGTGCGCGCAGGGCCAACCTGAGCCGACAATCAGGAACTTCGGGCGATAGTCACAGAGCGGCACGCGCAAGAGGAAGATCTCGACTGGCGAACGTGCCCGAGAACGAGCGTGCGGATCTGATCCAAAACCTCGACATGTCCTTTATGTCGATAGTACAAGAGGGCACATCATCCTCAAAACACCGGAAGCAGGATATATGGTGACTCACGCCTTCATACTGGCATCCAAGCCACCTCCCGGAGATCCCAGAGAAGCTTTGTACCAGATGGCTATGGCAGGAGTTGCTGTCATGGGAACATCGATAGCAGGGTCAAGCACACCGCAACCCGAGAATGATCCCCGAAGAAATAGTCCAAGGCAAAATAGTCCTCGTCTTACTGCGGTGGCAGCACGAGACCCTCCACGCGAAGGTGATGCAAGAAACATGGTGACTCAAGCGCGAGTCGACAGAGCACGTGAAAATAGATCAAGGTGGCACTCGCCAGAAGTCAATGAAGAGGACATGTGTGGACTCCCCTGCTTTACCCGACGAGTTCGTAAAACTCGGGTTCCCTCCGGCTTCAAGTTACCTGATAACTATAAAAAATTCGATGGTTTGCAAGAACCAGAGGATTGGTTAATCGACTACCTGGAAACGGTGAAATTGACGGGTGGAACTAGAGCAACAGCCATGCAGAGCATTCAGGTTCACCTCAGCGGAGCCGCAAGATCGTGGATAAAGAAATTACCAGAAGGGTCCATCGACAGCTGGGAAACGTTTGAGGACTTGTTCGTAAAAAAAATTTCGTTCCACGTGCAAGAAACCTGCATCAATAGAGCAATTAAGGGCCTGCAAGCAGAAGTATGATGAACCAATGAGGATGTATATCCAGCGATGGAACATTATAAAAAACTCGGAAGAAAATATATCTGACGAAAGAGCAATTGATGCATTTGTTGCGGGGATCCGAAGAAGAGACTTAATCGAGGAATTGGGTAGGTCCAACCCAAGAACAATAGCAGACCTCATGGAGATAGCGAATTGCTGGGCGGACGGTGAAGATGCTGTTCACAATAAACAGTATCGATCACCCGAGGAGGATCGCAATAGAAATAACAACCAAAATAAGCGACGATACTCTCGCCAATTCTCAGATTACGACGGCCCTATCCAAGTGGCGGCTGGCTTCCGAGAAAACAGTGGAGGAAATCATCGGGATGATTATCAAAGAAACAACGAGAAGCGCAGTGATCATAGAGATGCGCCAAGCTCCAGCAGGCAAAATAATCGATCAAGGTTTCAGAAGCCATACAACATATCACCCGAAAATCTTCTGAACGGGCCATGCCAGATGCACTTTTACCTCGATAGTGAAGGGAAAAGAAAGTTATGCCACCTTCAAAAGGACTGCCGAACCTTCCAAGCTCTGCATAGATATGCGGAGCACATAAATGCACAAGCAGTGAACATGGGCACGTACATGGGCCAAGGAGTGAAGTCCATCTTCCACCACCACCCGCAATTACCAGCTCAAACCAACATCAGTTGCAGTTGGCGGCAACTCCAGCCAACAATGGCCCTTACATTGACACAACAGGAGCAGTTTCGACGATTCAGAAAGGCAGACCCTCGAATAGGACGCAAAAGGTAATTTCGCGACAGGTATACATGGCAGAGAAGATGCCTCCACCAACCATCGAGTACCTTAATTGGTCGGCACAGGACATAGGATTCACTCAAGCGGACCACCCGCCTCAAGTTCCATGACCAGGACAATCAGCTATGATTTTACCAGCGGTGATCGCGGGATTCGAGGTTTCGCGCATATTCATAGATGGAGGAAGCAGTCTGAACCTCATGTATGCGGATACCTTGAGGAAGATGAATATTTCTCTGGAAAATTTGACACCAACGGACACGCGCTTCTATGGCATCACACCTGAGAAGATGAACTATCCACTAGAAAAGATTTTACTCAATGTACAGTTTGGAACTCGAGAGAATTTCAGAAGGGAGAAGCTGGAGTTTGAAGTTATAGATTTTCCATCACAGTATCACGACCCGCATATGCTAGATTCATGGCTGTGCCGTATTATACATACATGCTATGGAGAATTCCTGGACCCAATGGCCCAATCACAGTGAAGGGAAGCTTTGCCTTGGCAGATAAATGCGATAAAGATTTCCATAAGCTGTCAGAAACCTTCGGGATGCAAGCGGAATATGAAGCGTCTAAGCTAACAACCGACTATGACGTGTTACCTGACGGAGGAAGGCCACTTAAGGAGCAAACCTTCGACACCTCCAAGAATTCCAAGGAAGTACAGATTCACCCGACAGATCCCAAGAAAGCGCGCTCGTCGAGTTCCTCCGTGAGCGCTGGGAAATCTTTGCATGGTGTCCAGCCGACATGCCAGGAGTACCCAGGGAACTTGCCGAGCACCCTCTCAATCTAGATCCAAAAGCTAGACCAATCCGACAACCTTTGCGGCGTTTTTCCGAGCCAAACCGCAAAGCTATGCTATCCGAGATTCGTCGACTCAGAGAAGCGAATTTCATCAAGGAACTACACACCGAAGCCACATGGGTCGCTAACCCAGTGCTGGTCCCGAAGAAAAAAACTGATTTCCTTCGCATGTGCGTCGACTTCACGTGTCTCAATAAACATTGTCCAAAGAATTGAGGCAGTACCAGTAACTTCGACACGTGACATAGGCATCCCGAATGGGCCTGCCGAATAAGGTACCCGGGGATAACTGAAGGCTCACAACCCGAAGATTACGAAGTCCGGAAGCCCAATAAACATCGATATGGAAGAAATAGATAGATTAGGAATAGAGAGTCTTGTAATAATACGGGACAGACTCAAGTAGTCTCCCGGACTTTGTAACTTGTACGATAAGAAAGTCTCGGCTCCACCTCCTATATAAGGACGAAGGTAAACAGGTCAATCCCCATGAAAAACTTGTTCACTAAAATATATTGAAGTATCTCGAGTTCCTTACTGATGAATTGTGTCTCACCAGCCTGTTTGGCTTCAAAGTTGTCATCCACCAACATATAATCATTGAGTTGCTCCATAGCATACAATTCAAAATTATTATCATCTGCGCTGGAGAAAATGTCGAGTGCATCCAACAGTTCCATGGCTTTTTGCATATGCAAATATGTACCAATAACTTATATCATAGAACACTTAGGACAACACTGGCAAAGACACGGTGGCCTCCCTAAAGATTTTATCATCTTCGGTAGTAACCAAACATCTCAGAACGCCGACCAACCGAACTGAGTGCATACCCATAATACTGAGTTTAAACATGGTTTGGGTTTGATATCTTAAAATGATTACACCATAAATGAGCTTAATTTGAGAGCAAAAACGATGTCACACGATAAAAATGTTGTGTAAGCAAATAAGGTTTCTAAATTATCAAGTTTAATCAAAGGTAACCACGACCCACATGCACTAGTATATTGAAACCGCACAGGATAAATAGACATATTCAGTAGATCTGGATATGAATCAGTTGCAAGCGTGCCAATTACCGAGCACATATGGATTGGCCTGAAATGCTGAACCAAGGATCAGGTGGATATGCCATAGTCGTGCCGAGGAGCGCAAGTAGTTACGGAAAACCAAAACTGATCATGGGTGCATATGCACCTGGTATGTATAAAACATATTTCAAAAAGTTAAAAAATTTAGGAAAAAAATTTAGCATGTAGAGGGACATGTTCTATGTGTACACATAAAGTTTCACGTAAAACCAACAATTTTTGTACCATGTGTAAAAAAGACAAATAATGCCTCGAGAAATAGACTATTTTAACACCAAAAATTTGTCTTTTTAGTATAGGGCACAAAACATATCGGTTTTTGCTGAAACAACTTTGTGAACATGTAACATGTCAAGGTATACACGAGGCATTTGTTTTTCTCTAATCATCCCTGTCAGATCCGATAGCTCCGAGATCTGATAGCTCATCCGAATCAAGGTTAATCCCCCCTCAAATCGCCCCGGATAACGAGGCCCAAAATTTATCTAGCTAGCTAGCCCGCAAGCCAGCATATTCGGTCTCGTACCCGCATCCTTCCATCTATCTAAGTCACGAGCACCAACACACGCAACGCGGCGGCATGATTAACCCATCGATCCAGTTCGTATTTGATCGCGCCGAGTCGCCAGCGCATCACCACGTCGGCATGCAGCTGCTCCGACGAGTGCGTTTCAAGAACCCATCGAACAGTGCGTCGTGAGCTGCTTCAGTGACTTCGGCATGCAGGCCTCCTGCCCACAAGTAAGCGATTAACCTTGGGATTTACTGCATCTGAAACACTCGATCCTCAAGGCAATTTTAATGGCTAAAATTTCGGTTGATTTCTTGGTTGTGTCTGTCCTCTGCGCTAATGATATTCGATTGTCAATGCGTGCTGTGGTGTGTAGAGGAAGGGAAGAGGCAAGTAATAAGAGCATCTCCAGTCGCGTCCCCTAAAGCGTCCCCACACCGCGCCGGATTGAGCCTTTGGGGGACGTGTTTTGTTCGTGCCGTCTTTGGAGGACGTCGCTCCCCAGCCGCGTCCCAAACGCCCCAAATAAATATTGGTGCACGAAAATAAAGGTTTTCATTCAATTTTGATTATATATTACAAAGTTTGAATGAAACGGCTAGATTTCATCTAAACCTAGACTACCGACTTCGGCGGGCTGACGGCCCGCTCAGCCGCTTCTCCTACGCGCACCTCCTCCCGCGCGCCTCTCTTTGCTTCATGCATGCGACGGTTCCTCTCGTCGCGCATCCTCCGTCCCTCGTTGCGCCGAGGGAGAGCTCGACGGCGCGACGACCGCGCGGGCACGGGCGTCGTCCGGAGCTTCTTCGACTCAAGGACTCGACGAGCGCGCGTTGCTGATCGGCCGTCTCGTCCGGGTGCGGCCGTCGTCGTCGGACATCAACTCTCCGTCGTCCTCCACCTCGGTCTCCTCCGCCGGCCTCCTCCTCCTCCATTGGCGCCTCCTCCTCCACATCCGTTGGCGCTCCATCATCGCCGCCAACGCGTCGGCCTCCGCCGCCAACCGGTCCCGCCCACCTCCCCATAGCGCCGCGCCGCCGCCCCGCCGCTGACGTCTCCGCCGCCTGCTCTGGCGCTCGATCGACTCCCGCCGCCGGCGCTCTATCGCCTCCCGCCGTTCACGGTACAGCGCCTCCCGCTCATCGCGCTGGCGCCGACGCTCATCAGCCCACCCCTGCTCCATCTCCTCCCGGTACCGGCGCCGTCGCGCCTCTTCTCCCGTCGAGGCGTCGAACGCCGCAACGGTGTCGCACTGCTGCTCCTGCCACGCTGCTGCAATCGTGGCCTCGTCAGCTGCGGAGGCAGGGGCGTAGAACGCCGCTAGATCCGCCGCGTGCCGCGCCTCACGCCGCTGGCGGGCCTCCTCCTCGAGTGCCTCCCGCCGCTGCTGACGAGAGCAGGCCAAAGCGGCGTCCCTCGCCGCCGCCGCTCATCCCGGGCCGCGGGGTCGGTGTCGACCTGCGATTCCGGGCTGGAAGTGAGAGACGGCGGTGGAGGGAAGTGGCCATCGCCGGGGCGGTTCGCCATTGCCACCGGTGGTGGAGGAGACGGCTGTGGAGCGACGAGGGCTGTGTTTGTTGCCGGCGGGGTGTGGTGGCTACCATTGATGAGCCGGGAGACCTTTTATAGACGCTGGCGTCGGGAAGAAAGCACGGGAACAGACGAGAAGAGGCGGGAAGATCGCGCGAGAACGGGCGGTGGCGTGCGAACGCCGGCGACGCGTGGAGGCTGCGCAGCACCGACAAGACGTCTCGCCTGCCCCTCCGTCGCCATTAAGGCAAAGATGCCGCCGTGTGTTGATACGTCTCCAACGTATCTATAATTTCTGATGTTCCATGCTAGTTTTATAACAATACCTACATATTTTGTTCACACTTTATATCGTTTTGATGCATTTTCCGGAACTAACCTATTAACGAGATGCCGAAGTGCCAGTTCCTGTTTTGTGCTGTTTTTGGTTTCAGAAATCCTACAAAGAAAATATTCTCGAATTGGACGAAATCAACGCCGATCTTATTTTTCCCGGAAGCTTCCAGAGCACCGAAGAGGGGCCAGAGGGGAGCCAGGGGGGCCCCACACCACAAGGCGGCGCGGCCAAGGGGGGGGGCGCGCCCCCCTATTGTGTGGCTCCACCAGGACTCACCCGAGGCTGCCCTTCCGCCTATATAAAGCCTCCGTCGCGAAACCCTAAAGGAATAAGCCACGGGACGAGAAAAGTTACGCAGGCCGCCGCCATCGCGAAGTCAAGTTCGGGGATAGAAGTCTCTGTTCCGGCACGCCGCCGGACGGGAAGTGCCCCCGAAAGCCATCTCCATCGACACCACCGCCATCTTCATCGTCCGCTGTCTCCCATGATGAGGAGGGAGTAGTTCTCCCCCGAGGCTGAGGGTTCTACCGGTAGCTATGTGGTTAATCTCTCTCTCATGTACCTCAATACAATGATCTCATGAGCTGCCTTGCACGATTGAGATCCATATGATGAGCTTTGTATCACTATTAATCTATGTGCTACTCTAGTGATGTTATTAAAGTAGTCTATTCCTCCTTCATGATGTAATGTGGACAGTGTGTGTATCATGTAGTACTTGGCGTAGGTTATGATCGTGATCTCCTGTAGATTGTGAAGTTAACTATTACTATGGACTCTAGAGTTACTTTATATGAACTCCAGAATTACTCTCTATGGTGTGACAGTGACAGTGTTTGCATCTTGTGTGATTCCTTTATGACGTTGTGGAGCTTGTTTACTCCGGCTTGAGGGTGCTCTCGTAGCCCTACACAATGAATGGTGTTTGTTATCCAACAATAGAGTCTTTGAAAGTAGTACAAAGGAAGATAACTTATTTATTTATGTGATCATTGTTGAGAGTGTCCAATAGTGAAAGTATGATCCCTAGGCCTTGTTTCCAAGCATCGAATCACCGTTTACTTACTGTTCCATCGTATGTTTACTTGCTGCCATCTTTATATCAGATTGTTTTTACCACCCATATTCATCCATATCACTTGCATCTCACTATCTCTTCGCCGAACTAGTGCACCTATACATCTGACAAGTGTATTAGGTGTGTTGGGGACACAAGAGACTTCTTGTATCGTAATTGCAGGGTTGCTTGAGAGGGATATCTTTGACCTCCCCTCTGAGTTCGATAAACCTTGGGTGATTTACTTAAGGGAAACTTGCTGCTGTTCTACAAACCTCTGCTCTTAGAGGCCCAACACTGTCTACAAGAATAGAAGCACACGTAGACATCATGTGTCACTGCACGCGAATAAATTCCGTCGCGAGGTAGGCGACGGTTAGGTTAAAATTAACTGCGCCGCTGACGGGTCGGCCCCGCCACTCCCCGCCTCGCTTTTCGTTGTGTCCGGCATGCCCGGAGCGTCCCCTGTGGGACGGGGACGGGTTCGGGGCGCCGGACACCGTATCGGGGCGTGCCGGACGAAAATGAGCTATGGGGGACGCGACTGGATCACATTTTTTATCCGGCGCGCCCAAATCCCTTTGGAGGACGCTTTGGGGGACGCGGCTGGAGATGCTCTAAGGACCGACGAGATCAAGCAGGCATTGTACAGGAATGCCGGCTATGGAGGTAGATGTATCTAAGCTAGCTAGGCAGCTGGCTAGAGATCGAGCCCGTCAGTTCAAGGATGAGTACGTGAAGAAAGGCGATAAATCATTGAAGGATGAGTACGACAAAACCAATCTTAGCATGATCCAACATATAAATTCATGATTTTTTATTGGTTACCATAGTTTTGTAATTAAATACTGTTTTCTTGATTTGGCTTGAAATGTTGAGACATTAACCAATCTATACCTCCACAGTCAACTATTTTTAATAAAAATGAAAATTAAAAATGTTTGAATTATTTGGGTATATATTAGCATTCAGACATGCTTTTTATCACAGAATATATAAGAATTGAAAAATAACCCTTATCTTTTAATTTGTGTGCAACATTAATATTTGTTTTTCCATGCGCAATGATATACTTCCTCCATTCAATAGTATATGATAATTTGGACATTTCAAAATGAAATACATACGAATCAAAACGAGTGAAGATACACACTGAAAGTAGACTAAATACGGATCAAAATTAGTGAATCTAAAAAAGATAAAATATTTTATATTAGTGAACGGAGGGACTAACATAAGAACTGGCTAAAGAATAAACTTGAGAGGGGGGAAAGAAGTGGGATCCGCCGCAACGTGCGGGCACTTAGCTAGTATGGTATGTGTGACCGTGGAGCTGACTAGGTCGACAGGTACAAAACCAAGTCACGCTAACAATCTGTATGATCAAAGTTTGTCCCCTCTCCTTGATCTTCTCCTCCAGCGGTAGGAGGGAAAGGGGACCTCGTGCCCCCGTTCATGTCTAGTAATTAGCCGTAGAGTTTGTATGTTGTGGTGCGTCATTTAGGTGTTGTATGCGGCGCATGAGCAAATAAATCTGCATCAACTCTACTCCCACACCGGCGGCGACCTTCATCGCGGCAACCTTCACGGTGGCGTCTCAAAGTTATGGCAACGTGTGCTTGTCGATTCTTTAGATCGGCAGCTTGGGCCTCTCGCTGTTCTTCAGATTTTGGGAGATCAGTTTCTAAGCGTGTTGCAGCCGTTCGTCGTTATCCATGGTAGCGCTAGGGCAGGGGTGAGGTGGATGCTCTGCAACAAGGATGTTGGTACGAGGTGGTGGGTATGTCGTTATTTCCCGACTTCGTCGATGGTTCGATGCATTGGATCTTGGTCTAAGGCGGGACAAGGACGTCTCACCGACAACGGCAACATGCCATAGCGACATGTGTCTCGTTGCTTGCAGCAGGCCTCTTCATCGATTCACAAAGCTCCATTGGCGATGGTGCTTCTTTGGATCTAGGAGCGATGGAGGTTCGGTGTTTCTTCCAACGTACGTCTAGGCAGATGTTTGAGTTTTGCGGTGGCTGCTGTTTTTGGCAAGTGCATGATACCTTAGGGATAGTTTTTGTATTTTTCAATCCTGGTTCTATCTCCAAAACATTTAGACAGCTACTCTCTCTTGGCCCTGTCTTTTAGTTTCCCCTTTTATTTATGTACGTAACTTGATTTTTTTAATAAAATATGTGGTTGCTCTTTAAGAAAGAAGTTCTAGGTGGATTTTCTTTTCTCGCCAATGAGTCGTCCGAAGAACGGTAGTGACCATCAGCCCTTCACGGAGAATGCACCCTAAGGAAGGATGGGGACGTCTCATCGGCAACGTGCCACAACGACATGTGCCTCGCTGCTTGCAGCGGGCCTCTTCATCGACTCACAAAGCCTTGTTGGTGATGCTGCTTCTTTGAATCTGGGAGCGATGGAGGTTCGGCGTCTCTTCCAACGTGCTTTTAAGCGGTGCTGCAGTTTGACGGCTGCTGGCTTCGGCGAGTGCAAGATATCTTAGGAATTATTTATGTATTTTTTTATCTTTTATGATTCTATCTTTTTTTTCGAAATGGGGAGCAAAACCCCGGCTCCTGCATCGAAACGATGCACACAGCCATTTATGGTTCTATGTGCAAAAAATTTAGGACACCTATTCCCTCCTGGCTGTCTTTTAGTTTCCACTTTTATTTATATTTACGTAACTTGATATTTTTGTGATGAAATATGTGGTTGCCCTTTTAAACAAGAGTCCTAGGTCTAGGTGGACTATCTTTTCTCAGCAATGAGTCGTCCGAAGAACGGTAGTGATCATCAGCCCCTCACGGAGCACGCACCCTACGTTGAGACCGGATGCGTTTCTAGCATTTCAGACCATAGGCCTCCTAAGCTAAAGCGGAAGAGGCAGACCGGCGTGTGAGTGTGACCATCCATCGAGTCGTGGAATCCATCATCCTTATCCATGGTAGGTACGTCGCGTTGCTGCATGCCCCTGGGAACTCGGCGCACCGCGCACCGCTGGAGATGAACTGTCGAAAATTGTCGTGTGTCGACAGGTCATGTAACAACATCGATGGACCTCCTAGAAAAACAACATTGATGGGTTACTACGGATTGTTGTTTGATTGGCTCTTGGGTTGTGGTCTCGGATTCATCCTCGACCACGGAAAGCTCATCTAAAGAGTGCGTACCTGTCAAATGCGAATCGTATTCTCTGATCCTTGTACATAGCAGAAAGAGATAGGTTTCCTTGCTAGCATCGATTGTAGTTCGATGCATGCCCATCCCTTTCCACAGTGCATAACCCAGTTAGACGTAGTATCGATCCAAGTTTGGGCTATGCCATTCGAGCTAGCTAGTATACCATGGGTCGAAGGCTTAAAAGCACGAACTCTGTTATCAGAACCAGTACACCTGGGAATATTGACACGTCACACAATGTCTTAAGCTATCAAAAAACTTCGAGGTACATACATGAAGTCAGGGTTGGTACTCGTTGCCTTCTCAAAATTAAAAGGCACACAAGAAGTAAACAATGCCGTTTTTTTTCATCTCTAGCTAGGTACGAGTAGGACGAAATCACTACAGGAATGGCAGTAGACGCCGAGGGCCAAAGTGTACGCCGACGGCCAAATGTCGGGGCCGTCGGCGTACGACCTCGCCAGGGCACCGCCGAACGTGGACCGTCGGCGTACCCATGCCGTCGGCGTAAATGTGGCTACGCCGAGGGCTGCCCTCAGCGTCTACCTAGCCCTCGGCGTAGCGTCCGCATCGTCACCCCTCGCGCCTGAGTCATCACGGCGCTCACGGCGTCAGTCCATACGCCGAGGGCCACCCTCGGCATAGGGCATGCCCCTCCTATGCCGACGGCCACCCTCGGCATATGGTTTTTTTTTATTTTTTCCTCTCTCATACTCCCTCCGTTTCAATCTATAGTGCCTATAGATTTTCTGCACGGTAATTAGCGCAACTCATTTTTTAACACAAAACCCCCTAAAGAGTCGAACCACGATCTCAGAAATACTCCCGATCTGCCGATCCCTCGATCCCGCTGTGGAGTCCTTATTTCCAGCTATTCAGCTCATCTCGGTGGAAGGGGTTCTTCGCAAATAAACACAGATATACTCTTATATTATGAAACAAATGCAGAAAATCTATAGGCACTATAGATTGAAACGGAGGGAGTATTACTTTATATTATGTTTGTATTATTTATTTACTAGTATGAATTATGTAAAAAATGGTTCTATTTTTTAAGAATTGGTAGATGGCATATGTAGGTCCCACGAGTGATGCTCTTCGCAGACGGGTCAACCGGAGCTACATGGTGTGCATTTGGGAATTGCGCAAGACCTCCGCGCAGTGGTAGGATACCTCATACGCACCACCTATCGCATGCCATATGCGCGCGCTAGCCATCTGGCAATCCTCCCCGCTTCCTGCGGTGTCCCGCCGAATCCGCTGGAAACTGACCGGATTTGAACTAGGACCACACTTTCCTTAGCTCAATAAATTCCGCGAAAAATGTTTTTAGGTCTACGACACGTCATTTTATGTGCTAAATGTCTTCCGTTTAGCGCGTTGGCGGACGGGTGCACCCGCGCGTCCGGTACGGCCATATCGGATGTCCCGGCGGCCCCGTTTTGCACAGTTGGCAAAGTAAACGAAGTCAAAAAGTCACGCGGAGCCGCGTGGCGTCATTTTATGTGTCCTAGTAACCACTACAAAAGACGGAATTGGGATACAGCAATTATCCTGAAAAACCCTTCACGAATAGGGCTATCACGTCGGGAGCTCTATGGCTTTTAGGGGATATGAGTGGGAAACGGCCCGTGGCACCACATAGTTTGTCGGAACGAGGCCATATTTGGCACGTGCGTGGACCTTAGGATGGCCACACTTTCCCTCGCTCAATAAATTCCGCAAAAAAAAATTTTAGGTCTATAACACATCACTTTATGTGCTAATTTTTTTCCGTTTAGCGTGTTGACGAACGGTGCACCAACACGCCCGGTACGGCCATTTCGCATCTCCCGAGGGGGCCATTTTGGCCAGATGGCAAACTAGGCGTCATATTTGGATTCCTCTAATTTTTTAGGTTCAAATAATGATATTGATGTTATATTTAGATCCTCTCATTTTTCTGATCGATTTAGACATATTATTTGTGGAATTTCGATTTTCCGATTTAAAGATATTAATTATTCCATATTAAATAGAAAAAAGACAAAAAATAAAATCATTTTATTTTTTATTTTAATTCAATATTATTATTACTTATATATTCATTGTTTCACTATTATTTACTTAAGTAATTGTTTGGAATTCAAAAATAAAGAGATGTGCATCACGGTTCAAGGATTAATATGGTTGATATGCTATTATTATCAGCAAGAGGTGTCAATTCATGAATGGAAGCTCATCCGAATGGAACCAAGAAGTTAAGCGTGCTGAGGCTGGAGTAGTGTGAGGATGGGTGACCGACCGGGAAGTTTAACCATGATTGTAATTTGATCCAAGATTATGTGTACTTAGAGTTAAAAGTGTATAGGGTGAAAGATAAATAAGTAAAAAAAAGAAAAAAAAATGGTGTAAAAAAATTTAAATTTTGAAAATTTTGAAAATTTTAAAAAGTCTATGCCGAGGGGGTTGCCCTCGGCGTATGGGAGCTGTCAGGCTTCCCTCGGCTTGCCACGTCGCATCATATGCCGAGGGCAATGCCCTCGGCGTCTTCACGCTCGCCGTTAACGGCGACGGCACGCCGGGGAACGTACGCCGACGGCGGCTATACCGTATAGCCGTCGGCGTAGGCGGCGTACGCCGACGGCTGGGCCTACGCCGACGGCATGGAAGCCTACGGGCATACGCCGAGGGCTGCCGTCGGCGTAGCCTACGCCGAGGGCCAGGCGTGGCTACGCCGAGGGCAGCCGGCCGTCGGCGTCTCCGGCCATTCCTGTAGTGAATACGCTTTGGACACAAGTACTGCTTAATCTGTCCTTGTGTTTTTAGAGATTTTTCGAGAGTACATGTTTTCAGAGATTGGGAGCTTATTAGTCTACGTGCTAGCGGACAATTTCTTTAGCCCCTTCATTAGGTGGTGTGGAAACCAACCTTTTTCATATGGAAGGGAAATGACCAGCTTCAATCAAATAAATAACGCCCCGGACAACTGAGAGTTACATGGTGCTTAAAATATCGGCTTACAACTGACTAGGCAATGAACGCATCAAGCAAACAAAAAGATGCAAGTAAGAAAGAGGTGCGGAGCCTTCGTCCAACAAGTGATTGAACACTAGAAAAGATGGGAATGTTGAAAAAAAACATACTTAGGCATTACAACTCTATTGGTCTAATTAAACACCAACTTAAAACCACCTTCGAGAAAACAAGTCCCACTTACGAGATATTTTTATTAAAGGGACATGATGTGCATAATACAGGTACACAATCTTCCCCAACTTAAGCTTCATATCTACCATATTGAACACCAAGAACAGAAGCATGCATCTCATTCCATAAGGACAAAAGAATTCCGCTAGAACGTGGTTGATGTAGTCGTACTCGTCGCTGACCTCGGGGCCGTGTTCAATCTGTTTGTTAGAATCTGTTATGACCTTAAGCCTTGGGATGGAGATAGTATTTGTTTGGTTCTATGGTAAGACACTACTTTACTCAAGCTGCCAGTACCACACCATACTTCCATTGTCGATTGTTCCAAAAGCATATCAAAGAGGGGCACTTGTTCAATCTGTTTGTTAGAATCTGTTATGACTCACCATATAATACTTTTTTTGTTTCCACCCATTTATGAAAATAATCATGGCTTATTTGCATGCATTAGTTTAGCATAACTTTTCTAGGCGTTTATGGAATACTCCTTTTTTTCATATTAGTTGTCGCTAATGTGACACAATTTCAGTCATATCTATTGTGTCGCCAATTCAATCAACTTTCTGTCGTACCTATCAATATAGGTGCCAATATTCCTCACACTCATGAATGCTTGTCTACATCTGTATTATTTCAGACAAGACCATGAAATACTGATTTCATACCTTATATACCCATGAAATGCTGATTTCATTCCTATACCCATGAAATTAATACTCATTTCATATCTTAATTATATACATGTTGCCTTAATGTTCTTTCGTGGACTGTACCATTCAACAAGCCTGTTTCCCCATCCGAATAGAATGTACAGTATGACAGTTACTCTTCAGGGCTTGCTCATATAAGATGCCCATGCATATGATAGCCTAGGACAAAATCTTACGAGCCATTCTTGTCAGGAAACAGCTAAACTTGCAGAAGAAACAAGAAGCTGTAACAGTGTCCAACCAAATACAACAACACACATGGTATCTTTTCATGTCGCCAAACGCCCAAATCGAGTACTCATCCCCCCATACATCTTTATCTAAAATAAGCCCCCATACATGCACCACACAGACAGTGATGGAAACACACCAAACGATTACAATCCGGTTACACAACGGCTTAACTTAGAATACTACTAAGAAATTCATACACTCTACATTAATTCACGTATACTACATATGCAAATAGAATGTGCAAAGACAGATTGTTCTGCATGTTTCATGAACTGACGGGCTCGATCACTATCCAGCTTAGAGGCACCTACCTCCATAGCCCGCACTCCTGTACAATGCCTGCTTGATCTCGTCGGTTCTTATTACTTGCCCCTTCCCTTCCTCCTACACACCACACCACGCATGCATTGACAATCTAATTTCATTAGCGCAGAGGACATAGATTCAACAAAGAAATCAACCGAAAATTTAGCCATACATATTGATATTCGATAGCCATGCCCAAAGTCTTGGAGTGCTTCAGATGTAGTAAATTCCAAAGTTAAACGCTTACTTGTGAGCAGGAGGCATGCATGCCGAAGTCACTGAAGCAGCTCACGACGCACTGCTCGATCTCCAGCCCGAGCACCTCTAGGGCGCTCACCGTCGAGAGCAGCGCCCCGGGGTTTGCCGCGCAGCAGATCTCGATCCTCATGCCGCCGCCCGGTCGCTTCTCGACGTCAAACTGCAAGCAATGGATAAGAATCAGTAGGTAGCCATTTGTGTGATCAATTTGTGCCTGCACACGCGCCGCACGCACGGACGCACCTTGGTGGAATTCCTCATTGGCATCGTCTCCTCGTTGCTCCCGCTGGAGAAATTCTGCGCTGTGTTCAGCAGGTTCAGTTCCCCTGGCATGGCGCCGATCTCCTTCTCGAGGGTTTTGATCCGCTCCGTGAGCTCCCTCACGTAGTCTATGGTGTCCCCAAGGATCGATGTCCTGTCCATCTGCAGTTCGATTGATTAAATCCACACATGTTAACTTCTTTTTAAAGGGGGGTAACTTAGGTTCATGCTGCATAACTCACATGCGCATGCGTTATATAGGAATCAATTAGGTCACAGGAGCAAGTAGAACAATGTAATGTGTTACCTTGCTAATCTTGGGCACGATGGAGCGGAGCATGGAAAGGCGGTCGTTGAGCCGCTTCCGCCGCCGCCTCTCGGCCATGAGGTTCTTCGACGGAGCGCCGCCGTTGAGCTTGCTCCTAGGGTGGGCACCGGGAACGCCTCTGATGATTCCGTTCATCTCCCCAACACCTCCACCTCGGAAGATGAACGTCGTGGGGGACGACGAGGACCCACCGGCATGAAACAGCTGCATCTCGTCCTCCGGCATGGCGTCGTGGAATGGATAAGCGAGTGCCTGGCCGGCTGCGTCGACGACCCCAGGGACGAAGCTCGTGTACGGGTCGCACACTTCGCTCAAGTAGTCGAAGCTGAACTCATCTTGCGGGCGTGGAGGCGCCATGGGCTCATGAAACGGCCCGATGTCCATGTCGTTTCTCGCCTCATAGGCGGCCTGGTCGCCGCCATAGAAGATGAGGTCGCTCATCATCGCGCTACTGCCCGGGTACGTCGCCTGCCACGGCTCCGGCGCCTGCTCCGGCCGCCGCAGCGACATGAGCTCGTCCAAGAACGACTCCTCGTCAAACTGATCCATGCCCAAAGTTCTAGTACAATATTCTGTATATGCTCGCTCTCCCAGATCGATTACGCAAACCCCTCACGCTTATCTAGGAAGCAACGCTGTCAGTAGCTAGCCAGCAGCACGTACTACCACTCTACCGGAGGTCCACACGGCCAACTTGAGGGGTCGCCAGTGGCAATGTAGGGTTCGCCGGACAGTGAGGGGGATCACGGAAGAAGCAACCTGGGAAAATAAATTCGGGGTGACAAACCTAAGCGACAATTATTCCTAGGCAAGCACCAGCTCGGCCAGCTTTGGTGTGCCCACACGGTGGACCTGGATCGGTCGGTCAGGCAGAAGACGGCAAATCAAGCCTGAGAACGGAATGGAATCTCGTGGTTCTTTAAGCAAATCCCGTTGGCAGCATGCAGGCCTGCCGTTCAATTACCGCCCTCTGCATGTATGTCGTTTTCGCCCGAAATCTGCAAATCTCGCGCCCATGGAGCTAGTATTAAGAATGAATCCTCTTGTCGATGGAGGTCTGTCTCGCAATGTTCCAATCACCGTGCGGAAGGAATTCAGTGTGCTTGTAGAACTTGATGGTTGAAAATAAAAACGTAACTAGGGTACAGTGGCACGGGCAGCTACAAGGCCACGGGAGCAAATCTCCGGCGTCGATTGCGCGGCATTCCGGCGTTTTCGAGCCGTCGGAGCAGCTGTGGGAGCCGCCGGGGGTCAGGTCGGCTGGATGCCGACGTGATGATGCGCTGGCGACGCCGCGCGGTGGAGCACGGACTCCATGGATGGGTTAATCATGCGGCTCGATCGGTTGCGTGTGTTGGTGCTCGTGAGCAGATAGATGGATGGATGCGCGTACGAAACTGAATATGCTGGCTTGCAGTTGCAGGCTAGCTAGATAGATCGTGGGCCTAGTTATCCAGGGCGATTTGAAGGGGGGTTAACCTTGATCCGGATGAGCTATCAGATCTGACGTGGATGAAAGCAAATGCGCATGCAACCAAAGCTTGTTTGTCCGTGGCAGATTTGCCAGAGTACATTGTTTGTTTATCGATCTTATGGATGGGGTTTTGCTTTTATTTGGCAGTGACATGACTACTTTCTGAATATGTATTTGCATGCACTATCAGAGAAGAGCTAACTGTCAGCTTGATAGAAACGCAAGGAATCTGGTTACCGTACACGCAAATTAATTGCTATCATAGCATCACACCTGTACGTATATGGATCACAGTACGTACTGCTGCAGTATATACTATCAAACGAAGATGCTTTCGGGAGAAATGTTAGGGTTAGAGGCGATTATGTGGACAACGTGCCGGGGAGTTCCGAGAGGAGCCCCGCCCAACACCAATCAGATGGCTCCGACTCCCGATGCGAGTCATCTTGATCGGGGGCATACTCCATTTCTCCTTCGGTGAGTTCTCTCCGCGATCCGATTTCCTTAGTTGATGGATCTGGCATTTGGTTCGTTTGTGCGCGTTTCATTCGAGTCATCGTAGGAGACACCGAGGTTTCTGAGGGATCGCCGGCTGTGAGAGGTGATCCGGAGGATGAGCGGGATGTGATTTTTGAAGCAATGAACTAAATCGTGAGAAACAAGGACCCGAAGGGGTGGACCAAGTGCTACAGGCACGGGCCAGGTCATTGGCACCATTGCTAGATATGTCTTCATCTCTCTCCCATTTTGTCCGCTGCCAGTTGGATCTGTCGCGCTTGGAGAGACAGCGATACAGAGGGTTGGGTGGAACTGCCCATGTCAATCTAGGGCTTGCGGTGGCAAGGCAATGCAAGGCAAGGTGAATGGCCGGTGTTGAGCGGCGCAGGCGTTGGTGTGGGAGAGGGGAGGTCTGACCCTTTGTAGGAAAAGGTAGCCATCGTGGGGCATGGAGGAACAAACAGAGGTTACGAAGGTGGAATAAGAGGTTTGAGTCAGGGGTCAAAACCTGCCCACACATGCCCATGGAACACCCGATACTTGGTGTGCCACACGGGTACTAAATATACCTGTGGCGCACTAGTATGGGATGCTCCACGGGTAAGGGGCAACCCCTTGCCAGCCTGGCCCAAAAATACCCATGGTGCATGATACGTCCATTTTGCATCACTATTTTATATCATAATTTGCTGTTATTCATTGATATATTTCATATTTAGAGATGATACTTATGTTATTTCATCTATTTTGCATGTTTCATGATTATTGGAGAATCGCGTACCGGAGTTAGGATTCTGAGAAAAAGCACCGTCGAATGCAATATTTCGGAAGATCAAGAATCGACGGAAATTATACGAAAAATCCTATTTTTCCGAAGACGAAGGGAGCCGAAGGGGGAGCCGAGGGGACCCGAGGTGGGCCCACCTCATAGGCCGGCGCGGCCAGGCGGCCGCGCTCTCTTTCTTCGCGTACGCCTTGTCCCGAAACCTAAGCTCCGAGGGTACGCGCGAAGAGTCACAGCCGCCTGCGGGGCGGAGAACACCGAGAGAAAAGAGCTCTCCGGCGGGCAGGAATCCGGGAAATTCCCTCCGAGGGGGAAATCGACGCTATCGGCCATCGTCATCGAGCTGGACATCATCTCCATCACCATCGTCATCATCTCCATCATCATCACCGCCATCTCCACCGCCGCACCTCGTCACCGCTGTAACGATTTGGGTTGGATCTTGATTGTTTGATAGGGGAAACTCTCCCGGTGTTGATTTCTACTTGTTATTGATGCTATTGAGTGAAACCGTTGAACCAAGGTTTATGTTCAGATTGTTATTCATCATCATATCACCTCTGATCATGTTCCATATGATGTCTCGTGAGTAGTTCGTTTAGTTCTTGAGGACATGGGTGAAGTCTAAATGTTAGTAGTGAATTATGGTTGAGTAATATTCAATGTTATGATATTTAAGTTGTGGTGTCATTCTTCTAGTGGTGTCGTGTGAACGTCGACTACACGATACTTCACCATTTATGGGCCTAGGGGAATACATCTTGTACTCGCTTGCCAATTGCGGTTGCCGGAGTGACAAAACCTGAGCCCCGTCGGTATATCGATGCGGAGGGATCGCAGATCTCGAGTTTAAGGCTGTGGTTAGATTTATCTTAATTACTTTCTTGTAGTTGCGGATGCTTGCAAGGGGTATAATCACAAGTATGTATTAGTCCTAGGAAGGGCGGTGCATTAGCATAGGTTCACCCACACAACACTTATCAAAACAATGAAGATTAATCACCGTATGTAGCGAAAGCACTAGACTAAATTCCTGTGTCCTCAAGAACGTTTGGTCATTATAAGTAAACAAACCGGCTTGTCCTTTGTGCTAAAAAGGATTGGGCCACTCGCAATTATTTCTCTCGCATTTTACTTACTCGTACTTTATTCATCTGTTACATCAAAATCCCTTGAATACTTGTTTGTGAGCATTTACAAGAATCCTTCATCGAAACCGCTTGTCAACACCTTCGCTCCTCGTTGGGATCGACATTCTTACTTATCGAAGATACTACGATACACCCCTATACTTGTGGGTCATCAAGACTATTTTCTGGCGCCGCTGCCGGGTGAAGCGCTATTGGTAAGTGGAAATTGGTAAGGAAAACCTTTCTGTTGTGCTGATTTTATTTCTTGCTGCTATAAGTCATCATGGAGAGATCTTCTCTTCAATTTCTATTTGGGAAATCTACTACTACTGCAACGGTAGTGGATGAGGCGCCAGGTGAGGAAGTAATACCATATAAAATACCTATGAAAATTATTGAACGTGTTATGGATAACCACTATGAAGGGGATGGAACTGTCCATCCTGGTGATCATTTACTGTTTTTACATGAATTATGCGGGTTATTCAAATGTGCAGTATTGCTATGGATGAAGTTAGAAAGAAACTATTCTCTATATCGCTGTCTGGTAAAGCGGCGCACTGGTATAAATTGCTGAAGAATAGAGATTCTCTTGATTGGGAGGACATTGTGCCTTTATTTTATTCCAAATTCTATCCTCCAAGTGAAATTCACAAAGATCGGAACCGCATATATAATTTCTGGCCTCATGATGGAGAAAGTATTGCCCAAGCTTGGGGGAGATAAGTCTTTAATGCTCAAATGCCCCATTCATGAGCTTCCTGGTAATGTTATTATTGATAATTTCTATGCAAGATTGTCTTTTCAAGATAAGACTTTGCTGGATACTTCTTGTTCTGGATCATTTACACGCAACAAAGAAGAGTTTTAAAGGGACCTTCTTGATCGAATCCAGGAGAATACTTAAGGATGGGAGAACGACAAAGATAGAGAGTCGTATAAATTATGATTATAAATGCATTGAAGTTTTTATGGATACTGATAAATTTCGTAATATGATTGCTACTTATGGTCTTGATTCTCAAGTTGTTGCAAATCTTTACAAAGCTTTTGCCTCTCACTATGAATTGCCTAAGAAGAATTTTGATAAGTATCATGAACCGTATAAAGATAAAATTGATTCATCTGTAAACAAATGTGTTGTAATTGAAACTGTTGATCATGTTATTCCTGAAGCTTATATTGAAAAAACTCCTTTTCCCGCTAAAATGAAGGAGTACTCTGTTATATCTAGTGCGCTTAATAAAAGTGAAAAGAAACCTATAGAACCTGAAGAACAAATTAAGGTTGAACCTGCTGTTGCAATAGTTAAAGATCTTGTGACCGAAAATGTGGAAGATGGTCATATTATTTTCTGTGAAGATGCTTCTAATATTGTTTCGCATCCTAATAAGTCTAGAAAAACTAGTGTTCCTATGCTATCTGTTAGAATTGGTGATCATTGTTATTATGGTTTATGTGATATTGGTGCAAGTATTAGTGCTATTCCTTATGAGCTTTACACGGAGATTATGCACGAAATTGGTTCTTGTGAACTTGAAGATATTGATGTGGTTATTCGGCTAGCTAATAGAGAAACTATCTCTCCAATTGGTATTGTTCGAGATGTGGAAGTTTTATGTGGTAAGATTAAATATCCTGCTGATTTTCTGGTACTTGGTTCTGCTGCTAGTAAGTATTTTCCTATTATTTTTGGTAGACCATTCCTAAATACTTGTGGAGCTGTTATAGATTGCAAGAAGGAAAAGATTGTTACTAAATTTGCTGGTGAATCTTATGAGTTTAATTTCTCTAAATTTGCCAAAACTCCTTATAAAGCTGATTTGCCTAATAATGATTTTAGAGTTGAACAGTGTGCGTCTATTGCTCTTGCTCCTAATAATCCTTTGCAGCAACATTTGGAGAATAGTGAGAGTGAAGTCTTTAGAGAAGAAAGAAATGAGCTTGATGAAATTTTCCTTCGTCAACCTATCCTTAAACATGACTTGCCGGTTGAAGATCTAGGTACAACACCACCACCAAAGGAAGACCCTGTTTTCGATTTAAAACCATTGCCCGATAATCTTAAATATGCTCATATTGATGATAAGAAAATATATCTTGTTATTATTAGTTCTAAGCTTTCAGAGATTGAGGAAGAAAGGTTATTGGAAATATTGAAGAAACACCGAGGAGCTATTGGCTACACTCTTGATGATTTGAAGGGATTTCTCCTTCTATTTGCCAACATGCTATTAATATGGAAGATGATGCAAAGCCTGTTGTTGAACATCAGCGTCGTCTAATTCCGAAGATGAAGGAGGTGGTAAGGAATGAGGTATTAAAACTTCTTGAAGCTGGTATTATATATCCTATTGCCGATAGTAGATGGGTTAGTCCTGTGCATTGTGTTCCTAAGAAAGGAGGAATGACTGTTGTACCTAATGATAATGATGAGCTCATTCCTCAAAGAGTAGTTGTAGGGTATAGAATGTGCATTGATTTTCGAAAGGTTAATAAAGTTACTAAGAAAGATCATTACCCTTTACCATTTATTGATCAAATGCTAGAAAGGTTGTCTAAAAATACTCATTTTTGCTTTCTTGATGGTTATTCTGGGTTTTCACAAATTGCTATTAAAACTAAAGATCAAGAGAAAACCACTTTCACTTGTCCCTATGGAACTTATGCTTATAGGCGTATGCCTTTTGGTTTATATAATGCTCCTGCTACTTTTCAAAGATGCATGTCTGCTATTTTTCATGGCTTTTGCGAGAGTATTGTAGAGGTGTTCATGGATGATTTTTCTGCCTATGGGAATTCTTTTGATAATTGCTTGCGAAACCTCGATAAAGTTTTGCAGAGATGTGAAGAAACTAACCTTGTTCTTAATTGGGAGAAATGTCACTTTATGGTTAATGAAGGAATTGTATTGGGACATAAAATTTCCGAGAGAGGTATTGAAGTTGATAGAGCTAAAGTTGAAGCAATTGAGAAGATGCCCTATCCGAGGGATGTTAAAGGTATTCGTAGTGTTCTTGGTCATGCTGGGTTTTATAGGAGATTTATTAAAGATTTCTCCAAGATTTCAAAGCCTCTTACTAATCTTCTTCAAAAGATGTACCTTTTGTTTTTGATGATGATTGTAAGGAAGCTTTTGAAACTCTAAAGAAAGCCTTAACAACTGCCCTGTAGTTGAACCTCCTGATTGGAATTTGCCTTTTGAAATTATGTGTGATGCTAGTGATTTTGTTGTAGGCGCTGTTCTTGGACAGCGAGTAGATAAAAAATTAAATGTTATTCATTATGCTAGCAAGACTCTTGATGCTGCTCAAAGAAATTATGCTACAACTGAAAAAGATTATTAGCTGTAGTCTTTGCTTGTGATAAGTTTAGATCCTATATTGTTGATTCAAAAGTTACAATTCATACTGATCATGCTGCAATTAGATACCTTATGACAAAGAAAGATGCTAAGCCAAGGCTTATTAGATGGGTACTTCTTTTGCAAGAATTTGATTTACATATTATAGATAGGAAAGGTGCTGATAATCCTGTTGCTGATAATTTATCTAGATTGGAAAATATTACTTATGATCCTGTTCCTGTTAATGATAGTTTTCCAAATGAACAATTGGCTGTAATAAAGGTGAGCTCGCGAGATAGTCCTTGGTATGCTGATTATGCTAACTTTATTGTATCCAAGTACTTGCCTCCAACCTTTTCAGCTCAGCAAAGGAGGAAATTCTTTTATGACTTGAGGCATTATTTTTGGGATGACCCACACCTATATAAAGAAGGAGTAGATGGTATTATGCGAAGATGTGTTCCTGAATATGAACAACAGGAGATATTGAGTAAATGTCATGGTAGTGCTTATGGAGGACATCACGCCGGAGATAGAACCGCACAAAAGGTTCTACAATCAGGTTTTTATTGGCCAACTCTCTTCAAAGATGCAAGGAAGTTTATTTTATCTTGTGATGAATGTCAAAGGGTTGGTAATATCTCCAGACGCAATGAAATGCCTATGAATTATACTCTTGTTATTGAACCATTCGATTGTTGGGGATTCGACTTCATGGGTCCTTTCCCTTCTTCAGAAGGTAACACTCATATACTTGTCGCTGTTGATTATGTTACTAAATGGGTAGAAGCTATACCCACAAAAAGTGCTGATGGTGAGACTTCTTTAAAAATGCTTTTAGATATTATTTTTCCTAGATTTGGAGTACCTAGATATATTATGACTGATGGAGGTTCTCACTTTATTCATGGAGGTTTTAGAAAAACTCTTGCTAAGTATGGTATTAATCATAGAATTGCTTCCGCTTATCATCCTCAAACTAGCGGGCAAGTAGAATTATCAAATAGAGAGATTAAATCTATTTTGGGAAAGACTGTTAATAAATCTAGAAAGAATTGGGCTATTAAATTGAAGGATGCATTATGGGCTTATAGAACTGCTTATAAAAATCCTATGGGTATGTCACCGTATAAAATGGTTTATGGAAAAGCTTGTCATTTACCTTTAGAACTAGAGCACAAAGCTTATTGGGCTGTAAGGGAACTTAATAAAGATTTCAAACTTGCCGGTAAGAAGAGATTGCTACAATTGAGTTCTTTAGATGAATGGAGAAGTGAAGCATATGAAAATGCTAAACTCTTTAAGGAGAAAGTTAAGAAATGGCATGATAGAAGAATTATCAAAAGAGAATTTAATGTTGGGGACAAAGTCCTATTGTATCGGTCTCGTCTTAGATTCTTTGCAGGGAAATTACTCTCAAAATGGGAAGGACCATATGTCATTGATGAGGTTTATCGATCAGGAGCAATTAAAATTAGCTCTCTTCAAGGTAATGCCACACAAGTAGTGAATGGGCAGAGACTCAAGCATTATATCTCTGGAGATTCTTATAATGAAGATGTTGATATTATCCAAGTGGTAACTCCGGAAGCTTACATCAAAGGTCAAGTTGACAGTCCTGCAGAGTTCGACTTTGAATAGGTAACAATACTGGTAATAAAAAGTCCGTGTTTTACTTTCCGAACAATGTTTTTGCTGTTTTTGAAAATATGAAAAATTACGAGATCGAAACGGAGTGGAGGAGACGCACGAGGGCGTGCCCCCATAGGCCGGCGCGGCCCCCTGGCCGCGCCGCCCTATGAGGACACCGCCTCATTGTCCCCCTCCGACTCTTGTTCGATCTGGTACTTTCCTTATGTCGTAAAAATTACTGCTATATAATCCCCCGAACCCCTGCAGGTCCGTATATCGTTTTCTCGACGTGTTTTGTTTCGAGCTGTTTCTGCCAGGATTTGTCTTTGATCTAGAAGCACCATGGTCTCCCACAACAAGGACAAGGAGCCTTCGGAGGAAGGTATTCAAGACCCCGAGTTGAAGGAAGAAGTGAAGGAGGATGAAGAGGAAGTCGAAGAAGTCCCGCAAGTACATCCGCGCACCACCATTGCAAGCATAGGAGTGGTGTCAAACCCGTTCAACGCCAAGAAGAGCGCACGGATTAGCACCGGAGGAGGAGTTCCACGTCATTACCTAGCTCCAAAGACATCTTCTTCAGGCACTTACCATCCCTTCCGCAATCTAATCTACAATAATCAAATTGAAAGGACTCCCAAGGCAGCATTGCCTAGCAATTGGGATATAGATCGTTCTAACACTGCAGGAAGGACGAAGCCTGAAGCTGAAGGGTGGGGAAATAACTCCAAGGATTGGGACTCGCCGTCGGACATACTTCTTAATCGCATCGAGCACAATTCGGAGATGATCCGCAACCTCATGTACAAGATTGATGAGCTTCAGGAGCTTGTGGAGAAGCTTGTGAGGAATTCATCACCATCACCGCCGAAGGAGTAATTCATCATCGGTATTGGCATCCCCTTGGTTTGTTCCAAGCTTGGGGGAGTGCCGCGGTATCACATTATCACTATCTTTTACTTTTTATTATCAAGTAGTGTCATATCATGAGTAGGGAAGTTATCATATAAGATGTGTTGCGGTATGGAAGTATCTCTCTTTAGTTGGTTATCTATGTATCCCTTGGTGTGAGTTATCGTTATGAAATATTAATGAGAAGTTTTATCATTTAAATATTGCACATCTTATCTTAGTTCGCAATCTCTATTATGTGATTGATCTTGTTGTTAGTATTGGTATCACTTTGGGAGCATTGAGTAAATCTATTTGGTTTTGGCAAACTTAGCATTGGTCAATAGCAATAACACTTTGAGTTTAAGAAGAATAGAGGAAATACATGTAGAAGATGTTATTATCTTTCTTATCAGTTCTTAGCTTAGTATTCTGAAGTTAAGATTGTTTGTGCTTACAAGTAAGATGCATGATTGTTTCTATCACATGTATATTTGTTTGTTTCCCTCAACTCTTATGCTTGCTATTTAACCTTGCTAGCCAAAGACCTGTACTGAGAGGGAATGCTTCTCGTGCATCCAAACCTTTAAACCAAAACCCATGCCATGTGTGTCCACTATAACTACCTATTATGTGGTATTTCCGCCATTCCAAGTAAATACTTCATGTGCTACCTTTAAACAATTCAAAACGTTATTACTCCTTATGTGTGTCAATGTTCTATAGCTCATGAGGAAGTATGTGGTGTTTTATCTTTCAATCTTGTTGGGCAACTTTCACCAATGGACTAGTGCCTTCATCCACTTATCCAATAACTTTGCAAAAAGAGCTGGCAATGGGATTCCCAGTCCCAAATTAATTAACCAAAATAGACACTCCTCCACGGTATGTGATTGTTGGACGGCACCCGAAGGATTCGGTTAGCCATGGCTTGAGAAAGCAAAGGTGGGGAGGAGTGTCATCATAATAAAACTAAAATAAAAAGGCACTCCTTCATGGTATGAGATTGTTGGCAGGCACCCGAGGATTCGGTTAGCCATGGTTTGTGAAAGAAAGGTTGGAAGGAGTGCCACCCAAAAATAAAATAAAATGGGAGCCGCTCTTTGAGAGTTTGTCTGGCAAGGGGGTTAGAGTACCCATTACCAGTCGTTGACAACAACAAACACCCCTCAAAACTTTACTTTATGATCTCTATATGATTTCAAAACTTGAAAAGCTCTAGCACATGATTTAATCCCTGCTTCCCTCTGCGAAGGGCCTATCTTTTACTTTATGTTGAGTCAGTAAACCTATTTCCCTCCATCTTAAGCAAGCATTTGAGTTGTTGTGATCCAACCATCTATATTGTGATATATTTAATCATGCCTTTTATTCTTCCTTGTTTAGTACAAGTTTTATCTGATGAATATAGCTTTGAAGATTATCAATGATTATGAGGAAACTATTATGATTGAATATGCAAGTTCTGCTATATAAGCTTTAATATAAGAGCTCCGCTCGATAGATAAGTATAATCTGTTAACTGTTCTTTGACCAAGAACGAAGTTTGCCATCACCAATTATGATTTTCTATGCACCTTTACTTGTGATTTCCTCTTACTTGCTTCAAGTTGAATTATATGAGGAAGTTGTTCACTATTATATCTTGTGTGAATTAATATGATGCTTCTTGTCCGTATTTTATTGATCGACTCTTCACTCCATAAACATGTGGTCTTGTTTACCGAGTTCAGTTTCGCTTGGGGACAAGCGAAGTCTAAGCTTGGGGGAGTTGATACGTCCATTTTGCATCACTATTTTATATCATAATTTGTGTTATTCATTGATATATTTCATATTTAGAGATGATACTTATGTTATTTCGTCTATTTTGCATGTTTCATGATTATTGGAGAATCGCGCACCGGAGTTAGGATTCTGCTGGAAAAAGCACCGTCAGAATGCAATATTTGGAAGATCAGCAATCGACGGAAATTATACGAAAAATCCTATTTTTCCAGAAGACGAAGGGAGCGAAGGGGAGCCGAGGACCGAGGTGGGCCCACCTCATAGGCCGGCGCGGCCCAAGGCCTGGCCGCGCCCTGTGAGGAGGGGGCCCACAGCCCCTCTCGCCTCCTTTTCTTCGCGTACGCCTTCGTCCCGAAAACCTAAGCTCCAGAGGGTAGTCGCGAAGAGTCACAGCCGCCTCTGCGGGGCGGAGAACACCAGAGAGAAAAGAGCTCTCCGGCGGGCAGGAATCCGCCGGAAATTCCCTCCCGGAGGGGGAAATCGACGCTATCGTCATCGTCATCGAGCTGGACATCATCTCCATCACCATCGTCATCATCTCCATCATCATCACCGCCATCTCCACCGCTGCACCTCGTCACCGCTGTAACGATTTGGGTTGGATCTTGATTGTTTGATAGGGGAAACTCTCCCGGTGTTGATTTCTACTTGTTATTGATGCTATTGAGTGAAACCGTTGAACCAAGGTTTATGTTCAGATTGTTATTCATCATCATATCACCTCTGATCATGTTCCATATGATGTCTCGTGAGTAGTTCGTTTAGTTCTTGAGGACATGGGTGAAGTCTAAATGTTAGTAGTGAATTATGGTTGAGTAATATTCAATGTTATGATATTTAAGTTGTGGTGTCATTCTTCTAGTGGTGTCATGTGAACGTCGACTACACGATACTTCACCATTTATGGGCCTAGGGGAATACATCTTGTACTCGTTTGCCAATTGCGGGGTTGCCGGAGTGACAGAAACCTGAGCCCCGTTGGTATATCGATGCAGGAGGGATCGCAGGATCTCAGTTTAAGGTTGTGGTTAGATTTATCTTAATTACTTTCTTGTAGTTGCGGATGCTTGCAAGGGGTATAATCACAAGTATGTATTAGTCCTAGGAAGGGCGGTGCATTAGCATAGGTTCACCCACACAACACTTATCAAAACAATGAAGATTAATCACCGTATGTAGCGAAAGCACTAGACTAAATTCCCGTGTGTCCTCAAGAACGTTTGGTCATTATAAGTAAACAAACCGGCTTGTCCTTTGTGCTAAAAAGGATTGGGCCACTCGCTGCAATTATTTCTCTCGCATTTTACTTACTCGTACTTTATTCATCTGTTACATCAAAACCCCCGAATACTTGTTTGTGAGCATTTACAAGTGAATCCTTCATCGAAACTGCTTGTCAACACCTTCTGCTCCTCGTTGGGATCGACATTCTTACTTATCGAAGATACTACGATACACCCCCTATACTTGTGGGTCATCAGTGCACCACTTTTTACGGTGTGCCACGGGTAAGTTGCTACTCGTGGTGCATGGCGCACCACCTTTTCAATGTGCCACGCCACCACGGGTAAGCCACCTAACTATAGTTATTTTCCTAGTAATGTCGAAGACAAGGGAACTACAAGCATGAGCCGTCGTCGCCGACCCTCTTTGCCATCATCGTTGCAAGCGACTCCACTCAAAGAGGAGGACACTAGCCATAGCAGAAGACGTCGCTAACCCTCCACGTTGTCGTCGTGGAAGGAGAATCCGCTCGAAGGCGAGGACCTCGTCGCCGAGATTCTTCTCCATGTGCCCCCGCAGCCTCCCTAGCCCCAGCACGCTGCCATCATATGCAAGAGCTGGTGAAGCATCATGACCGAAAATAAGTTCCATCAGCGCTAACACATCAACCATCACATTTAGACCATTGAAAACAAAGCGCGCTATTTTGAAGTTATAGCTGCTCTATATCGTATTTAGAAAGTTAATGCTACGCTATGCATAATTTACTCGCGTCGCTAAGCTTGCTATTTGTTGAAACATTATAGCGTTATAGCGCGCTAAAAAAGTTATGGAATTAGCGGCAGCCCACGAGCCCCCGATTTCAATCTAGCTCAACTCAACCCCAGGTCGGCAACCAACCAGTTGCCGCTTTCGACTCCCCACGCGCCGTGACGATGGCGATTATAGCATCAGCGCCACTCTCCTCCAGCTCTACCCGCCCGCGTCCGCGTGGCATGTCTTGAGCAGAATCAATAGGAGGACGCGCGCCTCGACCAGGAGCTCGATCTCACGCCGGTCTTCGCCGCTAGGCCACTACTTCTTGCGCAGCACGTGACATTCATATCTAGTTTCATCCTTGCATGTTCTCTTCCAACTTGGCCAATACCGAAAGGTAGTTCAGTAGTGGTATCCATAGCTCGTAGACACTATGGTTTAACTCTATGGTTCTTAGTTCGTTCAGCTATGTACTTCTTAGTGTCTTCTGCATGTTTTTTGGCTATGAGAGGAATAAAAAACATGTTGATATAATCCACCAAAACTAGTTAATTAGTTATGCGTGTATTAGACAACTTTTTAGCTGGTGAAATCCTTGATATACATGTTATCCTATCAATTTTCTATTTTTTTGCAAAACGCTATTTTGAATAATACTGTGCTATTAGCATGTTATAACTTGCATAGCGTTTAGAGAAGGACCACAATATTTCATTTAGCGCACTATTTTTTCCTTGATTTAGACCCACAGTGGACATGATGGTTTTGAACCAGATCCACTTCTTGAGGAACGGCCACAAAGATCATCGTTTAAAAGCGGAATCAGACTTGATGTGTGAAGAAAGAGAGAGAAAGCAAGCTTAAATAAATTAAGGTGGGACGAGGATTCTAAATGCTCTGATGTCTACGTTCCCCCTCCTTTCCTGTAGACAGTGTTGGGCCTCCAAGAGTAGAGGTTTGTAGAACAGTTTTCCCTTAAGTGGATCACCCAAGGTTTATCGAACTCGGGGAGGAAGAGGTCAAAGATATCCCTCTCATGCAACCCTGCAACCACAAAGCAAGAAGTCTCTTGTGTCCCCAACACACCAAATAGGTGCACTAGTTCGGCGAAGAGATAGTGAAATACATGTGGTATAAATAAGTATGAGCAGTAGCAACGGTGCAGAAAATAGCTTGCTGGCGTGTAGTTGATGGTGGTAGTATTGTAGGAAGTAAACAAGCAGTAGTAACTCAGCAGTAGTAACACAGTAAAACAGTAACAAGCAGCGATAGCAGTATTTAGGAACAAGGCCTAGGGATTACACTTTCACTAGTGGACACTCTCAACATTGATCACATAACAGAATAGATAAATGCATACTCTACACTTTTGTTGGATGATGAACACATTGCGTAGGATTACACGAACCCTCAATGCCGGAGTTAACAAGCTCCACAATAATGCTCATGTTTAAGTAACCTTTAGTGTAAGATAGATCAACATAACTAAACCAAGTACTAGCATAGCATGCACACTGTCACCTTCATGCATATGTAGGAGGAATAGATCACATCAATATTATCATAGCAATAGTTAACTTCGCAATCTACAAGAGATCATGATCATAGCATAAACCAAGTACTAACACGGTGCACACACTGTCACCTTTACACACGTGCAGGAGGAATAAAACTACTTTAATAACACATCACTAGAGTAGCACATAGATAAATTGTGATACGATGCACATTGCAATCATAAAGAGATATAAATAAGCACTTCACTACGCTCTTCATAACAGTGAATAAGTACTTCGTGAAATATAGCCTAAGAGACCCACACGGTGCACACACTGTCACCTTTACACACGTGGGACAAGGAGTCTCCGGAGATCACATAAGTAAAACCCACTTGACTAGCATAATGACATCTAGATTACAAGCATCATCATATGAATCTCAATCATGTAAGGCAGCTCATGAGATTATTGTATTGAACTACATAGGAGAGAGATGAACCACATAGCTACCGGTACAGCCCCGAGCCTCGATGGAGAACTACTCCCTCCTCATGGGAGCAGCGGTGATGAAGATGGCGGTGGAGATGGCAGCGGTGTCGATGGAGAAGCCTTCCGGGCACTTCCCCGCTCCGGCAGGGTGCCGGAACAGAGACTCCTGTCCCCCAGATCTTGGCTTCGCGATGGCGGCGGCTCGGAAGGTTTTCCGTATCGTGGCTCTCTCAGACCGGGGGTTTCGCACAGAGGCTTTAAGTAGGCGGAAGGGTAGGTCAGAGGCGGCACGAGGGCCCCACACCACAGGGCCGCGCGGCCAGGGGGGCCGCGCCGCCCTAGGGTGTGGCCCCTCGTGGCCCCTCTTCGTCTCATCTTCGGACTTCTGGAAGCTTCGTGGCAAAATAGGACCCCGGGCGTTGATTTCGTCCAATTCGAGAATATTTCCTTACTAGGATTTAAAAAAAAAAAACAGAAACAGCAATGGCTCTTCGGCATCTTGTTAATAGGTTAGTTCCAAAATGCATAAATATGACATATAATGTGCATAAAACATGTAGATAACATCAATAATGTGGCATGGAACATAAGAAATTATCGATACGTTGGAGACGTATCGCATCCCCAAGCTTAGTTCTGCTCGTCCCGAGCAGGTAAAACGATAACAAAGATAATTTCTGAAGTGACATACCATCATAATCTTGATCATACTATTTGTAAAGCATATGTAATGAATGCAGCGATCAAAACAATGGTAATGACATGAGTAAACAAGTGAATCATAAAGCAAAGACTTTTCATGAATAGTACTTCAAGACAAGCATCAATAAGTCTTGCATAAGAGTTAACTCATAAAGCAATAAATCAAAGTAAAGGTATCGAAGCAACACAAAGGAAGATTAAGTTTCAGCGGTTGCTTTCAACTTGTAACATGTATATCTCATGGATATTGTCAACATAGAGTAATATAACAAGTGCAATATGCAAGTATGTAGGAATCAATGCACAGTTCACACAAGTGTTTGCTTCTTGAGGTGGAGAGAGATAGGTAAACTGACTCAACATAAAGTAAAAGAATGATCCTTCAAAGAGGAAAGCATCGATTGCTATATTTGTGCTAGAGCTTTGGTTTTAAAAACATCAAGAGAGCATAAAAATGAAGTTTTGAGAGGTGTTTGTTGTTGTCAACGAATGGTAATGGGTACTCTAACTACCTTATCAACCAGACTTTCAAGAGCGGCTCCCATGAAGGACGTTATTTCTACCACCGTGGTAGATCATCCCTCTTCTCTTTTGTTTACACATGTATTTTAGTGGGGTGGCACTCCTTCCAACCTTGCTTTCACAAACCATGGCTAACCGATTCCATCGGGTGCCGACCAACAATCTCATACCATGAAGGAGTGCCTTTTTATTTTATTTTTATTATGATGACACTCCTCCCCACCTTTGCTTTCTCAAGCCATGGCTAACCGATTCCATCGGGTGCCGACCAACTTTTCACATACCATGGAGGAGTGTCTATTTGCAAAATTAAGTTGCTTACTAATGAATCAGAGCAACACATGTGAAGAGAATTATTAATGAAGTTAATTAATTGGGGCTGGGAACCCCTTTGCCAGCTCTTTATGCAAAGTTATTGGATAAGCGGATGAAGCCACTAGTCCATTGTGAAAGTCTGTCGAAGTAAATGACAAGATCGAAAGATAAAACACCACATACTTCCTCATGAGCTATAAAACATTGACACAAATAAGAGATGATAAATTTTGAATTGTTTAAAGGTAGCACTCAAGCAATTTACTTTGGAATGGCGGAAAATACCATGTAGTAGGTAGGTATGGTGGACACAATGGCATAGTGGTTGGCTCAAGTATTTGGATGCATGAGAAGTATTCCCTCTCGATACAAGGTTTAGGCTAGCAAGGTTATTTGAAACAAACACAAGGATGAACCGTACAGCAAAACTCACATAAAAGACATATTGAAAACATTATAAGACTCCACACCGTCTTCCTTGTTGTTCAAAACTCAATACTAGATATTATCTAGACTCTAGAGAAACCAAATATGCAAACCAAATTAGCAAGCTCCAAGTATTTCTTCATTAATGGGTGCAAAGTATATGATGCAAGAGCTTAAACATGAGCACAACAATTGCCAAGTATCACATTATCCAAGACATTATAGCAATTACTACATGTAGCATTTTCCAATTCCAACAACATAACAATTTAACGAAGAAGAAACTTCGCCATGAACATTATGAGTAAAGCCTAAGGACATATTTGTCCATATGCAACAGCGGAGCGTGTCTCTCTCCCACAAAGTGAATGCTAGGATCCAACTTTATTCAAACAAAACAAAAACAAAAACAAACCGACGCTCCAAGCAAAGTGCATAAGATGTGACGGAATAAAAATGTAGTTTCAGGGGAGGAACCTGATGATGTTGTCGATGAAGAAGGGGATGCCTTGGGCATCCCCAAGCTTAGACGCTTGAGTCTTCTTAAAATATGCAGGGGTGAACCACCGGGGCATCCCAAGCTTAGAGCTTTCACTCCTCTTGATCATAGTATATCAT
Organism: Lolium multiflorum; assembly: GCA_030979885.1. Classification (NCBI taxonomy): domain Eukaryota; kingdom Viridiplantae; phylum Streptophyta; class Magnoliopsida; order Poales; family Poaceae; genus Lolium; species Lolium multiflorum. The sequence continues at coordinate 403,743,243 of CM061750.1, forward strand.
ACTCCTCTCTGATCCTTGAAAACTTCCTTCACACCAAACTTCAAGCAAACTCATTAGAGAGTTAGTGCATAATAAAAATTATATGTTCAGAGGTGACACAATCATTCTTTACACTTCTGGACATTGCATAAAGCTACTGGACATTAATGGATCAAAGAAATTTATCCAACATAGCAAAAGAGGCAATGCGAAATAAAAGGCAGAATCTGTCAAAACAGAACAGTCCGTAAAGACGAATTTTAAGATGGCACCAGACTTGCTCAAATGGAAAAACTCAAAACTAATGAAAGTTGCGTACATATCTGAGGATCACTCACGTAAATTGGCATAATTTTCTGAGTTTCCTACAGAGAATTAGACCCAGATTCGTGACAGCAAAGAAATCTGTCTCTGCGCAGTAATCCAAATCTAGTATGAACCTTACTATAGAGACTTTACTTGGCACAAAAACATGATAAGGAGAGGTTGCTACAGTAGTAAACAACTTCCAAGACTCAAATATAAAACAAAGTGCTGTAGTAAAAACAATGGGTTGTCTCCCATAAGCGCCTTTCAGCTAGGCGCAGAAAGTGTAATCAAGTAACATCAAGAGATGAAGCATCAACATCATAATTTGCTCTAATAATAGAGTCATAAGGTAACTTCATTCTTTTCCTAGGGAAATGTTCCATACCTTTCTTGAGAGGAAATTGATATTTAATATTACCTTCCTTCATATCAATAGTAGCACCAACGGTTCGAAGAAAAGGTCTTCCCAATATAATGGGACAAGATGCATTGCATTCAATATCCAAGACAACAAAATCAACGGGACAAGGTTATTGTTAACCACAATATGAACATTATCAACTCTCCCCAAAGGTTTCTTTTTAGCATTATCAGCGAGATTAACATCCAAATAACAATTCTTCAATGGTGGCAAGTCAAGCATATCATAAACTTTTTTAGGCATAACGGAAATACTTGCACCAAGATCACATAAAGCATTACAATCAAAATCATTGACCTTCATCTTAATGATGGGCTCCCAACCATCTTCTAACTTTCTAGGAATAGAAGTTTCACGTTTTAGTTTCTCTTCTCTAGCTTTTATGAGAGCATTTGTAATGTGTTTTGTGAAAGCCAAATTTATAGTACTAGCATTAGGACTTTTAGCAAGTTTTTGCAAGAACTTTATAACTTCAGAGATGTGGCAATCATCAAAATATAAATCATTATGATCTACAGCAATGGGATCATCATCCCCAAGGTTGGAAAAAATTTCAGCAGCTTTATCACAAGCAGTTTCAGCAGTTTAGCAATTTCAGGCAGTTTTGCACGCTTTGCACTAGGAGTAGAAACATTGCCAACACCAATTATTTTACCATTGATAGTAGGAGGTGCAGCAACATGTGAGGAATCAACATTAGTTTTGGTGGTAATAGTCCAAACTTTAGCTACATTATTCTCTTTAGCTAGTTTTTCATTTTCTTCTCTATCCCACCTAGCACGCAGCTTCAGCCATTAATCTTATATTCTCATTAATTCTAACTTGGATGGCATTTGCTGTAGTAACAATTTTATTTTCAATATCATTATTAGGCATAACTTTCAATTTTAAAAGATCAACATCAGAGGCAAGTCTATCAACTCTAGAAGCAAGAATATCAATTTTATTAAGCTTTTCCTCAACACATTTGTTAAAAGCAGTTTGTGTACTAATAAATTCTTTAAGCATAGCCTCAAGACCAGGGGGTACACTCCTATTATTGTTGTAAGAATTCCCATAAGAATTACCATAACCATTACTATTAGCAGAAGGATATGGCCTATAGTTATTACCAGAATTGTTCCTATAAGCATTGTTGTTGAAATTATTATTTTTAATGAAATTCACATCAACATTTTCTTCTTGAGCAACCAATGAAGCTAAAGGAACATTATTAGGATCAACATTAGATCTACCATTCACAAGCATAGACATAATAGCATCAATCTTTTCACTCAAGGAGGAGGTTTCTTCAACAGAATTTACCTTCTTACCTTGTGGAGCTCTTTCCGTGTGCCATTCAGAGTAATTTATCATCATATCATCAAGAAGTTTTGTAGCCGCCCCAATGTGATGGACATAAAGGTACCTCCAGCAGCTGAATCCAATAAATTCCGCGAAGAAAAATTTAGTCCTGCATAGAAGGTTTGGATGATCATCCAAGTAGTCCCATGGGTTGGGCAATTCTTTACCAAAGATTTCATTCTCTCCCATGCTTGAGCAACATGTTCATTATCTAATTGCTTAAAATTCATTATGCTACTTCTCAAAGATATAATTTTAGCGGGAGGATAATATCTACCAATAAAAGCATCCTTGCATTTAATCCATGAATCAATACTATTCTTAGGCAAAGATAGCAACCAATCTTTAGCTCTTCCTCTTAATGAGAAAGGAAACAATTTCAATTTTATAATATCACCATCTACATCCTTGTACTTTTGCATTTCACAAAGTTCAACAAAATTATTAAGATGGGCAGCAGCATCATCAGAACTAATACCAGAAAATTGATCTCTCATGACAAGATTTAGTAAAGCAGGTTTAATTTCAAAGCTGTAGTAGCAGGTGGAGCAATAGGTGTGCATAGGAAATCATTATTATTTGTGGTTGTGAAGTCACACAACTTAGTATTTTCATGGTTGGCCATTTTAGCAACAGTAAATAAAACAAACTAGATAAAATAAATGCAAGTAACTAATTTTTTGTGTTTTTGATATAGAGAGCAAGACAGTAAATAAAGTAAAACTAGCAACTAATTTTTTTGGTGTTTTGTTTAGGTGCAGCAAACAAAGTAGTAAATAAAATAAAGCAAGACAAAAACAAAGTAAAGAGATTGAGAAGTGGAGACTCCCTTGCAGCGTCTTGATCTCCCGGGCGCGAAAATAGCTTGATGTCTACGTTCCCCTCCTTTCCTGTGTGTTGGGCCTCCAAGAGTAGAGGTTTGTAGAACAGCAGCAAGTTTTCCTTAAGTGGATCACCCAAGGTTTATCGAACTCGGGAGGAAGAGGTCAAAGATATCCCTCTCATGCAACCCTGCAACCACAAAGCAAGAAGTCTCTTGTGTCCCCAACACACCAAATAGGTGCACTAGTTCGGCGAAGAGATAGTGAAATACATGTGGTATAAATAAGTATGAGCAGTAGTAACGGTGCCAGAAAATAGCTTGCTGGCGTGTAGTTGATGGTGGTAGTATTGTAGGAAGTAAACAAGCAGTAGTAACTCAGCAGTAGTAACACAGTAAAACAGTAACAAGCAGCGATAGCAGTATTTAGGAACAAGGCCTAGGGATTACACTTTCACTAGTGGACACTCTCAACATTGATCACATAACAGAATAGATAAATGCATACTCTACACTTTTGTTGGATGATGAACACATTGCGTAGGATTACACGAACCCTCAATGCCGAGTTAACAAGCTCCACAATAATGCTCATGTTTAAGTAACCTTTAGTGTAAGATAGATCAACATAACTAAACCAAGTACTAGCATAGCATGCACACTGTCACCTTCATGCATATGTAGGAGGAATAGATCACATCAATATTATCATAGCAATAGTTAACTTCGCAATCTACAAGAGATCATGATCATAGCATAAACCAAGTACTAACACGGTGCACACACTGTCACCTTTACACACGTGCAGGAGGAATAAAACTACTTTAATAACACATCACTAGAGTAGCACATAGATAAATTGTGATACGATGCACATTGCAATCATAAAGAGATATAAATAAGCACTTCACTACGCTCTTCAACAGTGAATAAGTACTTCGTGAAATATAGCCTAAGAGACCCACACGGTGCACACACTGTCACCTTTACACACGTGGGACAAGGAGTCTCCGGAGATCACATAAGTAAAACCCACTTGACTAGCATAATGACATCTAGATTACAAGCATCATCATATGAATCTCAATCATGTAAGGCAGCTCATGAGATTATTGTATTGAACTACATAGGAGAGATGAACCACATAGCTACCGGTACAGCCCCGAGCCTCGATGGAGAACTACTCCCTCCTCATGGGAGCAGCGCGGTGATGAAGATGGCGGTGGAGATGGCAGCGGTGTCGATGGAGAAGCCTTCCGGGGGCACTTCCCCGCTCCGGCAGGGTGCCGGAACAGAGACTCCTGTCCCCCAGATCTTGGCTTCGCGGTGGCGGCGGCTCTGGAAGGTTTTCCGTATCGTGGCTCTCTGTACTGGGGGTTTCGTCACGGAGGCTTTAAGTAGGCGGAAGGGTAGGTCAAGAGGACGAGGGCCCCACACCACAGGGCCGCGCGGCCAAGGGGGCGCGCCCTAGGGTGTGGCCCCCTCGTGGCCCCTCTTCGTCTCATCTTCGGACTTCCGGAAGCTTCGTGGCAAAATAGGACCCTGGGCGTTGATTTCGTCCAATTCCGAGAATATTTCCTTACTAGATTTCTGAAACCAAAAAAAAGAAACAAGAACTGGCTCTTCGGCATCTTGTTAATAGGTTAGTTCCAAAATGCATAAATATGACATATAATGTGCATAAAACATGTAGATAACATCAATAATGTGGCATGGAACATAAGAAATTATCGATACGTTGGAGACGTATCAGGCTCAAAGAGCGAAAGTTAAACATATTCAGGAAGGGGGCAATAATACAAAATACTTTCATTTAATAGCGAATGGCAAACATCGCAAAAAGAAAATTTTCCAATTAGAGCAAGAAGAGGGAACTATTGTTGGGGAACATAATTTGAAAGTATATATTACTGAATTCTATAAGAAATTATTTGGGGCACCGGCACCTAGTACTATCAGAGAATGATATACATGATATAACGCAAATTTCACAGGCTGAGAATGAGATTCTGATAGCTCCTTTTACTAAAGAGGAGGTGTTTGAGGCAATCTCACAAATGGAACTCAATAAAGCTCCTGGTCCGGATGGTTTTTCGGCAGAGTTTTATCAGAAATTTTGGGAAGTAATAAAAGGTGATTTGATGGCGCTATTCTCTCAGTTTAGTAAAGGGGAATTGCCCCTATACAAACTGAATTTTGGAGTCATCACATTACTTCCCAAGAAAGAGGATGCAGTGCAAATACAACAGTACATACCTATTTGCCTCCTAAATGTATGTTTTAAACTTTTTACGAAGGTTGGTACAAACCGCATCTCGGGGATTGCCCCAAGAGTGATAAAACCAACGCAATCAGCTTTTATGCTGGGTAGAAATATTTTGGAAGGAGTGGTCATTCTACATGAAACAATCCATGAGTTACACACTAAAAAGATGGATGGGGTTTTGTTTAAAATTGATTTTGAAAAGGCTTATGATAAATTGAAATGGCCCTTTTTGCAACAGACACTAAGGATGAAGGGTTTTGCTCCTGAATGGGCCAATTAATACAACATTTTGTGCAAGGAGGAAGTGTAGGTGTTAAGGTTAATGATGACATTGGTCATTATTTCCAGACAAAAAAAGGATTGCGGCAAGGGGACGCTTTGTCTCCAATGCTTTTTAATATTGTAGTGGACATGCTGGCTATCTTAATTGAGAGAGCAAAGGTGGATGGCCAAGTAGGAGGACTCATACCCCATCTTGTTGAGGGTGGTCTCTCCATACTACAATATGCCGATGATACAGTTCTTTTTTTGGAGCATGACTTACAAAAAGCGGTTAACATGAAATTAATATTGTGTCTGTTTGAGGAACTATCAGGACTTAAGATTAATTTTCATAAAAGTGAAATATTTTGTTTTGGAAAGGCCAAGGAAGAGGAGGATCAGTACAAACAGATCTTTGGATGTGAGGCTGGCTCTTTCCCCATTAGATACTTGGGGATTCCAATTCATTATAGGAAACTAAGAAATTCTGATTGGTATCCAGTTGAGACCCGATTTGAAAGCAAATTGGGATGCTGGAAAGGGAAATTATTATCCTATGGTGATAGGTTAGTCCTTATCAATTCAGTGTTATCAAGTTTACCTATGTTTCATGTTGTCCTTCTTACAAATACCCGTTGGGGTAAGGAAACGTCTGGACTTTTATAGATCTCGTTTCTTTTGGCAATCCGATGAAAATAAAAGAAAATATAGACTTACCAAGTGAAATATTGTCTGCCGCCCTAAAGATCAGGGGGGGCTCGGTATTGAGGTCCTTGAGATTAAAAATAAATGTCTTCTGCGTAAATGGCTCTTCAAACTTCTTAATGAAGAAGGGGTGTGGCAAGAGCTACTACAAAATAAATACCCAAGACATAAGGCTTTATCTGAGGTGCAAGATAAACCTACTGACTCTCCCTTTTGGAAGGGATTGATGGAGGTTAAGGGGGAGTTCTTTTCTAGAGGGTCTTTCAGAGTGGGGAATGGTCTGAATACACGCTTCTTGGAAGATACGTGGTTAGGAAAAACTCCTTTAGCACAACAGTATTCATCTTTATATAATATTGTACATCACAAGAATGTAACGGTTGCCCATGTACTAGCTCAAACCCCACTCAATATTACTTTTCATAGAATGTTGAGTGGTAATAAGTGGACTTCATGGGTAAATTTATGTCGCAAATTGATGAGGGTAAATTTGAGTGAAGATAATGATCGTTTTGTTTGGGATTTGACATCCATAGGATTATTTACGGTTAAGTCTATGTATGAGGATCTTATGAATGACCATACTCCTCTTTTGCGAAAATATCTCTGGAAAGTTAAGGTTCCTCTTAAGATAAAGATTTTCATGTGGTTTTTGAGTAACAAAGAGACAATGGAATGGGTGTACGAAATGTGTTTTCTGTAGGGATCAGGAGACTATCCAACATCTCTTTCTGGAATGTCCTTCAGCTAAACTTCTTTGGCGTACAGTTAATTTCACTTATGATCTTCCACCTCCATTAAATATTACTAATATATTTGGTAATTGGTTAAATGGAGTAGATAGACAATCTAAGGCTTTTATCCATATTGGGGTTTCCGCCTTATGTTGGTCTATATGGAGGGTCAGAAATGATATTATCTTTAACAGGAAAAAATATTTTCACTTTCTACAGGTTATCCATATGGTGGCACATTGGGTTCAGCTTTGGTCTCTCCTCTCGCTGGAGGGACAGCGGGATGCTATGGCTACTGGATGCACACGGCTCCTGATGGTCACTCAGGATATCTTGTGCCAGGCTGGTTGGCGGCATACTAGGAGGCTATGTTGATGAGTTCTCCTTTTTATCATGGTTTCTTTGCTTTGGTTGATTTTTGTATCATTCACTGATGGTGTTCCAGATGTAAACAGTAGTTTCTTTTGAACATTATTATTAATAAAGGGCCGTGTGCATCATCATGATGCAGAAGCCGGGGTATATCCCCATTTCGAAATAAAACTGCTAGGTTCTCAAAGACTGCTGCCATGGGCGCTTAGTATTTGAGCAGTTGGGTAAGAATCGCAGTGCACAGTTTGGGACCCCACAGGGCATCTTAGAAACCAAGGTGTTGCAACAGTTCTTCGATGAAAAGATTGTACACTGCTACTGGGCGGTGCTCTGTGATGATGGAGTGGCGGACCATGTGCACGGCCACTGCCTCTGCAGTCCTATTAAATTTGTCTTGTTGAGCGCCTATTAGGAAGAAAATCAGGGTTACTTCATCGCAAGTGTCTTCTAAGGCGGTGAATGAAATGATGTCCAAACAACAGTTGGGCCATCATATGTGGCTTCTGTAGTTCTAGATGATGCCAATACACTTGTTGGTATCACCATTCATTGGTTGCTTTGGCGGGAGAGGGGATGAAATTTAGTGTTATCTGGTTATTCAAAGGCTAGTTGTCGTTGAGAATGAGAGGCATGGTGGTGTTCACAGTGTCCATCTAATCATTTCGGACTATGGAGGTGTTGGTCGTCTATCTTCTCCCATGTTTGCAAGCGGAGGGGTTGTTGGTCGTCTATCTTCTCCCATGTTTGCAAGCGGAGGGGTTGTTGGTTGCGCACGCTGAAATACAAAGCCTTTGTATTTCAGCGTGCGCAACCAACAACCCCTCCGCTTGCAAACATGGGAGAAGATAGACGACCACCCTTTTAGTGTTACCAGATGGGTGTGTGTGAATATTTTTCAACTAGAGACGATGATTGCTGAGGATGATGGTTCAATCTTTCTTCAGATTACCAAACAGATCCACATGGTTCAATTGAAGACAATGCAGGCTAAGACAATCTAAGTTTAAAGGGATCCGCAGTGCGTTCTCACCTATCATCCTTTCGCAAGTTTCTCTACTTCTCGTAAGTCTATCATCCTTCCAAAAAATTCTCTACTTCTCATAAGTGTACTAGTTCTTCATAAGTGTTTCACTATGTGTTGTATAACTTTGAATTTATTGTATGAGTTTGAATTTGTAGTTGCGGTCATTTGATGAAGTTATTATTTTTGTGGTTACGATCATTATCCAGCATTATGACTAGTGACAAGGTTTTACTGCCATGATTTGCTTGTCATATATTAATTTAGTTTTACTGTGATAAACTAGATATACCTATAATTAATTATGGTGTGCTTGCCCATTTTAAAATGTACTGTAGCTTATAGTATTCATAAATATAGGACAAATTGTTTGATAAATAGTTTTGAAAAAATATCTCTAATATGTGAAGAGGGGGATATATATGTAAGTGGTTGTGAACTTATTTCGTATATTTAATTGCAATCAAATCTATATATTTTATTAGCACTAAAATCATCCAAGTTCCTTACCCTCATTAACTAGTTAATGCGGCAGGATTTTAGAAGATATATATTAACTATTCAAGTATTCATTGTTTGATCTAAATAATCTATCGATCATATTTTTTTAAATGCACCGTGTTAAAATTTCACTAATAGTTAATATTTAATGCCGCAAGATTTTAGGGGAAATATATTAACTAGTAAAGTATTCATTGTTTGACCTAAATAATCTATTGGTCATCTGTACATTTCAGCGGAGGGGTTGTTGGTCGTCTATCTTCTCCCATGTTTGCAAGCGGAGGGGTTGTTGGTTGCGCACGCTGAATTTCAGCGTGCGCAACCAACAACCCCTCCGCTTGCAAACATGGGAGAAGATAGACGACCACCCTTTTAGTGTTACCAGATGGGTGTGTGTGAATATTTTTCAACTAGAGACGATGATTGCTGAGGATGATGGTTCAATCTTTCTTCAGATTACCAAACAGATCCACATGGTTCAATTGAAGACAATGCAGGCTAAGACAATCTAAGTTTAAAGGGATCCGCAGTGCGTTCTCACCTATCATCCTTTCGCAAGTTTCTCTACTTCTGGTAAGTCTATCATCCTTTCAAAAAATTCTCTACTTCTCGTAAGTGTACTAGTTCTTCATAAGTGTTTCACTATGTGTTGTATAACTTTGAATTTATTGTATGAGTTTGAATTTGTAGTTGCGGTCATTTGATGAAGTTATTATTTTTTATCATTATCCAGCATTATGACTAGTGACAAGGTTTTACTGCCATGATTTGCTTGTCATATATTAATTTAGTTTTACTGTGATAAACTAGATATACCTATAATTAATTATGGTGTGCTTGCCCATTTTAAAATGTACTGTAGCTTATAGTATTCATAAATATAGGACAAATTGTTTGATAAATAGTTTTGAAAAAATATCTCTAATATGTGAAGAGGGGGATATATATGTAAGTGGTTGTGAACTTATTCCGTATATTTAATTGCAATCAAATCTATATATTTTATTAGCACTAAAATCATCCAAGTTGCTTACCCTCGTTAACTAGTTAATGCGGCAGGATTTTAGAAGATATATATTAACTATTCAAGTATTCATTGTTTGATCTAAATAATCTATCGATCATATTTTTTTAAATGCACCGTGTTAAAATTTCACTAATAGTTAATATTTAATGCCGCAAGATTTTAGGGGAAATATATTAACTAGTAAAGTATTCATTGTTTGACCTAAATAATCTATTGGTCATCTGTACGATGCGAGATTTATATGGTTATTAGGTGATAATTTGCTATCCCCAAAGCACCATGCTGATATTCTTTTTCACATGATCCTTCTTTTTCGGAAATGTCTTTTGCCGATGGCTAGGAGTGATCGTATGAAGTGGCGAGTCATGGTGGTAGTGGAAAAAATCCTGGTGATTGTAATGATGCTAGATTGGATTTTAAGTGGTGTTGATTCATTGTTTTTGTATATATTTAATTTTATTTCTAGGATAAAAAGGTTTGGCTGTACGCAATGTCAAATTGGGATGGATTGTTTTTTAGATAGTTTAAGTAGCTTGTCAATGTGCAGTAGTTCCTTGGAGGATTCCGGCCCTTTTATTTGATCTTTGTTTTATTTTTGTGAATATGATCTTAAAAACTTGGTTATCTTAATAGTTCAGATGAGAGCTTTCACCTTCATATGGGTTAAAAATGTTACCAACACTACATGGGTATCTTACTACAAATATACTATCATATTTAACTTTAGTTCACTGAACTATTATATCATTTATTAAACAACACTCGATGTTGATTCGTTACTTGACCAGATTGAGCAATGCAGTTGAATAGATAACTTGAAAACAAGAGGCATGTGAACAATGTCACATATTGTCAAGCTTCATGCACTAGCAATGCAACCAAAAGTCTGAATAGATGGAAAGGGCTATGAAATTCACTTGTACATATCAATACCCCTCCTGACGGGTGACGGGTTTCACACGGATGGAGGGGGCACCACCCAACACCACCAAAAGTCTGACCGAACTGATAGAAAGAGCTAGGCAATCCACTTATACATATCAACACATAGATCACAAAAGCATTAAGCATATACCATCTTCACAAAGGAAATATCTATAAAGAACATGGTATATAGATCAAAAACGCATTAAACACAGAATATTAACCGAGTGATAGAACACATTGTTCACAGTAACGCAAAATATAGCGAAATTAAACGAACAGTTGAGTTGGCCTTGCATCGAACGCCAAAACAAACACACATCGACATCTTGAAACAAACTGGTGCCCAAACAAGCATTGCCCTTGAAAATTAAAAATTTTATCTTCCCAAGTATCTATGGAAGCTAAAGATTCTCTTGAAAATTAAAATTTTTATGTGGTTCCTTAGTATAAGGTGCTTCTAACTAAAGATAATTTAGCAAAACGGAAGTGGAAGGGTTGTCAAAAGTGTTGTTTTTCTTATTCCGTGGAAACCGTTAATCATTTATTTATTGAATGTCCTTTTGCGAAGATAGTTTGGTGTATGATGTACCTTGCTTATAATATTCCTCCGTCGGCTAATATTACTAATATGTTTGGTAGATGGCTGAATGGGGTGAGGAAAGAGGATAAACAGAAAATTCGTATTGGTGTTTCCGCCCTTTGTTGGGCTATTTGGAGAACTAGAAATGATTTTATCTTTAACAAACAGAATGGAACAAAAAAAATTGCAGGTTATCCGGCGAGCTGCTCATTCAATTCAGCAGTGGGGTTTACTTCTCCCAGTGGACCAGCGGGAGGCTATGGTTATTGGATGCAACCGGATGCTACGGTTGCTCAGGACTTCCTTTTCCAGGCTACTGGGTGGCGGCATCTTAATAGAATAGCAAATGCATAGCGTTTCTATTTGCCATATTTTCAGTTGGTTGATTCATGTATTGACCCTAGCTTTTCCGTGAGTGTAATAAGTGATGTTAGAACTGTTGTGACTTGATAATTCTTTTTTAATAAAGCAAGCCATGTGCATCTATTGATGTAGAGGCTGGGGCTATGCTCATTTATCGGAAACAAGCCTTGCCCATTCATCAGTGTGTTCTTTCCACCTATTTGATGTTGTTGTCTGAATCAGTTGGTTTGCTAACTGAGCGTACTTTTTGTTTCTTTAATGTTGTTGCACTCTGAATGAGATTAATTGCTGATAGACAATGAACAAATTGATTAGCAAAAATGAGAGGTGTATGAATGCACATGATATTTATGAATGACTATGCTAACCTATTATTATTGAGTAGTGATATAAAGTAAAAAACAATGTTAGCACCATGGAAATTTTCCCACTGCAGGTTGCTAAAATCTAATTGGAATTCCCCTCCTTTGCACCCACAAATACCACATCCCTGCCCTCAAATGAGTAGCATTACTGTATATTTTCTATATTATGAATATGATGTGTCAAGGGCAAGGGATAGTAGCCAAACTAACAACTCTATGATGCTTCCATGCATGAGAGCAGTGATGCCCCCAAGGTCACATGTCATGTGTAGCTAGTTTTTAAAAGTGAGAGTGTCAAATCTACAGTGGAACTGATTGGTAATGATTTTATTGCCTCTTGTTACCTTCACTTAAAAGTACTTATAAGTAGTCTTTAAATCCAAAGCAAGAATAAAAGTACATTTAAGAAGTAATTGAAACACAATAGGGATGAAGCATTCGTGGAGATTTACGGACCAACCACTAGCCTAGAAATGGTGATTATAAATATTGATTTTGTCTTTTATATATGTAGGTGTGTGGGAAGTTTCCTTAAATGGATGCTCCTGGAAGTATTGTTTCACATCCCTCATGAGCACTACCTTATCCCATTGCATGTCGATCAGGCTCATAATTGGTCCTTGTGATCCTCGTATACATGATTGACATATGTGGCGGATTGCTGTCACCTGCACTATCACAAACCGCCAACAATATACAACGATGATTCTACTAACGCCCCTTAGGAAAATATTGCACGGTCGACAACACACAACATTTTTGATAGGAACCAACACACTTCAAAATTATTAGGCAAACAACAAACTTTATGTCATCTCATAAATTGGCTAGGGTGTCTCCATCTCCCCAAGAACAATTGGATCTATTCACACATGGAGCCAAATAATATCATCATGAATCTATGGATGGAAAATAGTGATCGAATGAATGCGACATGAATCCAACTCAAAGTTACGGATTACCACAATATGACCAACGGTGATGATGATGAAGATTGATGCCTTAGCCTCCAATGATCCAAGCAGCAGTGGTGATGGATCCCCTCCGGCGAGTTCCCCCTCTAGGATCCTTCCTGGAGGTCAGGTTTTGGTGTTTTTCGATGTCTCTATGTCTCGACTCTCTGATCCTTCTTCCCGAGGTAAATATATTTGACAAGCCAGCATCAACACTGGGTAGTACGGTCAGGTGGTACGGGCGGGCCTGACCATACCATTGGTCATTAAGTCTTCTGTGAACACCACTTCGCGAATTTTTTCCTTGGCTTGGTGTGGGTAATTGTTGGAAGGCCTTTAGTGCTCCAAATCATCATTATTTTGCCTAGATATGGTACCTATTGCATTGGTTGCAAATCCTCGTCTTTATTTCCTGTGAAACAAATAGAATAGGTGTGCGTCAACACAGTAAAAATGAAAATCCTGACAATACTTAGGCATTTGTGTGTTGTAAAACATGTCGCTTTTGCACTCATCATGTATGTAGATGATATTTCATTGGACCATGTTTTTATGTTGAAATCTCTTATAGCCGCCAGGCCAACACCTCCATTGTCCCCCTTAATGATGTGAAGATTGCGCATGAATGTATCATGTGTATCTTTAGGGCACTCCAGATCTATTTTCACATTATCAAATGCAATGATATATCTAGACTTCATTGTCTAGTAGAATATAATCCCTATTAGACTTGCTTGTCTCTTGTCAATGTATGCTAGCATCGCAATCCGTGCAGTCCAATCCTCCCATACTCCTAATTCTGATGAGTACCTATGGACCTATGCTTCGATAGGGTCTATTGCGCAAGCAACAACGCAGCAATTATTTGAGTGACAACAATGTGGAACCGATCCACCATCATGGAGAATTGTGGCATGGGAAAAATTATTACCACTATGAAGAATATTTGGTGTTCATGTGCGCTTGTGAATTTCCCCTGATTGGATCCTATACGTGTAGCTCTTGTTCATATTGTGGATAATCAAGTAGCACCGAATCATCGCGGCATGCTAGGACATATATTTTGACTGATGTGCTCATATTAGTCCAGACCGCTAACTTATGTAAGATGGTTGTGTCAAGAACTTGCTCTGTGATGAATCTTCTTTCATGTTTCAATGATTTTCTTTATTTTGATTTTTCCAGTTCTCTGTAACCTTTTGTACTCATTTTATTAATAAAAAAATACAGTGGGATTTTCCCCACTGTTTCACCCTCAAAAAATATCTTCTGGCATCGAAGCTATTAGTGAGAAATCCGAGAAATGGCATTCCTCCCTAGTGTGACAGGGTTAGCTTTCTGAAAATGATTTGCCTCCAATCTTTACGAGTGGCTGAAATTGTGAGCACGTAGCTTGGATACGGAGAAATTATGACAATAATCCCAATGACTAAACCTTTTGCCAACTCATTGATTGTTGTGTTTCTACATGGACTTAAGCTTGTAAGATTACATTGATGGCAACAAATCCATGTGTACCAACTCGTTGGGACTCCAAGTACAGAGTGTTGTAGCAAGCTTCTTTTCCCCACAAGGGTGCCTCAATGATTTATATCAAACTCTCGGGGAATTGGTAAGGGGTTGTTTCTTCTTCTCCCGTTCTAGCAACCTGCAAAGCAAAGTTTTTATCTAGTTTCTCTAAATCCACCGTGTGGTTGTCAAGCACAAGATTTTGTATTATTAATATGAAATATAAATATGAATAAATTAAAGTAAAGTAAAGCAAATAAACTAATCACATCTCCCACCTACCCCTCTCTCTCCTCATTCTCTTTCTCCCTCCTTCCTTTCTTTTCCCCTGATGATGTGCCCACCTAGCACTCCTCCAGTTCCTCGCGGCGCCTCTAACCGCCCGGCGTAGGTCCTCTACTCTTCCTCGCGGAGCTTCTGGCCGCCCAATGTGTCCCTGTCGTCACGCTCCTCCCCGTGCTTAGCTGTCTTCGCGCGTGCACAGCAACTCTGCCGCTCCATGCCCTGCTCTGGGCGCCTCCCAAGTGCAGCAGCCTCCGTGCAATGCTCCGGGTGCCTCCCGGGCGCATCCGCTATGCACCGGCCTCCTCGCGGGTAACCACCTCCACACGTGTTTCTTCGGCTGCATCTGCACGTGATGCTCCAGCCACCGCCGGGCTTACTAGTGGAGGTGGGAGCCCTCATGGTGCCCTCAACGACGCGCTCTACCACCGCGTCTCTAGGTCAAGCGAGCCGAAGCCAGGCATCGGTGTCGGAGGGCTCCTGGAGCTTCGGTTGTCCTCCTCTTCCATTTTCTTTCGATTGGGAGTTGATTTGGGGCACAACTAGTGTGGGCAATCCAAAACAAAATAGTCGGCTGATGCATGTAAAATGCATACATGAACTATGTCTTTTATTAGAATGAGTTCCCACATATTTGCAATATATATGATGATAATACCATGTTTTACATTGATTTATGGGGATTTACCAATGATCCTCTTTATTTGGTTTATAACTCTGTAGAACAGGAATTCCCTGTTTTGTGTATTTTTCATTTTCGGAGACCTATATAGAGTCAAATTGAGCTAGGGTTTCTGGAGGGTCATTTTTTCATAAGGAGAAGCAACATGGGCCCTGGAAGCACACCTGGAGGGGCCTGGGGCCCGTAAGAAGGCAGGTGGCGCGCCCAGGCAAGGAGGGTGTGCCACCCATGCTCTTTTAGTCGTCGATCATCCAATCTGCTTGATTCTTTCGCGAACCGACGCATTTTGATCTAAAAACCACTATATATATGACCCCCAAGGGTTCTCCGGAGGAGAGCGCCGTAGAAACACCGAAACACGAAAACAGAGGTTGCAGCAGCGAAGATTGGAGGGGAAACTCCTTCGGAACCGCCTCCATAGGAATCTTCACCTTCTCCAACGTCTTCATCATCACCACGATCAAGGGGGAGTAGTCCACCTCTGGACTACGGGTTTGTGGCAGTAGGTTGATCTATTTCTCTCATGTTCTTCATAGTTCTTAGTACCATATGAGCTGCCCAATATGATTATGGTCATATTTGTAATACCTATGTGGTGGATTTTTATTCTATGATATGATGCTATAAGATTTTTTATAGATGCATATTATGTAACCTGTTCTTAAGTATCGGTTCTGATCCAACTTGTATGCAAGAATGTGTGTGGGGTGATGTGTGTGTTAGATGGAATAACATGGTTTTAGTGATTGAATAGTGACAACAAATTCATGATCTATTATGGCTTTGCCTTCTCTTTTGCTATCTCACTAGGGATAAATTGAATGCATGTGCTATGTTCGTCACGTGATAAAAGTGATAATCTTGATTGATCAAGGTAGCATATTTGATATTCAAAACATCACGTCAAAGTACTTATGGCTATACTCTGTTGATTCTTAATACAAGATTGCTTGAAGTTTTTCCTATCTTCTGGAGTATAAGAGAGATGTGTTGCATCATCTCTATGTAAGGACGTGATGCTCATATGAATGCTTATCTTATACATGTTAAAGTTATTTTCCACATATTTCATTGATGAATTTTTATTGTCCACTACAACTTAAAAGAGAGAATAGTCAAGTGAGCCCATGAACCCCGGTCCAATTTTAATCATAAGAAACACATTTTCATTACTTTTATCTTACTTTTTATTTGCAGCACTATTTTAGTTCGAAAATACAAAAATATTTATCTTTCTTATTTGCATACAAACCTAAAACAAACAAACAAACTTTTATCGCTTTTACTTAGTTTACTTTACTTTAGTTGCTACTTTATTTAATTTTAATTACACCAAACCTTATGCTTGACAACCACACAGTAGAGTTGGGTACACAAGGATTTATTTTATTTTTGCGAGATTGCTAGAAGAAGGGAGAGAGATAACTCCTTACTCCATTCTCCAAGAATTCGATATAACCCTCGAGCCATACTTGTGAGGAAAATACTCTGCTGAGACAACACTCTGTATTTGGAGTCCCAACTCCATCACTGACATGTGTGGCCGGCGATCCCAATACGTAGACGGCATGTGTCTTGCCGGCTACTATTTAGGGGTTACCGGTGGAGATGCTCTAAGGGCGCTTTTGGTGGCCTGCATGCCCCTTGGCTCGCATCAGGCCAGCAATTTTTGGCCTGTTTGGATGCCTGGGCCGACTCGCGTTGTTGCATCGCACGGTTCTCAAAGCACCCCTGGGACAGGCCCTGGAGGAACGCCCGGAATAACAGGTTCTCCAGGGCCAGGCCCGTTGCGGCCAGAAGGCTGCACGCGTGGAGAAGGGAGGCGGAAACGCCGCGTTCCTTCGGGGAAGGGCTTTTTGTGTTCGGGTTTAGCATGTCGTGATTGTTGTGCGAAAGATTAAACTGAGTCACGCTAGTTTCTTCAGACGCAAGAGGAGTGTAAGGACTTGAAGAACGAAGTTGCTATGTTGAAGAATCTGCAGAGAACACAAGCACAAGTGATGAGGGCTAAGAAACAGGAATGGGAGGAAGAAAAAAGGCTTTGGAGGCTGAGAAGGGAAAGCTAGAGTATGACATATACGATCTGCTTCAAGCGAACTTTGCAACCAAGAACAAGCTCAAGAGGATCAGGGCTACTTGTGACGAGTGATGAATGTGTTGTAGATGTACTGTAGGGGAATTTGTAATGTGGCCTAAGTAGAAATTGTAATGTACCCTAAGTACCACTCATAATGTGCTCAATTTGAACTGTTACATACTTGTGTTGTTTCTTGATTGAACTATGCCAATGATTATAACCTAGGATCATTGTATGAGGAGATGATTGATCAGAACCTATGGCATGACTTAACATGACCATGCCATTGGTTCTGGTCAAACATCTCCTCCATATGTCCTCATTGTATGAGGCCTCTGATACCCTGCTTTGCATGTTTCTGCTTCTTCAGTTCTGCATTGGTCAATGATTCAACTTCGGCACAGCGGAAGGCAGGGTGTTGCCCTCAAACTTAGTCATGTGTGTCATAATACTGGCACACTAGACTTAGTTTGCAGACAGTTCCGTTTCCTGCCGTGTGATCCTACATATGAGGCCTCATTTTGGTTTGTCTAGTGCAATGACCAATGATTCAAGAAATGCACAATGGAAGGCAAGGTGTTGCCTTCAAACTTAGTCGTGTGTGCCATATTTGTTGCACACTAGACTTAGTTTGGGACAGTCGTCCCTCTTCCTGCCATGTGACCAAATGTATGAGGCCTCATTTGCGTTGGCCAATGATTCAACAAAGGCACAATGGAAGGATAGGTGGTGGCCTCAAACTTAGTCATGTGTGCCGCAGTCGTTGCACACTACACTTAGTTTGTGGCCACTCCCTATGTCTGCCGTGTGACCAAATGTATGAGGCCTTACTAATGTTATCAATGTTCGTTTTCATCTAAACTAATTGTGAGCAAGCACACCTCTAATGGCTTGTGTTCTTCTGGCAGACTGAGAAGATCATGCTTGGGTCACCTGTTGAGGTTCCCGGCGAGGGACCGGCGAAGAAGCGTCGTGGAAGGCCGGCTAAGGTCGGCCACTTCCACGAGGAGGCAGGGCCAGATCACTTCCTCTGCATCATCTTCAAGCACACCTTCGGCCGGCTCATGATCCCTAAAGCTTTCGTTAAGTGGTTTAGAGAAATTCCTTCCAACATCATCGTCACCACCAACACCGGATGCAACTGGAGGATGACTACGAGGAGAGAAGGCAATGACGCATTCATCGACCAGGGATGGACGGCCTTCGCCGTTGCCCATCAGTTCAAGGTAGGCCAGTTCCTCACCTTCAGGAAGGTGTCCTCCTTGGAGTATAATGTGGTCATCTTCGACCACACCTGCACTGAGGTGGTGAGCAGGTGCACGTACCATGGTGATGACACCAGGTGTGTCGTCTCCGAGCATCATGTCTGAAGCTAACCTGGTACCATGCCGTGTCTAGTTCTTGTTCGTGTCTAGTGTGTTGAACTATGATCATGTCTGCCATGTCCAGAACTATGATCGTGTCTGCAAAATGTTGTATCGTGAACTTGTGTCGTCTATGATCATTGTTAAGTTCTCTGTCATCTATGATTGTATTCTTGCTTGTGTTGTTAATCGCTGGTAACCTCACCACTGAAGGGAAGGGGTAAGCAGAACCGGATTATGGGTTGCAACCAAACAGTACTGGCACCGTTCTGGACTGCTACAAGATCTGAAAACCGACCTACCAAACGGGCAGAGCTCAAATCTCCACGAGGCCGAAATATCTCTGTGCAGGCCACCAAACAAAGTGGCTTTTATAGCTCATGGCTCGTCTTGGACGCGCAAGGGCTCCTTCCGACTGCGCCAGTGATGCAGGAATTAGCTGCAGCCTAAATACATATATGTAAAATATGAAACACCAAACCCACTAGGTACATCATATGCGATTTGTGTGTTGCTGAAACTTAAATTCAATGTTTGCACTATGACCAGCAAAGCCCATTGCCGCATGTACTCGATCCCATCGACGATTGGTAGCTCACGTTGGGCCGCCACGTTGAGCCACGCGCCTTCGCGCCAATCGGCAGAGGAATCTCGCCCTGCTGTTCTTTCCGGCGCCGGAGTACATGCGTGGCTCGCTCCCTGTAGGGGTGGCCGTGCCAACTCTCCCCTACATGCTGTATATAAAACGTACGCCGAATTTCATTCGCTCGACGATTGACTGCCGAGACCTCGATCGTCGCCGGCGACAACAGCCCCGTGGCCGCGAGGTTTACAGATTTCAGGGCGAGAAACGACATCCATGTACGATAATTGCGTGCATGGCGCCAACGGGACTCTAAAAAATATGAAGTGATTCCATTCCATTTCTGAGGCTGCTTTGCCATTTTCTGCGTGGCCACTGACCAGCCACAGCCAGTAGTGGGCATGCATGCCCAAACCAAAACAGGTTGTTGCCAAGGAATAATTGTCGTTTGGGTTTGGCACACCGCAATTATTTCCCAGGTAGCTAGCTAGGTCGATTCCGTGACCCGTCCCGCACTGCAAGTTGGGCGCGAGTTTGCCGGTCTGCACTGCAGCAAGCTGAAGCCGGGAGAACAAAAGGAAATCAAGCGAGCATCTTTCTAGGTGTTACTACTAGATCCCAGTACTTTGGGGCCATGGATCATCTTGACGACGAGTCGTTCTTGGACGCGCTCATGTCGCTCCGGGGAGAGGCGGTGCCGCCGCCGCCGACGACCATGAGGGCGCCGTGGCAAGCGTACCCGTCGCCGGCTGGCGGCATGATGGCGAGCGACCTCCTCTTCTATGGAAGCGAGGGCGCCGCCGAAGCGAGGAGGAACCAGGACGTGTCGGCGCCGTTCCAGGACCTGCTTGCTCCCGTGCCGCCGGCCGCGCCTCCGCACCCGCACGCGCGGGACGAGTTCAACTTCGACTGCTTGAGTGAAGTGTGCAACCCATACAAGACCTGCGTCGGAGGCGTTTCGTTGCAGGTCGACGCGCCTGGCCAGGCGTTTGCTCATCCCCTCCACGACGCCATGGAGGAGGACGGCACCAGCGGCGATAAGCTGCATCCCGGTGGTGGGTCGTCGTCCTCACAGACGGTGTTCATGTTCGGAGGTGGAGGCCATGGGGAGATGACCGGCATGATCAGAGGCGTCTCAGACACCCACCCTAGGAGCAAGCATCTCCACGGCGGAGGTCCGTCGAAGAACCTCATGGCCGAGAGGCGGCGGCGGAAGCGGCTCAACGACCGCCTCTCCATGCTCCGCTCCATCGTCCCCAAGATTAGCAAGGTTCGTGTGAACTAATGATACATTGCTGATTCCTTGTTGTCCTCTGAGTCCCTTCCTGACCTAATAATTTAATTAACCTGGCTTCTTGATTTCTGACGACGTCTGAGTGTCTGACTGATGATCGATCAATCGAGCTGCAGATGGATAGGACTTCGATTCTCGGGGACACCATAGACTACGTGAAGGAGCTCACGGAGCGTATCAAAACACTGGAGGAGGAGATCGGCGCCACGCCCGAGGAGCTGAACCTTCTGAACGCAGGGAAGAATTTCTTCGGTGATAGCAACGACGACGTGCCGATGAGGAATTCCACCAAGGTAGTATAAGTTAAATATATGTACGCGTGCTGCAGGTACAGATTTATTACACGATCGATCGAGACATCGAGACTAAGTGCTCTTTGTAAATCAACCGTTATTAGCAGTTTGTCGTCGAGAAGAAGGGCGACGGCGGCACGAGCATCGACATCTGCTGCGCGACAAGCCCTGGCGTGCTGCTCTCGACGGTGAGCGCACTGGAGGTGCTGGGGCTGGGGATCGAGCAATGCGTCGTCAGCTGCTTCAGTGACTTCGGCATGCAAGCGTCCTGCTCACAGGTAAGCAACCGATTAATCGCGGGCTCAATTTCTGAAACAGTTCTTCCCTAGAGCTAAATTTGCCATGTCCACGTTCGAACTTATCTATCTTTGATTCTGTTGTGCGTAATCTAATTCGATCGTTCACGCATGCCCTAATGGCAGGAGGAAGGGAAGAGGCAAGTGGTAAGCACCGACGCGATCAAGCAGGCAGTGTACAGGAGTGCGGGCTATGGCGGAACGTGTCTCTAGCTAGCTAGAGATCAACCCCGTCAATTCATCGAGCATGACGAGCAATCTGTTCATAATCGTCGATGACTGTGAGTTGAGTGCTTGGTTTGCATATATTTGCGTGAACTTTTATTGAGACATGTAGTTAATTGCATGATTTAATGTAGAGTGTTCATCTTAATGAAGAGACGTGAGTAAGTTCACCTATTGTTATCATGTAGAGTGTTCATCTGTTGAAGATACATGAGTAGTATGTGTTACAGTAAGTTCACCTGTTGTACCGGATTGTAATCGTTGATTCGTAGGGTGTGTCTCTGTATGTGATGCATGTATTGAGTGGAGTATTGGATTTGGCCGACATTGAAAGATACCGATTGTTGCTGTTTTTGGTTTGCACAGTGTTACGGATTCTTGTCTCTTCTGAATGTTTAGCTGTTTCCTGACACGAATGGTTCGTCATGTTTTGTCTCGGCCATCTTATGGGCATATATGAACAGAAACATAGTTGAACGATTGTGTACGTGGGGGCAGTCCGCACAAAAGAACAAGCTCTGAAGAGTAACTGTCATACTGTAAAGTACTCAATATGTGGATGCCGGAACAGGCAAGGTGATCCCTCCATTGATCCGTTCCATCAGGCTAGCTTAGAGCATCCCCAGCCGTTGGGGCTCCCCAGGCCGAAATCCGGCGCTATTTAGCGCCGGATGGATGTATTTTTTGGCCTGGGGAGGCCCATTTTCCCAGTGGCGAGCCCATGGTCGCCTTCACCCAACGCGTGCATAGCGACGTTGTCGCCGGGAAGGGCAACCGTCGGAGTGGCCTCGTCGCTTTGAACCGCCGTAATGGTCCTCGAAGTCGCCTCGTCGGGAACGTTCGAAGTCGCCTCGAAATTACAACCGCCGTAATGGAGCATGAACTCCGAGGAAGAGCAACCGCCGCTCTGTTCGTCCAGAGAACTACATATACGGTTTCGAACGGCCGACGCCGTTCATCTATTCTCTCCTCACCATCTTCTGTCAACCATGAGCGACTGGTCGTGGCCATCGGACACCGACAGCGAGGAAGCCGCCAGGATGGCGACATTGGTGGGATCGCGTTGCATCGTCCAGCAGCGACGATTCCCCCCCGCCGTCCAGCGAAGACGAATGGGATGACGACGACGAGGAGGAGGCCGTGGAGCAGGCCGTGGAGCCGGCCGAGGAGCAGCCCGAGGAGGAGGCCGTGGAGCAGGCCGTGGAGCCGGCCGAGGAGCCGGCCGAGGAGCAGCCCGGAGCAGCCCGAGGAGCCGGCCGAGGAGCAGGCTGAGGAAGAAGCCGAGGAGCAGGCGGAGGAGGAGGAGGACGAAGAGGCGAAGGCACCTTCCTCCGACGAGGAGGTGACGAGCCGGAAGCGTCGCCGCCACGACGATGAGGCGGGGCCATCTAGGAAGAAGTAGTAGTTTAAGTTCGTTTTTAAGTTTTTATATGTAATTTTTATGTTTATTCGAACTATATATAATTATGTTTAGTCGAACTATATATAATTTGACTATGTTGAGAGTTCAAATCTTTAGTTCGACGATGGTCTTGCCGTAGATCGGGAAGACAAGGGTAGTGCCGTAGATCGGGAAGACGAGGGTATTGCCATTGTCGCCGACAGGTCGGGGCCACCAGACGTTTCCCGTGATTTTCTCTCATCCGGAGTCGAGCGCTCCCGGGGGCCGGGATGGCGTGGGATCGCCGGATGAAATTAGGCCCAATTCCGGACGAAAACGAGGAACCGGGGGGGCGACTGGGCCGATTTACGCCGTCCGGATGGAAAAAAGCCTCGCCGGGGGCCTCGTCGGGGGACGAGTGGAGATGCTCTTAATGGTTCACGGAAGCATATAATTGTAAGTACTATATATATATGTGCATTTTGCATCATGACATATTGACATTCATATATATCGAAGTGAATCGTTATTTTATGGTCACAAGTGATATGATAGAACTGATTAACTGAAGATGAACATGCACGAGTATTCAACGGGAGGTTTAACCTTTATAATTTTAAAAGAAGAAACCGCCACGTGAAATTTGACAGAAAAGGATGAGTGTGAAACTTAATTTCACGGCAAATACTATACATCAATAATATATGTAGATCATTATTCCTTGTAACTTTCTAGGGACGTATATTTACATCTGCTATTGTTGAACTACACAGATTATCTTTTTTTGGGCTTTTCTACTAGCAGGTTTCAAAAAGAACAATGTCCTGACTTTAAATATTGAGCAAAAAATATATAAAGGATTGAAAAAATGATTGTGAGAAACTACCAAAACTGGAAATTATTTCAAAGTCGTATGGAGACATTATTTTCTTTTTTCTTTCGAATAGGGAAACGTAGTCTCAGCCTCTGCATCAAAATGATGCACACGGCTTTCTTTATTGCAGGGTTATAGTATCAAAACAAATTACAAGTCATGGATCGCATAAAGTTGCAACATGCACCAGCCAACGAAAAAAGACAAAGTATAGAATCTAATCATCTTGGATTCTAAGCGATTGGCGCCAGCCGCCCTGGTTGAAGATAGTCTGAATGACCGCCATCAGACGATTGCAACTAGAATCCATATGTTCCTGTGATGCGTGTGAAACACACGTCCGTTGGGAACCCCAAGAGGAAGGTGTGATGTGCACAGCAGTAAGTTTTCCCTCAGAAAGAAACCAAGGTTTATCGAACCAGGAGGAGCCAAGAAGCACGTTGAAGGTTGTTGGTGGCGGAGTGTAGTGCGGCGCAACACCAGATTCGGCGCCAACGTGGAATGCACAACACAACAAAGTACTTTGCCCCAACGAAACAGTGAGGTTGTCAATCTCACCGGCTTGCTGTAACAAAGGATTAACCGTATTGTGTGGAAGATGATTGTTTGCGAAAACAGTAAAGAACAATTGCAGTAGATTGTATGCGATGTAAAGAATAGGACCGGGGTCCACAGTTCACTAGAGGTGTCTCTCCCATAAGATAAATAGCATGTTGGGTGAACAAATTACAGTCGGGCAATTGACAAATAGAGAGGGCATGACAATGCACATACATGATATGATAAATATAGTGAGATTTAATTGGGCATTACGACAAAGTACATAGACCGCTATCCGCATGCATCTATGCCTAAAAAGTCCACCTTCAGGTTATCATCCGAACCCCTTAGGTATTAAGTTGCAAACAACAGACAATTGCATTAAGTATGGTGCGTAATGTAATCAACAACTACATCCTTGGACATAGCATCAATGTTTTATCCCTAGTGGCAACAGCACATCCACAACCTTAGAACTTTCTGTCACTGTCCCAGATTTAATGGAGGCATGAACCCACTATCAAGCATAAATACTCCCTCTTGGAGTTAAGAGCAAAAACTTGGCGAGCCTCTACTAATAACGGAGAGCATGCAAGATCATAAACAACACATAGGTAATAGATTGATAATTAACATAACATAGTATTCTCTATCCATCGGATCCCGACAAACACAACATATAGCATTACAAATAGATGATCTTGATCATGTTAGGCAGCTCACAAGATCTAACAATGAAGCACATAAGGAGAAGACGACCATCTAGCTACTGCTATGGACCCATAGTCCAGGGTGAACTACTCACTCATCACTCCGGAGGCGACCATGGCGGTGAAGAGTCCTCCGGAGATGATTCCCCTCTCCGGCAGGGTGCCGGAGGCGATCCCCCAGAGATGGGATTGGCGGCGGCGTCTCGGTAAGGTTTTCCGTATCGTGGCTCTCGATCTGGGGTTTCGCGACGGGGCTTTAAGTAGGCGGAAGGGCAACGCGGGGGGCCACAGGGCCCCACATGCTGGGCCGCGCGGCCAAGACCTGGGCGCGCCGCCCTGTGGCGGCGCCTCGTGGCCCCACTTCCTTTCCCCTCGGTCTTCTGGAAGTTTCGTGGCAAAATAGGACCCTGTGCGTTGATTTCGTCCAATTCGAGAATATTTCCTTTGTAGGATTTCTGAAACCAAAAACAGCAGTAGCAATCGGCTCTTCGGCATCTTGTTAATAGGTTAGTGCCGGAAAATGCATAAATACGACATATAATGTGTATAAAACATGTAGATATCATCAATAATGTGGCATGGAACATAAGAAATTATAGATACGTTTGGGACGTATCAAGCATCCCCAAGCTTAGTTCCTACTCGCCCTCGAGTAGGTAAACGATAACAAAGATAATTTCTTAAGTGACATTCCATCATAACCTTGATCATACTATTGTAAGCATATGTAATGAATGCAGCGATCAAAACAATGGTAATGACATGAGTAAACAAATGAATCATAAAGCAAAGACTTTTCATGAATAGTACTTCAAGACAAGCATCAATAAGTCTTGCATAAGAGTTAACTCATAAAGCAATAAATCAAAGTAAAGGTATTGAAGCAACACAAAAGAAGATTAAGTTTCAGCGGTTGCTTTCAACTTATAACATGTATATCTCATGGATATTGTCAATGTAAAGTAATATAACAAGTGCAATATGCAAGTATGTAGGAATCAATGCACAGTTCACGCAAGTGTTTGCTTCTTGAGGTGGAGAGAGATAGGTGAACTGACTCAACATAAAAGTAAAAGAAAGGTCCTTCAAAGAGGAAAGCATCGATTGCTATATTTGTGCTAGAGCTTTTATTTTGAAAACATGAAACAATTTTATCAACGGTAGTAATAAAGCATATGAGTTATGTAAATTATATCTTACAAGTTGCAAGCCTCATGCATAGTGTACTAATAGTGCCCGCACCTTGTCCTAATTAGCTTGGACTACCGGATCATCGCAATACACATGTTTTAACCAAGTGTCACAAAGGGGTACCTCCATGCCGCATGTACAAAGGTCTAAGGAGAAAGCTCGCATTTTGGATTTCTCGCTTTTGATTATTCTCAACTTAGACATCCATACGGGACAACATGGACAACAGATAATGGACTCCTCTTTAATGCATAAGCATGTAGCAACAATTAGTGTTCTCATATGAGATTGAGGATATATGTCCAAAACTGAAACTTCCACCATGATTCATCGCTTTAGTTAGCGGCCCAATGTTCTTCTCTAACAATATGCATGCTCTAACCATTAAGTGGTAGATCTCCCTTACTTCAGACAAGACGAATATGCATAGCAACTCACATGATATTCAACAAAGAGTAGTTGATGGCGTCCCCAGGAACATGGTTATCGCACACCAAGCAACTTAATAAGAGATAAAGTGCATAAGTACATATTCAATACCACAATAGTTTTTAAGGCTATTTTGTCCCATGAGCTATATATTGCAAAGGCGAATGATGGAATTTTAAAGGTAGCACTCAAGCAATTTACTTTGGAATGGCGAGAAATACCATGTAGTAGGTAGGTATGGTGGACACAAATGGCATAGTGGTTGGCTCAAGGATTTTGGATGCATGAGAAGTATTCCCTCTCGATACAAGGTTTAGGCTAGCAAGGTTATTTGAAACAAACACAAGGATGAACCGGTGCAGCAAAACTCACATAAAAGACATATTGTAAACATTATAAGACTCTACACCGTCTTCCTTGTTGTTCAAAACTCAATACTAGAAATTATCTAGACTTAAGAGAGACCAAATATGCAAACCAAATTTTAGCAAGCTCTATGTATTTCTTCATTAATGGGTGCAAAGTATATGATCCAAGAGCTTAAACATGAGCACAACAATTGCCAAGTATCAAATTATCCAAGACATTTTAGAATTACTACATGTAGCGTTCCCGATTCCAACCATATAACAATTTAACGAAGAAGATTCAACCTTCGCCTTGAATACTATGAGTAAAGCCTAAGGACATATTTGTCCATATGCAACAGCGGAGCGTGTCTCTCTCCCACACAATGAATGCTAGGATCCATTTTATTTAAACAAAAACAAAAACAAAAACAAACCGACGCTCCAAGCAAAGCACATAAGATGTGACTGAATAAAAATATAGTTTCAGGGGAGGAACCTGATGATGTTGTCGATGAAGAAGGGGATGGGCATCCCCAAGCTTAGACGCTTGAGTCTTCTTAAAATATGCAGGGGTGAACCACAGGGGCATCCCCAAGCTTAGACCTTTCACTCCTCTTGATCTTAGTATATCATACTCCTCTCTTGACCCTTGAAAACTTCCTTCACACCAAACTTCAAGCAAACTCATTAGAGGGTTAGTGCTCAATTAAAAATTCACATGTTCAGAGGTGACACAATCATTATTAATACTTCTGGACATTGCACAAAGCTACTGGACATTAATGGATCAAAGAAATTCATCCAACATAGCAAAAGAGGCAATGCGAAATAAAAGGCAGAATCTGTCAAAACAGAACAGTCCGTAAAGACGAACCTGGAAGGGCACTTAACTTGCTCAAACGGAA
The DNA here is from genome assembly GCA_030979885.1 of Lolium multiflorum. Classification (NCBI taxonomy): domain Eukaryota; kingdom Viridiplantae; phylum Streptophyta; class Magnoliopsida; order Poales; family Poaceae; genus Lolium; species Lolium multiflorum. Next base: position 403,771,176 of record CM061750.1, read on the forward strand.
AAACTCAAAACTAATGAAAGTTGCGTACATATCTGAGGATCAGGCACGTATATTTGCAGATTTTTTGATTTTTTTACAGAGACTTCTGCGCGAATTCGTGACAGACAGCAATGCTGTTTCTGTGCAGCAATCCAAATCTAGCATCAACTTTACCGTAGAGACTTTACTTGGCACAAAAAACATGACAAGGAGAGGTTGCTACAGTAGTAAAAAACTTCCAAGACTCAAATATAAAACAAAGGTGCTGTAGTAAAATAAACACATGGGTTATCTCCCAAGAAGTTCTTTCTTTATAGCTATTAAGATGGGCTCACTAATTTCAATGATACTCTCGCAAGAAATAAGAGTTGAAGCAAAAGAGAAGAAAATAAGAAACACTTTTAAGTCTAACCCACTTCCTATGAAAAGGAATCTTGTACACAAATAAATTCATGAAGAACAAAGTGACAAGCATAGAAAGGCAACACAAGCGCAACTTCAAGATTCTCAACATAAAGAGGGGAAACTTAATATTATTAAGATGCATATAACCATGTTTCCCTCTCTCATAATAACTTTCAGTAGCATCATGAACAAACTCAACAATATAAGTATCACATAAAACATTCTTGTCATGAGCCACATGCATAAACTTATTACTCTCCACATAAGCATAATCAATTTTATTAGTTGTAGTGGGAGCAAATTCAATAAGATAGCTATCATTATTATTCTCATCACCATAATCATCATATGTAGGAGGTATATTGTAATCATAATTAATTTTCTCCTCAATAGTAGGTGGACTGAAAATATTATATTCATCATTGCAAACATCATATATAGGAGGTAAAGTATCATCAAAGTAAAATTTCTCCTCCATGCTTGGGGGATTAAAAATATCACAACTAGCTTCCCCAAGCTTAAATTCTTCCATAGCATTAGCAACAATGGTGTTCAAAGCATTTATACAAATAACATTACCATTAGCATGCATATAAAGTTCCATAGGTTTTTTAATTTTCTCTTCAAACACCTCATGTCCTAACTCAAGATAAATACTATAAAGATCTCTAATTTTTTTGTTGTTTTCCATTAAGCCTAACTAGTGAAAATAAAAACAAGTACAGGACTAGACATGATAACAAAATAAATTAAATGCAAGTAACTAATTTTTTTGTGTTTTTGATATAAGAAAGCAAGACAGTAAATAAAGTAAAGCTAGCACATAATTTTTTTGTATTTTGATTAAGTGCAGCAAACAAAGTAGTAAATAAAATAAAGCAAGACAAAAAAAACAAAGTAAAGAGATTGGATTGTGGAGACTCCCCTTGCAGCGTGTCTTGATCTCCCCGGCAACGGCGCCGGAAAAGTCTTGATGCGCGTGAAACACACGTCCGTTGGGAACCCCAAGAGGAAGGTGTGATGTGCACAGCAGTAAGTTTTCCCTTAGAAAGAAACCAAGGTTTATCGAACCAGGAGGAGCCAAGAAGCACGTTGAAGGTTGTTGGTGGCGGAGTGTAGTGCGGCGCAACACCAGGGATTCCGGCGCCAACGTGGAACCGCACAACACAACCAAAGTACTTTGCCCCAACGAAGTGAGGTTGTCAATCTCACGGCTTGTGTAACAAAGGATTAACCGTATTGTGTGGAAGATGATTGTTTGCAGAAAACAGTAGAACAATTGCAGTAGATTGTATGCGATGTAAAGAATAGGACCGGGGTCCACAGTTCACTAGAGATGTCTCTCCCATAAGATAAATAGCATGTTGGGTGAACAAATTACAGTCGGGCAATTGACAAATAGAGAGGGCATGACAATGCACATACATGATATGATAAATATAGTGAGATTTAATTGGGCATTATGACAAAGTACATAGACCACTATCCAGCATGCATCTATGCCTAAAAAGTCCACCTTCAGGTTATCATCTGAACCCCTTCCGGTATTAAGTTGCAAACAAACAATTGCATTAAGTATGGTGCGTAATGTAATCAACAACTACATCCTTGGACATAGCATCAATGTTTTATCCCTAGTGGCAACACACATCCACAACCTTAGAACTTTATGTCACTGTCCCAGATTTAATGGAGGCATGAACCCACTATCGAGCATAAATACTCCCTCTTGGAGTTAAGAGCAAAAACTTGGCCAGAGCCTCTACTAATAACGGAGAGCATGCAAGATCATAAACAACACATAGGTAATAGATTGATAATTAACATAACATAGTATTCTCTATCCATCGGATCCCGACAAACACAACATATAGCATTACAAATAGATGATCTTGATCATGTTAGGCAGCTCACAAGATCTAACAATGAAGCACATAAGGAGAAGACGACCATCTAGCTACTGCTATGGACCCATAGTCCAGGGTGAACTACTCACTCATCACTCCGGAGGCGACCATGGCGGTGAAGAGTCCTCCGGAGATGATTCCCCTCTCCGGCAGGGTGCCGGACGATCTCTGAATCCCGAGATGGGATTGGCGGCGGCGGTGTCTCGGAAGGTTTTCCGTATCGTGGCTCTCGTGCGGGTTTTGCGACGGAGGCTTTAAGTAGGCGGAAGGGCAACGCGGGGGCCACACGAGGGCCCCACACGCTAGGGCCGCGCGGCCAAGACTGGGCCGCGCCGCCTGTGTGTGGCGCCCTCGTGGCCCCACTTCCTTTCCCCCTCGGTCTTCGGAAGCTTCGTGGCAAAATAGGACCAGGCGTTGATTTCGTCCAATTCGAGAATATTTCCTTTGTAGGATTTGAAACCAAAAACAGACAACAAACTGGCTCTTCGGCATCTTGTTAATAGGTTAGTGCCGGAAAATGCATAAATACGACATATAATGTGTATAAAACATGTAGATATCATCAATAATGTGGCATGGAACATAAGAAATTATAGATACGTTTGGGACGTATCATCCTGCTGCTCTACAGGAAGGAGGAAAGACCGCATGTGTATCCAATACAAAGCCCTATAAATAACATGCACAAAATGGGGAGCCATTGTCTTGTTAAACGCCGGGATGCTTGTCTCTGATTTCATCATGTGATGATTGGAGCCAAGCTAGGATTATCGAAGAACTCATATCCACTACATCATCGATCCCATTGCTATCCTGGTAACAATACATCTTGGCATGAAATTCTTTATTTGCTAATATTGTGGTTCTTGCAAAGATCTTTTAAAAAGAAAACTCTTTACTTCTTATGTGAGTAAGTTGAGATGATGCATATAATAGGGTGTATATAAAATCATGTTCATGATTCACCAATCCCAAATATGCCTATTAGCAATTTATTGCATAAGAATTCCTCACGTTGCTCTCATGTGCAATATTGTTGAAATTGCAATTTGAATGTTTCGTATGATACTCATTGTCGTTCTCAATATATTCCAAGCTTTAGTTCCCTTATAGTTAGTTATGATGATTTTGAGATTTGGTTGGTTGAGGTTCATTAATATACCATTAGTGGAAAAAGGAGCCATTGGGTATATATGCTTTTAAGAAAAAAAATCCTTTTGGTATATTTTATGCTTCCTCTTGGATATCATGTCTTCTTTTATTTCAAATAATATTTTGTGTGTGCATGTTTTTTGTCCACTTAGAAAATTATATACATAAAAGTGTTAATCTCTAGCCTTGGTATCCTTGTTCCTTGCTGACCATCTTTGTTATCCATTTAGTTTTTGGTGGTGGTGGTAAGAACTTGATTTATGAGTGCTTGGTCTACTTTGATTGCATCTTCATGTACTCAAATCTCACGAATGTTTTTGGGCTCACGTTTGTCTATTGATTATTATCAATACTCTATTTCTTGTTTGTCTTCTAAATGTTTTAGAGGGAGTTAGGATTCCATGTTTGTGCATATTGTATTCAAATGCAATAATCCTAATTTATGCGCGAACCTTGGGAGCTTCCTTATTTCATTTAGATCACTATCTTTTTCTATCACGACATCTTGTTTTTTTGTCCAATTGGTTCTTTGGATCTTTTGATTACTTGCTTCATTCGTTGAAGTTTCTTCACCTTGTTATATTTTGCAATCTTTGATCTTCAATATATTGTGTTTTCCTTCATGTATTTGTTATTGCATACATGCATTTGATTTCACTCATATAATGAGAAATTCATACCTTGGGGAGGAACTCATACTATATTGGCCTTCTAAATTTGGCACCCATTTTGTCACTTGTTGACAATGGGGGGGAAGTTTAGATGGTTTAAGGGAAATGGTGTATACTTAAGTTTGGTTTGTGCCTAAGTGTTTTGCCTCTCATGCATTTCATATTTATTATGCTTTGCATGGTTGAATATATAGTGGAAACTCTCCCGAAGGTTAAGTTTGACAATGTATGCAATGAAATTCAAGTTCATCACACGTGCATATATTTTGGGGGAGTTTGCTCTATATATGTTGGTTCTACTCACATCTCTTGCATTAGTTGTAGTTGTGTGAGTAGAATCAGTTTTGATATGGGCTAGTAACTTTGTGTTACTTGAGCATATCAAATACAACCTCTTGTATACAACTTATTCTCGGATAAGTCGCATACGTGTTTCTATTATTCATTATATAAACCCTATTCTTGAGATTGTCATGAATTACAAAAATGATGGAGATTGTAAGGGTACATTGCCCCTAATTGTTTTTTTGTAATTAACAATCCTCTATGGACTAATGTTTTCATTGTGTTTATATGAAGGAATATTCCATAGGTATTTCTTGAAGTCTATATGTTGGATTTAAGTGTGTTGCCATGAATATAATGCTATACCTTTGGTATTGCATAAAGATCATCGATTTGAAGAGAATAATTTGATATGATCAGGTTGAAGAAATGAAGATGCTCTTGTGTGGAACTCAAGTAAGCCCTGCTCTAGCTTATGTGTTAAGCAATGAATGATCAATATATTATGATAGATCATGAAGAGATACAAGGTTGACCAAGACTAAGAGTGAGGATTGAATTCAAGTTGGTCAACACATGAAGCATAAAGATTGTACCACTTCGGATCATGGATCTTGTGGACGGTAAGCCTTGTCAGTTATGCTTGATGAGCTAACCCACTATATATATATATATATATATATGTATTTGTATTGTCTATGTGGGTTAGGTATGTTGCCATGGGCATGCATCAAGAGTATGATCTCATATAGCCCATGAGAGGACGGCATCAAGCTTCGATGTCATCAAGGTTGAGAAGGGCAAGTTCAAGATGAGCATATCGAAGATATCATGCTTGAAGCTTGCGGTCCTTTGGTGATAATGGACATGTGAAGAAGATGGGCCTCAATGAAGCTATCCCATCTTGGTGTATGGGGGAGCAATTGTGAGTCTTCACGAAACAACAATGATTAAGTGAGGAATTCCGACTTAAGGGAGCTTGAGCATTGTTGTCAAGATCAAGCGGGATGCGCAAGGCAAAGGTATGTCCTTGCTAGGTTTTCCTTTTACCGGTCTCAAGGTGGTTGTTGGGAGACCGAGATATAGGATAGATAGCCGCATTATCAAGAGGGGCTTTCGGTTGAGAAACTTGATCGCATTGTCTTAGGGAGCTCAATACTTTGCATACTTCGCATCCCTGTATTGATGTTGCTTCTTGGTGTTTCTCTGTGTGAGGTTCTTGAGTATGTTGCTAGCTTTTTAACAAGCCCAAGTTCATCGGAAATGGAATCCGTATGCATCTTCTTTTGCGCTTTCGAGTTTGGAGGTCTTACTGGTCCTTCTTTTAGGGAGGTTTCATACCAATCCTTATTTGATATTTTACCTCTAGCTATTTTTTGGGTCTTATAGACTCTATTATATAGAGTTTGTTATTAGCTTCTCAAAACCCCAAATTTGCTAAAGTCGGAGTCTGGATGCAAAAGTTATCATCGTTTTCGTATTCTGTTTAGATTTCCATCGTAGAAACCGGAAGTGTCGGTTTCCCCGCCAAAACCATTCCGGTGTGCCGAATTGTTTTCGATATATGCCGAATGGCGTACTAGTACGTCATTCCGGCAAAACTGAAATGATTCCAGCAAGCTAAAATGATTCCGACGTGGGAACTGGCATGCCATTCCAGCATGGAAACCGGTGTGCCAGTTTCCTTGCCGGTTTCACATTTTGGTTCCGGCGTAGAAACCGGCAGCTGCCTGAATTTTCCGGTAGACTAGACTGTCTGCTCGTTTTTTTCCCCAAACGGTCATATTTTGAGGGGCTATAAAAGGGGCTTCTTCCTCAAAGGTTTTCTAGGGTTCTTGAGCTTATTTTCTCCCACCATTGTTGATCTTCTTGAGCTTGCTTTCTCTCTCATCCCTCCTATGATTCTTGCATCTTTTTGAGGCTTTGAAAGAAGAGATCTAGATCTACAACCTCCACCAATCCATTCCTCCTGTAAGTGGGGGGAACTCTTGGGATCTAGATCTTGGAGTCATTGGTTGACCTCCACCATTTTTCTTCCTCTCTAGTTCCTCCATAGCATTTGTTGCTTTGGTGCGATCTGAGAGAGAAGGATTTGAGCACTTTTCTTGATGTTCTTGCTTTGCATTCTTGCATTGTGTTGAGCTCTCCAATATGATTAGTTCGAGTGAGAGACTGTGAGCTTGTTACTCTTGGAGGGGTGACCCCTAGTTGTTGGGCCGCGAGGTGATAAGCAAAATTTAAACTTAACGCGAAACTCTCAAGATCTAGCCGAGGTAGAAGACCACGATGATTACCACTAGACGCGTAGGTGCGGAAAATCAATGAAGCGCGTCGGGGTAGTGTAGATCATCCGATCGTCCCACGATCCAATCTGATCGAATCTTGCGATCGTCGAAGTGCTGAACGTACAACGCCTCTGTCGGTATCCACACGTACGAGGAGGAGCGCCGACGGTGGACTGCTAGGACCAGTACGGCGGCTGGACTGAATGGGTGTTAGGGTTCCAACTCATGGACTGGTCTAACTATCTGCCCTCTGGGCAGCCTACGCCCCACTTATATAGAGGGTGATAATGGGCTCTCCCTCCACAACACTTGTGGAGTGAAAGTGGGCTTAATCAACGATTTCGTCCTAGCCACAAATTCACTTACTCTAATCACCGCGAGTCCAACTCACCGATTCAGCCCGTGCCCGATTCGGGTCCAACCCAAACCACTTGCTCCCGCTCCTAAGTGTGTGACCCCGCAGGCCCATGACGACTTGGACACGATTGGAGTCTCACTCTCAATCGATCAGTCGGTAGTGGCTCCTAGCAGAACGTGCTGACTCCCAAGTCCCATAGTGTCGTGATGACATGCCTTTCCCATGCGACTTACGTCTGAGTCCATTTTGCCTCACGATACACCTTGTCGAGATATAGGCGAATTATCGCCATCCCTTTAATAGCTCGGCTCTCTTCTCAATCTGTGATATGTGATTCACTCGACTAATACTTTGTCGATCTCCTTGGTTAACACTTAATCGAGTCGTGCACGGCCATGCTTTCCAAATCATATCACTCGAGAGGTCCTAGAGAATATCTCCAGTTTGTGGAGTAAAATCCCATCTTGGTTATCCATGTCACGCAGCTTGCTTCATAGTCAGCCTGAACCCTGCCTTTATAATTGTCCTGTTACGGAACAACGTTTGGCAGAACCTAAACCGGTTCATCCACAACTCAGATCATGCGATAAACTCAGGTCTAAGGATTACATTGATTGAGACATACAAATGATGACTTTGTTTGTTGTATCTCAATACGGGTCTATCCGACTCATGCTAAACTCTTTAGCTGAATCTGTGTAGGTTGGAATAGCATCAACATGCCCATGACAAGTGGAACCGAGTCATCAACCGATATACACATTAGTTTAAGTAGTGTGTCCAGCACAACTTAGATGACTAAGGATAATCTAGTATGAACAACATGAACACACAATTCCACAATCGAAACACATGTTCAATGATGCATATCAGATGTTCATACAAGGACAACTTAATAACTTTATGAATACATTGGGAATTACATCACACATAATTGCCTCTAGGGCATATTCCCAACACTAGTTAGCTTGGCGGTTGGTGCTCCGGTGATCTTTTAGTGGAAGATTGTAAAGAGGTCCGAGCTTCTTCTTCGTGGAGCTTGTAAAGTGGTTGTGGAGCTTGCCATCTCCGGAGTGGAGAAAAAGCTAGCCATAAGGGAAATGATTTTGTCCTTCGTGGTATTAGCTTGGAGAAGAAGGTGAGCCTTTGTGGCGTTCGAGAGATCTTCGTGGTAGCCACATTTCTCCAACGTCTTCCTGGGCATTTCTCGGGCCGGGCCGGGCTTCGGGCTGGCCCGAAAAAAGCCCGACGGGAAATCCTTGGCCCGAGCCCGGCCCGGCCCGACCAATTTTCCAAATTTCGGCCCGAGCCGGCCGCGGCCGAAAGCCGATTTTTTCCGGGCTCCCGGCCGGCCCGATCTAGTGGTAATTTGCTTTTTCGGTGGCGAGCCGGCCCGATTTAGTTACGGGTGAAGAATGTTGGCCCGGCCCGATAGAGAGAAAAAGCCCGGCCCGGCCCGGGATTTTCGGGCCGGGTCGGGTCGGGCCGTTCGGGCCGGGCTTCCCATGCCCAGGTATACTCCAACGTGACGTACCTCACCTTGTGTGGGGCGACATAGGAATATATCTTCGTCTCTGTGTTCCTCAGTTATCTCTATAGCTGAGTTTACTTTCCTTGTGATAGCCATCGTGTTTCAAGTACTTATATCTTGCTATCTCTTGTGCCTATCTTGCTTATCTAAATTGTTGTTGTTGCACTTAGTTGAGCCTACCATATTTAGGTTTTGTGTTTGTAAAATAAACGTTAGTTTAATTCCGCATTCTCAGAAGCAAAATCTATAATAGTTTTTAAAACGCCAATTCACCCCCTCTAGGTGACATCTCGTCCTTTCAGTGGTATAGGAGGGGGTGTTATACACCGACCTGACCCGTGCAAGGCACCGCACACCCCCGCAGCGCTGGGCGGTTCGGTGGGCCGTGGCCCATCGCATCATGTAAGATTATTTTCCTTTTTCTTTCCTTTTTGTTGTTTTTTCTTTTCTGTTTATATTTTGGTTTTAAAAATCTATTCTTTTTGGAAAAAACAAAACTATTTTTTGAGACAGAATATTTTGCAAAATTTGAAAATTTCAAAAGTGAACAACTTTAGAATTTGAATAGTTTTAAAATTTGAACATTTTTAAAATTTGAACATTTTTTTAATTGAACATTTTGAACCGATCAGTTTCAAAATTTGAACAATTTTTTAATTTAAATAATTTCAAAATTTGAACAATTTTTTAATTTAAATAATTTCAAATTTTGAACATTTTTCAAAACGTTAAATTTGTACACTTTCCAAATCTGATCGTATTTTAAAAATTCGAACAATTTTAAAATTTGAATTTTTTCAAAAAATTATTTGTTTTGAAAACTGAATTTTTTTTAAAAAAAATGAACATCTTTTAGCTGAACATTTTAAAAAACCAGACAGTGAAAAACGAGAGAGAAACGAAACAAACTGACAGGAAATCATCTAAGTTGCGCGAGAAAGAAAAAGGCCGCAAGTATGGGCCGGCCCATAACAACAATAGGGGTGTGCGGCAGGAGGCCGGTACCGACGGGAGCTCCTCGACACTGACCTGGTCGGCGTTGGGAGGATGTCGCACACCCTCGCGCTCCCGGGTAGCTAGCTAGGCCGCGGCCCAACATCAGGTAATTCATTTTTTCTTTTTCGTTTATTTTTGTTTTCTGTTGTTTGTTTTCTTTTTTAAAAGATTTTTTTAAAATCTAAACATTTGTCAAAATTAAAAAATTCAAATTAAAAAGAAATAACTTTTTAAAAATCTGAACATTTTTCAGATTTGAACATTTTTAAATTTGAACAAAAATGTAGTTTACTCTATGAACAATTCCGAATTTGAACAAAATTTATATTTGAACAATTTTCGAATCTGAACGATTTTCATATTAGAACAATTTTCGAATTTGAACAAATTTCAAATTTGAACGGTTTTCAAATTTGAACGGTTTTCGAATTTGAACTATTTTTGGATTTGAACGGTTTTCAATTTTGAACATTTTTTAGTTTAAACATTTTTCAATTTGAAGAATTTTTAAAAATTGAAATTTTCGAATCTGAAAAAATATAAACAAAACCGAAAAAAAAAAAAAGAAAAAAGAAAAAGAAACGAGAAAAGAAAAAAGAAAAAGGAAAAACGAACTGCTACAGGCTAAGTAGACACTAATGGACCTGGCCTATATCCGACCAGGGGATGTGCGGTGGCCGGTAGCCACCGACCTGATCGGTGTATACGTTTCCTTGGTACCGACTTGGTCTGTGTATAGGGATTGCGGTATAGGAGCTCCCTAAGCTTTGCCCGATACCGTGGATGCATTTTACTCATACTAAAACAGTCGGTAGTATATGGGCCAGGCCCAAGACAACCGCGGCATGTGCGGCGCGCCAGATAGCGCCCGCTTTGGGTGGTCACCGGCCTATCCTCTCGGCTTCCGGCGCGCGCGGGGAGAAGAACGCGCGCGATGCCGCCACCGTCTCTCCCGCTGCTCCTCCTCCCCTTCTCTTCCCCAAACCCTCTCCCCGCCGCCGCCTCCCGCCTCCACGCGCCCACCAAATCCCCGCGCCCCCGGCCACTCGTCTCGTCCTCCTCCTTCGCCGTCGCCGCCGCCGTCAACGACGACTACGACGACGATGTCGTCCTCGGCGACTGCCTCGTGTTCGAGGACGAGGCCTTCGAGGACCCCGCCCTCGACCTCGGCCGCCGCCCGCCGCGACGACGCGCGGCCACCTCCCGCGCCGGCAGCAGCCTGGTCCCGGAGAGGTGGAGCGACGCCGTGGAGGAGATCAACCTGACGAAGAAGGAGAAGCGCCGCATCGCGCACGGGCTGCGCTTCAACAGCCGCCTCGACCGCCGGGTGCCCTCCGCCGTGCCCGCCCCCGACGAGTACCGCGCCTACCGCGAGGGCCGGCTGGACGCCGAGCTCGGGCACGTCGCGCGCGACTACGTGGAGCCGCTCGTGGAGAAGTCCCGCGCGCGCCGCGACACCGACCCTGGGCGCGTGTATCGTGACTACATCGAGCCGCTCGGGGAGAGGTCCCGCGGGACGGATATGGTGGAGGCTCCGCCGCCTCCCGATCCTGGGACGCGCGTGGCGCCGAGGAATCCGAGGATGGCCATGGCTAGGGGCGGGCTTGAGGACATTGCGGAGCTGTTTAGCAGTAGCCAGTATGTGACGGGCGAGACGGAGGATGGCAAGAGCGCGAAAAGTGAGTTCCTCAACTTTTGTTTTGCTATGCACATTAGTGTAGCAATTATCCAACATTGTCCCTGCTTAGAACCAAAGCCAGATGGAGTGCAAAACGAGCAGGCTATTAGACAACTGCAAATTCATTCTGCTACACCAAAGGCTCGTACTACTAAATAGAGTTAGAGAAGTTGCTGAAGTTATAGGTGAAATGTGGAATGTCTTATCACTGGTTAATTGACTCCAGCGCTAATCATTTGCGGGGTATCCGCGCTCCCAATGCCACATTATGAATTTGTTGGTACTGAATATTTAGAAACAGAGCCAAATAGAGTAAAAACAAGCATGCTGTTAGAAAATTGCAATTTCATTTCCTACACCAAAGGCTGGCACTAAATAGTAGAATTAAAGAAGCCACTGAAGCTAATAGAGAATTTGCAAATGTCTTGTTCCTGGTTCATTGTCTGCTTTGCTGATCCATAAGGGCTTGTTTGGTACTAGAGTTTTAGTGGGATTAGCAGGGATAATCCGCTCCAAACTTCAAATCCCCACTTATCCCCAATACATGTTTGGTGCTAGAGTATGAGCGAGTTTAATCCCCACTTATCCCCACTTTTCCCCAAATTTTAGTGTAATTTCTTCAATCCCCAATACTCTACCCCTACCTAGTGGATTGGGGATGGGGTTTTGTGGGGATTGGGTGATAGCAGAGATTCACCCAATACTCTAGAGTATTATCCCCACTAATTCCCACTAAAACACTAGTACCAAACAAGGCCTAATGGGGTATCCATACTACCAGTGCCACGTAAGTTGTTTGTACTGAATGCATCGACTTTGACCAAATGCTCAGAATAATAGTCAGAGCATATTCATGTTATTGTAATGCCCAAATGCATGATATAAATCTTCATTACAGAACTACATATATTATTGCCAACGTTCTGTGATTCTTAGTGTTATACTATATAATAATGATCACTAGTTTGTTCAAACTCTCTCCATTTCATGATGTAAGGCATTATCATTATCACTGTTTAGAAACAAAGCCAAATGGAGTAAAAACATGTATCCTATTAGACAAACTGCGAATTTACTCTGCTACAAAAAGGCTAGTACTGAATATAGTTAGAGAAGTTGCTCAAGTCATTGGTGAAATGTGCAATGTCTTATCCCTGGTTGACTGTCTCCAGCGCTAATCCTTTATGGGGTATCTGCACTCCCGATGTCACATCATGGATTTGTTGGTACTGAATGTTTAGAAACAAAGCCAAATGAATATTAAAAAAGACAATTGCAAATTCATTCTGCTACACCAAAGGCTAGTACTAAATAGAATTGGAGAAGTTGCTGACGTTAATGGAGAATGTGCAATGTCTCATTCCCGGTTCAGTGTCTGCGTTGCTGATCCATTATGGTGTATCCGTACTCCCAATGCCACATAAGTTGTTGGTATTGAATGTACCAACTTTAACCTAATGCTCAGAATAATAGTTTGAAATTATTCAACTTACGGTAATGCCCACATGCATGATGTAACTCTTCATTACAAAACTGCGTATATTATTGCCAAGGTATCTGTGATTCTTAGTGTTATACTGTACTACTATAATCATGATCGCTAGTTTGTTGAAACTCTCCTTATTTCATGAAGTAAGACATATTTTGACTGCCTAAATTCAGGCTTTCACCAATTATTATAATTAACCCAATAATATGTGAGTTGTGCTACGTTTATACAAAACTGGTGCCATGGTATTTGTTTTCCGGAGCATCAAAGCACATTCTTACGACTGTCATTCTGTGACCATTAGCAGAATATTATACAAATAGCTATCAAAGTGCAAAATTGACAATCAAAATATGCCATACATTTTTAAATAGTGCATTATGATGGATCATGTCAACAGGTCTGAGGCATCAACCTGACCTCCAGTGTGGTCTGTTATACAAAATATTAGTTTGATGTATTTGGGCTTAAATGTATTGGCAGAACTTCTCTATGTTGCATATTACTTCTAACACTGCAGTTGTCCCTATGAATAATTTGTTCTGTACTTCAGGTCGCCGGAAGCTGTTCACGGATGAGGAAAAGGCTCTTCTGAACAAGAGATTACCTGATCTGGAAGCTGCAGCTTCTGTAAGTGGTTCCTATTCAGAGTATTTTAGCCGATCTCAAGTCATCTGTAATTTGTCACATAACCCATCATCCACAATTCCACATTCACGTATGTTCTACCTAATGGCCTAATTTTTTATGATGTTTGTTACTTTCACGTTAGCTGCAATATCTGCTCATTGACAGTCGATACGACATGTATCCTTCTTGTAGAGTAAGTGGCTGCCACTTCACACCCTTGCTGCATCAGGAGACTTCTATCTATTGGACAATCTTCTGAAACATAAGGTGGATGTAAATGCCCTTGATAAGGTAATTTCTAATGTAGATTGTGAGTTATATCATCTTAAGCCGACATGCATGCAGAATGCATGGTATCTTTGTGATATATTTTTGTACCATTAATGGCCATTTCTGCTTTCCTCAGGATGGCTTGCCAGCAATTCATAAAGCAATTATTTCGAAGAAGCATGCTATCATCAACTATCTCTTGAGGAATTCAGCGAATCCATTCATCTATGATAAAGTGAGTATATCCTTTGTTTAGCTAGGTTTGAAACAACTTTAGATAGCATATTCCTGGAAAGTTTTATTTATAAAATGATGGACTAGTCTTGAATAAAATGTTAATGTTGTTTGTTTTCATCTTTAAGTAATGAATTGGATGTTTTATTTGTGCTAAGGTATATCGCCTCCTGCATGGTGGTTTGCGCTTCTAGATTTCTTATATGCAGTATTTCAATTCCTTGAATGCATTGTGCAATTTTGATGAAACAGGATGGTGCAACCCTTATGCATTATGCTGTCCAGACAGCATGCAATCAGACGATAAAGACTCTATTGCTATACAATGTTGACATAAATCGCCCAGATGATGTATGTTGAGCTCAAGAATTTTTTGTTTTTTGTTTTTGTTTTTTCTTATGGGTTAATTGCTTTAACTTGTTCAATTCTCAGTATGGCTGGACACCATTGCATCTAGCCGTGCAAACACAGAGAACCGATATTGTGAGGCTACTCTTATTAAAAGGTGCTGATAGAACTTTGAAAACACAAGTAAGTATTTTTATAATTTCTTGCATTTCACAAATGATTAAGTCAGAACATATTATGCCTTGTTTGAGTACCTTTATGCTCGTTTGGCATAACTTACTTATCTCTCTAACGATATATATTCCAAGCTCAGTCTTTCTTATGATCCATCTGTAGTTTCATAATTTAGATTGTAGATCAGGACTCAAATATGGGCACCGGCAATATTCTTCCAGTTGGTCTTAAAGACTTCTACTAAATATGAATAATTCTATTTGATGGTTCCCACAGGATGGATTGACTCCTTTTGACTTATGTCTCCGATTGGGTCGTCATTTGAGGACATATGAGCTTATCAAATTACTCAAAAACTTCCGACTGCCAAAACAACATGACTCCTATTAACTCACAGATGGTGTGTGACCCTGCCAATGTCACAGAAGTTCATTTTTAGAGCTGCACTAGCTGCTATGCAGCTTCCTGCAGTGTATGATGGAATTGCTTCCAGTTGCAGATAGGTACAATTCACTCACATTGTTTTGAAGCATTTCTGCTATTTTGTTGACCTGACTAGAATCAACTGCTGACAGAATGTGGTTGCTGCTGGAAGGAAAGAACCTACCTGGGTTACGGTCTAGCCAAGAAAACTGTCACGCCTGAAAGCTGCAAGGCTAATCTTTCATGTCATAATGGTCAATGGTATAATGTCATAATGGTCAATGGTATAATGTCATAATGGTCAATGGTGTAAATAAACTAGAGGTGAGCCATTGAGCTGTCACAAACTCTGCATAGCCCAATCACTGTTGCCATTTGCATATGTATGAGTTCAGAATGGCATTATCTTGTTTTTCTGGGCTGTTAAAATATTGTTAGGTCATAAGTATAGCATCACATAATACAAATAGTCCATTCATCAAGAGATGTGTTGTTTTTATGCATCTCTCCTTTATGCCACTCTATTACTGTATCTATTAATACCATTTAGGAAGAATAAAACTTCAGGTTTTCTAGAATATCTGTTTGAGATAATTAGCTGTGCAACTAAAAAAACTACATAGAATACATTTGAAGCTAATTTACTGTTCAGATTGTATCTATTCCTGATCCTTTCCCTAAAGTACCTTCAGAGAGGCACATAATGTGGTCATGACTACTTCACTATCCTTGTGTCTACATGAGAAATTTGAGATATGACATGCAAACTCATGACAGTTTTCCTAATATTAATGTTTAATGTGCTTGTCTTTCGAGCCTGGTCCCTGGACTGTTCTTAGGTAGTTAGGTCCATGGTAAAGACTGGCATAAATTCATTCCATTGTACAGGTAAGCGGAGTATGCACAAGATTGCTGTATATTTAGTTGGCGTCCTTGCATTTCCTTATCAATATTTGCTTCTCTGGCAGTTTGCATTGCCTGCACTTAAAATCAAATATTTCAGAGCGCATTGCCTTTATAGCAGCAGGACGTTTTAAACCATCAAAACATGGCAAATAGTGAGATTGAGAAAGTTGCCAGAGATTAGGACGGGAGAGAAACCCGAAAGGCGAGTGAAGCTCCCTGAACCAGTCCACATAGATGACACTGCCTTTCCCCGCCAAAAGAAGATGACACTGCCTTTCCCCGCCAAAAGAAGATGACACTGCCTTGTATGTTCTTGCCTCATCGGTAGAGTTAGCATCTGAAGGACTTGAGCAGTTAAATTTCTCCTAGCATAAGCACAGATAGAGCTCACCTCACCGGCAAATCAACCGGGTCCACACTTGAAAACTGGAAGGCTAATCTTTCATGTGAAAACGGTCTTTAAAGAAATTAGAGGTGAGCCACTGAGCTGTCACAAACTCTAGAGGGTCCATCCAGTTGCCAAATAATTTAGATAAAATTTGTGTTTCTATGAGTCTAGAATGGCGTTATCGTCTTTGTTCTAGGCTGTGTGAAATATTGTTAGGTCATAAGTATAGTATCACATAATACAAATAATCCATTCATAAAAAAAACGTGTTGTTTTGCACTCTTCTCTTCTTTATGTTACTCTATTACTCTATCTATTTGGCGTTTAGGAAGAACAAATCTGAAGTTTTCCTCACAGCTTTAGATGGTAGCTGGCTGAAGGTGTAGTTACTAGTCCTTTATTCTTTGTATCTAATTGAGATAATGAGCTCTGGGCCACTGAAATAAGGCATAGTAGTAGAATAAATCACATGTGTAGCAATCACTTGTCTCAGATAGTACCCATTCTTGATAGTTCAGAATCAGACTCCATGCTTCCAGTGGAGCTTTACTTCATCGTCCATGGGTATTAGAGTAGTAGTATTACCTCCGTTCCAAAATATAAGCCTTTTTGTAGTACTACATTGCTTCTCATTATTTGATCAGTAACCAGGAAATTCGCCTTGAAATACCTTCAGAGAGGCATGCATAGTACATCCTGATTGTCACTAGTATATTACTAGCATTGTGTCGTCATGAAAAATTATAGAATGACATGTGCAAAGTCACGATCGTTCTTCTAATCCCATTAACTTTCAATGTGTTCTACTTGCTTGTCTGGTCCCTGGACCGTTCTTTGGTCCATGGTAAAGACTGACATAAATTCAATTCCATCTGTATAGATCTTTTAAGCTTAGCATGTAGTATGTACAAAATCGTCGTATAATAACTAGGCGTCCTTGCAGGTCCCTATCAATACTTGCTTCTCTTTGCATTACGTGCACTTTAATTCAAACATTTCAGAGTGCATTGCCTTTATAGCACCAGCACGTTTAAACCATCAAAACATAGTAAAAGCATCAGGCACATGGTGATTCAAAAACTTACCAGAGATTTGGATGGATGAGCTCCTGAACTAGTCCATGTAGATGACATCGCCTTTTATATTCTTGCCTCAAGTTGGCAAACCTGGGGTCTCTCGAACATAGGTATTACTAGCATTGAAAGGACTCATTTATAAATAAATAAAGGTCCCGAAAGGACTGGAGCATTTTAATTTCTCCGAGCATAAGCAGAGAGAGAGCTCACCTCACTCGCAAATTAGTGGGTCCACCCATGGAAAATGGAAGGCTAATCTTTCATATGGAAAACGTCAATGGTGTACAGGAAAATTAGGAAGTCTATTCTTCATATGTAATTGAGATCACTAGCTCTGTGCCACAAATTTTTGTAAAGAATACCATGATACCATCACATGTGAAGCTATCAATTGTCCCTGACAGTATATCCACTTGTATGCTTCAAAATCGTGCTAATTTGAAGCATCTCGCCTGTGAACAACCGGATTGCATATTTTCCAATGGAGCTATACTTAACGTTTTCGGGGCTAGTATAGTAGTTGAAGTCCTCCCTCCCGAAAAGGATGTCGCAGATTTACCAAAATTTGGTCTTACTCCCTCCGTACCAAAATAAATGCCGCAAATTCATCTAGATGGATGTATTTACGACTAAAATGCTGCGATATTTATTTTGACAAGGAGGTATCTTGCTTCCCATCAGTTGATCAGTAGCTAACCAGAAATTGGCCTTTGAAATACCTCGAGGGAGGCATGCATAATGCATCCTATGTATCTCTACACTTCCCTAGTGTCGTCTCCTTATCAGAAATTTCAGATATGCCCTAATGAATGTTCTGTATCTCTACACCTAACGTTTAGTGTGTGCCTTTGGCTCCTGGACCCTGGACCGTTCTTTGGTGCATGTTAAAGACTGGCATCAATTGAATTCCATTTGTGCAGATCGCATTTACAACATAGATCGCCATATATTCCAGTAATAACCGGCGTCCTTGTTCCATCAATACATTATTTGCTGGCTTCTCTTTGAATTGCCTGCACTTTATAATTCAAAACATTTCAGGGTGCATCTCGTGGGTGCTTCTAAACCATCAAAACATACTACTCAGTAGTGATTCAGAAAGTTACTGGAGATAAGAATGGAAGAGAAACCCAGAAGGCGAAGCTGCTGAACAAGTATGTACTCAGTTGTCAAACCTGAGGGAGCTCTCCAACAGCAGCACAAGCACAGATAGAGAGCTCACCTCACCGGCAACTCAACTCGCAGCAATGTGACCAGACCATCCAGACTGGCAAAGCAGTATGCGCGCGTCAGTGCGGCATTACTCCTTCCTTCTCAACCATCAAGAATTGAATTGGAGCATGGCGACGAGTTGACAGTTACTAGCGAAGATGAGTGGAAGCTATGCGGCATGGAGCTGGGCTCTGTCTGGGCTCTGGCTCACTGGACTACACTGGCGGAGTTGAATGAGGGAATCTTTGTCTGACGACGTCGAGGCCAGGTCCGTGCATCTCACCTACAGCTGCGTCTCAGCGTCTGCGTGTAAATGTAAATGGCAGCAGAGCCCTGACCAAAGTGACCATGCCCCATATTCTCTCTACCGCCTGCTGTCGTCTCGTCGTCTCGTCTCCCTTTGATGCTTTTCTCTGCCACCTCATTTACTTCTCCCCCGTTTCCATTAACTTCCATAGTTACTCCCTTGCAGTTCCCCAACTACCCGTGGTCGTGGGAACCTTGCCCTTTCGATTCGTGCTGCTCTCCACCGGCCCGTGATCGGAATTCATTCTCTTAATCTTATCTTTACTCTGTCGCAAGTCCCAATTCATACAGGCTGATCATGACGATGGAGTTGCTATCCTCCACAAAATTTTGCCATTCACACTCCTTTGATTCGTAGATATGAAAACCATAGAAATAGGAAAACCATAGGACTAGTACTCCCTTCATTCACAATTAGATCGCATTCTAGGTTTAGTCGAAGTCAAACTTTGTAAAGTTTAACTAAATATTTAAGAAAATTATAGTAATATCTCTGATATAAAATATATGTAGTATTAGAATTGTAATAAACAATATTTTTATATTATATGCATTTGGCATTACAGTTGTTGATATTTGTTCCTATATTTTTTGGTCAAAATTGATAAAATTTGACTTTGACTAAAGCTAGAACGCCGAGTAAATAAAAAAAGAGGGAGTATGTCATGCCTAGTTGAATCATATAGGAAGATGAGTTCTTTTTTATTATGCCAAAGAAATTTTCCATGAGATATGACCTCATGTTTTTTCGAATTTGCACTACAAAATCCTTGTAGGATTATTTTCTATAGGATATGTTCCTATGAATCAAACAGCTAGTGTAGGAAAAAAAAATCTCATATAATCTAAATCCTACACAATTCATATTAATCAAAGGAGCCCTTAGACTTCAAAGCAATCCAGAGCGAGAAAATGGCAAGAACGGAATTGGTTGGTGTTGTTAGCCCATCTCTAGCAGCCCGAAGCAAACGAACCAAACATGTCCATTTGGGTCGCACGGGCAGGAAATAGGTAAAACCCTAACTTAGTCACCCGACAAAAATGACCAGCCTGTCGACCCAAATTTGGGCTCGAAATACGTCGCTGCGGACATGGCGCGTGTATCATTTTTGTGTCCTCGGGGCTGCTTGGCGGTCGGTCAGAGGACTGCTTTGCTTCCAAACTTCTCTCGTTTCCCTTATGCGCTGCTTCGACTCAGCGGTAATGTGGCGGCTGGCCTTCTACGCCGTCATCAACAGCGTGTATGTCATCCTTTTATAACCAAGCAACCGCACTAGTAAGTGCTCACGCTTCCATCGCCATTGTCGTTTCCGGCCTTGCTTGCTCCACGGACCACTAGTAGAGTAGTAGTTGAAACCTTCTTTCTCGTTTGTGCCATCGTCAACCTCGATTCGAGCGATGAAGCGTAGCAAGTGTCGCCGACACGGGCGCCCACCGATGAAGCCTTTGATGACGAGGTTTCGGATCCTACTAGTTATTTACATTTGTATTTGTATTTTTCTTCTTTCTTTTTGGTCGTGTGCGTCATTAATGTCTTGACTAGTTCTTGACGTTTTGTTGTTGCAGGGGCTAGGGTAATTTGTATTTTTTATATTAATATATTCCCATTATCCAAGCAAAAATTTCTACTATCTGCTTCTTGTTCAATCAATTGTTTTAATGTACAAAAACTACCTTTTACTGAGAAATGTGTTGGGCCATTGGCTACCCCGACCCAAATGGACATATCAGGCCGATCGGCTATTTTTTGTATCCGTGGTCTAACCCAAACAAATCAAAACAAATGCATTTGGTGTCTGAAATGGGTAGAGCCGCTAGAGATGCCCTTATTTAGAAGGTTTTTCTGCTCTCTGAAGTATATAGCAGTTGAGAGAAAATGTGGGTGTCCACTATCCAGTCCAGGGGGAACTTGTTATCTTCTAGGGTTTCATTTCCATCTAACTCTACATTTTTCTTGTCGAAACTTCCGGCCTGGGCAAGCAGCATGGAGCAGAAGGGGCGGCCAGTCACGGCCCCAATGGCGGACTCGGCAGGCATGCATCTGGTTTCTGCCATGTCTCTAGCTACCACCACCCGGCTCTCTGAGCACAAGAACGTTGGAGCAAGCTGCTGTGCACACACCATGATGAGCTACAGTGCGCAGCAGTAGTGCTCCCCTCTCTCTCGCCCGCTCTTGTTCTTTAATTTTGTGTTTCCATCGAATTGAATGGAATACAACAAGGTAGGGAAAAAAGAGTGTAGACGGCACGGAGGGAGAGGAGCTGGAGCATTTATTTGCAAATTTGCTGGAGTACAAGTTGGAAGCTGCAAGGCAGTGCTCCCTAATTAATACAATTAATACACAAGGAGATCGATCGATACAGCGGAGTTCAACTATGCATGTCTCGTGAACTCCATTCCAAGTTCTGTGTAGTACATAGTCTTCTGAAAATACAAGGAAAAATTACATGCGCTTCTCATTTTGTATGTACTACAGTACATGCCGAGATTTCATCAGTTTGCACGAATGCTGGGGAAATAAAGACTCATGGAATCCAATGGACATTGTAAATTTTACAAATGACTTCATTTTGAATAGGCACTATTAATTATCTCTACTATGGAGGATGATGCGTGTACAGAGACGTTAGAGAACGATTGCAAGCATAACACTACATGTTCATTTTCCTGCAAAATTGTCATCACAACACAGACTACAATCATCTGGAGGGAGGCCTTCTAACTGAACTGTTCTGACGGGGCATCTTCAGGTTACAAAACAGTAACTACTAGTATTTGCCTCTTGCAGGTAGTACGTAGAACTGTTCTTTGATTCCTGTGGCCAGAGACTGCAGAAGGGGTGAAGTTCTGGTACTGATTTCTCTGTGTCCAACCTTTTGTTTCTTGAGAGTTACCGTGTACCACCACCTAGTTCAGATGAGAGATTGCGATTATGACAAGCGTGAATTGCACAAGATGGGTAATATGGGTGACATTTTGCTCTGATGCAAACTCCAGTTTAAGCTGGTGCCATTCTATTAACTTCGGTATTAGTAATATGGGTGACATTTTGCTCTGATGCAAACTCCAGTTTAAGCTAGTCAATTAAGTGGCTGGCGATAGAAATACATTGCCCCTTCTATGAAGTTACGAGAATGTGTGCAGTTAGCGTAATTTTACAGTACTGTTAGTCGTGAGTGCTTCGTATCAATATCAACCTATATGCACATATGCGCGACTCCAATGCTTAACAACTCATGTGCATTTTCTATGGAACATATGCAAAGATGTCTGGCGAATCGCCAATCTTGGGAAATCCTGAGACCATGTTCAGTGTCACTCATGCATGTGTATGGTATGAATTAAGCTGTTTGCATGCATACATATACTAGATTGCACACACACAAACAGCAGGCAAACATGAAGATTGACAAGATCAACACCTAGCGAGGTTTTTAGAAAGGATCACACCTAGCATGGGGGCATGTTACACGGTGGATGCATGAACCAACTAACCAGTTGGCGTGATGGAAGTTACCTCATGAAACATGCACCGATACGTGCGTACTTCATGTTTCATACCTGGAATGCCGATGAAGGCGCTCGCCGCGACGGCCGGCCGTCGCCATGGCGGGGGAGGGAGCTCTGGAAACGGCGCATGCGACCACCGCACAACATATATGCATGAAAGAGCACTGAGATATTGGCACGGCTCAATCAGATGGATCGCAGCGGCGAGCTCGCAGGCATCGCTCCGGCCGGCGTGGTCTGAGTGAGTCGAGCCAACATCATAGTGACCATTTCAATCTCTTCTCGGAGCAGCTTCGAGTTCCTCTCGGAAGAGACGGAAGGAGAAGAGAGGAGAGGCTGGAGATTGTGAAGTGGAAGGAGGGCGGAGGGGTGGAACTTATGGAGGAGCTCCGGCCCGGAGGTGCGGTGTGGGTGGAGCGGCATTGAAGAGCCCCGGCTACCAAATGAGTAAAGACAGGCTGCAGCATTAATGGAAACACGGCCCTCTCTCTGTCGCTGCCTCTCTCTCTCTAACATAAGTATGCAGAGCGAGAGGAGAGGTGAAGAGGAAGGGTACATCGATTCATGCATATATGTAGGTGCAACGACATAAATTGAGATTCCCTTTAGCTTTCCGCTGCGCGCCTGCATGTGTATTTGTGTGCAACGGGGGCCAGCAATATGAATTACTCCTCCCTCCTCCCCCATGCCATGGCTGTGTGTGTCGCCTGGATCGAGCCCTAGAGACAGAGAGAGGGTAGGTAGCTGTAGGAGGAGCTATAGGGGGAGAGAGCTACTAGCTCCATGGCCGGCCATGGCGGAATGGCCCCGTAGTACTCCTCCGATCCACCACCGGAGGAGAGGAAACCAACCATAACTGCGGGGTGATGGGGGAAGACGAAGGAGCGGGAGGCATGCTGCCATGTTGTAGGGAGGGAATTAGTAAATGTGCCACGGACGGCGATGCGATCGCGACGTCCGTGCTCTCCGCCATGGGTCAAGCTTAATTATTAATTCCTCTGCGAGCGAGCGTTTCCATCGGGTTTTCAGCTGCTGAGCTAGCCAGGACGACGACGCGCGGGGATGAGGACGAGCTCGATCGACTCGACTCGACCGTGTGTGCATTAATTTGATTGATCCCGGGAGTGACACATATGGCTGGTTACTCCGGTAGTACAGCTTACAGCATTTACCACCGCGCGTGGTGCACGTCGTGAGCTTTTGCATAATTGCATGTGCCGTCGCAGAGCGACTTATTGCTCCAGATTCTGTTTTGAACGACGATAGCGAGATGGAGTAGTAGATAGGAAGACGATCGATTCAAATTAACCTGTTTGTACAAAGCAGGATCCAACACTCAGCGATTAGATTGGGGATGTATCACTACAGGCTTCCTGCGAACTGAGATGAATGTTTAATTGCATAGTAAAATGATGGCATATTTTTTTGTATCCATGGACATCACTTGTACACTACCCGTTAAGTCATGGCTAGGGCAGGATTATAACCATGTGCCCACATGTATACTCAATCCATAACCATCCTTGCGTATATAACTATATATGCACCCTCGAAATCTGGATCCACCGGCTCAACACATCACCCGCGCAAAGGCATGGACTTGGCGACTTTTGATATCATGCCCATATCAGTTGTGGGACGCTATGAGAACTGACTTGTAAGGGTGACAATGTCTCCTCCCAACATGGGAGTATTTTGGGTGAGACGGCCCAAAAACCTCTTGTAAGTTCGTTTTGGTCTTCGGTTGGACTTAGTTGGTGGGCTTAAACGCTCAAGCAACGGGCCCATGACGCATGTGGGTCAGAAACACTGATTCAGTGGACATGAGATTGCGAGAACAACCGTTACGGGACAGCGGCATTGATCACCATCTTTCTAATCTAGATCCATTCATTTCTCGGTTTCTTCAACGCCGCAGGGTTGGCACAAATAGGAGCGTTGTGGGCCAGGACAACATGACAATGATGTGGTGGCATATGCAAGGCTATGAATTATTGATCTACCCAATTTTACTGCGTATGGGTATGGGTATGGATAGTTTACCTATGAGTTATATAAGTAAGGGTATTATATCGCTCTAACCTTCACTGCAGCGATCAATGTGGTCGATGTTAATGGCTAGAGACTCAAGGAGCCGATTTATACTACAAAACTAAGAAACATACTACTCACTCCCTTTTTTATTTACTTCACGTTTTGTCCCTAGTCAAAGTCAAAATGCATATAATATAAAAATATACTTTATGAAGATTCTAACATTATAGGTTGAAATTTTATAAATTTTTACTTTTACTAAACTCGAGACGCAAAACAGTTGTGGAGGGAGGGACTACTAGTAAGAAGCTGGAGAAATAAACCAAGAAAGCGGAAATTCAATTCGGAACATGGGAGCATATGCTCCTGCCACCGGAAAAATATTTTGAAATGTTTAAAAAATTCGAACAAAAAATTTCTTGCTTACGTATCAACATTTTACGTGCGCAGACCAAGTCTTACGAAAAACCGACATTTTTTGTGACTTGTGCGAAAAAGATAAACAAAACGTCTCATACACAACCATTTTTTACAGAAAATTTGTCTTTTTTACAGATGACACTCAAAATGTCGGTTTTCTGTGGAACCACTTTGTGAACGTGTAGAATTTCGAGATGTATCTACTAAATTTTGTGTTCAAATTTTTCAACATTTTAAAAGTGCATTTAAAATGAAGTTTAAAAACCGGGAGCATATGCTCCCGGGTGCCAAAACGCCACTCCCGAAAGAAAGCAACAACATAGTAAAAAGCCAAAGAAATCAACCAATCAAGCAAAAAGACATACATTAAGGGTATATTTGGTAGCATGCACCCCCTTCAAGCAAGCTAGTTGGATGCAAAAACCGGTTGATTGGATGGTTGGGAGACATCTATGTTGTGGCCCGCACATAGCTTAAAAGCCTAGACTAGGCCCACTGGGAGCTGTTGAATTGATAGTTTTTTTAGGGCCAGACTCCGGAGGTGCGAAAAGTGAAGACGCCACTGTAAGGGTATATCGCCCCCTATGTGTGGTTTTGATAATTAATGCCAGTTCCTATGGACTATTTTTTATTTTAAATGAAAGAATACTCCATAGATATTACTTGAAGTTCATGTGTTGGATTCAAGTGTGGATGTTATGAAGATAAAGATTTACCTTAAGTCTTGCCATCAAGATCATCGATTTAAAGAGAAGAATTTGATATGATCAAGAAGAAGATATGAAGATGGAGTTCTCGTGTGGACCTCAATTTAGTCATTCTCTAGCTCATGTGTAAGCAATGTATGATCAATATATTATGATATACTATGGAGAGATACAAGGTTGATCGAGACTAAGAGTGAAGATTGAGATCAAGTTGGTCAACACGTGAAGCATAAAGAATGTACCACAGGAGAGCATGTGATCTTTGGTTTGGTATGCTGATGGAGATGTTGATGGAGATGCCTCCTCCCAAGTCAAGGAGGAGTGGGGATGTCGATGGCGTCGATTTCCCCTTCACCGGAGGCACCGGTGTAGAAGGATCTGCCCTCTCTCAGAGTAGGAGAGGACTTTCGCCTCCGCCGCCGCTTCAGTAAATCTAGAGAAAAATATGGCTTAAGTTTTTAGCCGAAATGGAGCTTCTGGTATAAAGGGGGGCCCGAGGCGACGCTCGAGGAGCGAACGGACCTGGGTGGTGCGTCGTATCTGTTTGGGAGCGCCACGACTTCCGTTCGCACCTTGTGGCCCCTCTCGCGTGGTTCTTTCGCTCACGGCCTTTCTTCGGGTGAAAAGTTGATCAAGTATTTTTTTTCTCTTGATTTTTAGCGATCCAGAAAGTCCCGAAACAAATAAAATACGAAAAAGGAGGTTTTCTGCCTCCCGGGAATTAAATACCAATGAAGGGACTTTATAGAAAAGTAGCGGAAATCATCTAAAAATGCATAAATAACAATGTATGATGGAAAACAACAATGAAAACTAATCCTATATGTAGCAATAATGATGATGAAAAATGCAGGTATCAACTCCCACAAGCTTAAACATTTCCTCGCCCTCGAGCACATAAGCGAATAGATTATATCATGTATCAATGGGCTTACAGTTGATAAAAGAAATACGAGCATTGCATCATCAACCTATGCATATTCAATTGTAAATAAAGATTTATGAACTAACAATCATACAAACATGAACTTCATAATAGAAACTCTAGCAATTACCTCTTACCGTTTGAATAAGATCAACCATTGCATGTTGGACCATTGAACAATGCTTCATGTGTGTCTATAAGTACGGATCACTTCTATGCTTGGCCTTTTACCAGCTTGTTCTTCTTTACTTTGCCTTTGCACTGAAGATAAACTCTCATAGAGCAACTAGTTACAAGAAGATGAATTGTTAAATGACAAGAAGAGCATGAAATTTGATGTTCATCAAACACTTTTCTTTTTTTCCTTTATGATCAGTTAATAGTCTTGCCCCTTAGTAACCAGTATAAACATTATTCATGCATCTTTCAATCATGTCATATGTTTTACATCTACCTTTGTCTTTCACTTTCCATGGCTAACCGAATCCTCGGGTGTCGACCTTATCTTTCACAAACTTGTTGGAGCATATGTATTGAAATATCCATGACATCAATTTACCCGCTGATTACCAAGTAGCACAAGAATATCTCATACTTCCTTGGCATCTCCTCTTCCGAACTATTTGTTCTACAAGACCACATCTCCAACACAACTTCAAGGTATTTTTATTTTCTTATAATGCTTAGTATTGCTTGTTGGTTCTTTCCTTTGTTGCAAGTAATACATATAAAATTCAATGTTTTTAAATATGAGGAACACATCTGCATGAGTGTTACCCATAAATATCCATACAAAAGAATCATGGATGACACCATATATATATACTTCAAATTTCATTAAAAACCACTTCACCAAAGATAGATGATAATGCTCTAAGAGCTCTCCAAACAATAAGAGACTTGATACTACTAGATGAAAGAAAAAATCGAACTAAGATAACAAACTAAAAACGATATGATGAAATAAAAAGCATAAAATACTTGATATAACTCCCCCAAGCTTGAGTGTTGGTGAAGGTCTTATTTCTTCTCATTATTCTCCATCATCATGAGGTTCTTGAAGATCGAGAAGCAAAGTTATCACGAGGTTGTAGGCTTGCTTGAACTCCCGAGTACTCTTGCCAAGGTCCTCCTAATTCTGCTCTTCTAATCTCTCTTTGCTTGGCGTCCAATCTAGGGTTGATACTTCTTCCTTTGCCTTTTCCCTGCGATGGAAATTAGCAACAAGATTTCTGGAGGCCATGGAGTGCCTTGGAGCTTTTCCACCAGCACTCATGCGAGCAGAGTGCCTCAAGTTCTTACGAGGCGACACCACCCTCGCTACAGCAAGAGGTACATGAGGGTGTGAAGCTTCCCCTTGAACTCAATGTTGGTGATATGCTTGTGGTCCTCTTTGATGTCTACGGGTGCTTCTATTCTTGTAGACAGTGTTGGGCCTCCAAGAGCAGAGGTTTGTAGAACAGCAGCAAGTTTCCCTTAAGTGGATTACCCAAGGTTTATCGAACTCAGGGAGGAAGAGGTCAAAGATATCCCTCTCATGCAACCCTGCAACCACAAAGCAAGAAGTCTCTTGTGTCCCCAACACACCTAATAGGTGCACTAGTTCGGCGAAGAGATAGTGAAATACAAGTGGTATGAATGAATATGAGCAGTAGTATGGCGCCAGAAAATAGCTCGCTGGCGTGCGTTGATGGTAGTAATATTGCAGAAGTAAACATGCAGAGTAACGCAGTAAAACAAACAAGCGGATAGCAGTATTTAGGAACAAGGCCTAGGGATTAGACTTTCACTAGTGGACACTCTCAACATTGATCACATAACAGAATAGATAAATGCATACTCTACACTCTCTTGTTGGATGATGAACACATTGCGTAGGATTACACGAACCCTCAATGCCGGAGTTAACAAGCTCCACAATTAGATGTTCATATTTAAATAACCTTAGAGTGCAAGAAAGATCGACATGACTAAACCAAGTACTAACATAGCATGCACACTGTCACCTTCATGCTTATGTAGGAGGAATAATACACATCAATACTATCATAGCAATAGTTAACTTGCAATCTACAAGAGATCATGATCATAGCATAAACCAAGTACTAACACGGATGCACACACTGTCACCATTACATCGTGCAGGAGGAATAAAACTACTTTAATAACATTGCTAGAGTAGCACATAGATAAATTGTGATACAAAACACATTGCAATCATAAAGAGATATAAATAAGCACTTCACTACGCCATTCATAACAGTGAATAAGTATTCTGTGAAATATAGCCTAAGAGACCCACACGGTGCACACACTGTCACCTTTACACACGTGGGACAAGGAGTCTCCGGAGATCACATAAGTAAAACCCACTTGACTAGCATAATGACATCTAGATTACAAGCATCATCATATGAATCTCAATCATGTAAGGCAGCTCATGAGATTATTGTATTGAAGTACATAGAGAGAGATGAACCACATAGCTACCGGTACAGCCCCGAGCCTCGATGGAGAACTACTCCCTCCTCATGGGAGCAGCGGTGATGAAGATGGCGGTGGAGATGGCAGCGGTGTCGATGGAGAAGCCTTCCGGGGGCACTTCCCCGTCCGGCAGGGTGCCGGAACAGAGACTCCTGTCCCCAGATCTTGGCTTCGCGATGGCGGCGGCTCGGAAGGTTTCGCGTACCGTGGCTTCCTTCCTCGGGGTTTTTAGGTCAGGACCTTTAAATAGGCGAAAGGGGAGCCTCGGAGGGGCACCAGGGTGCCCTCACCACCAGGTGGCGCGGCCAGGCCTGGGCCCGCGCCCAGGTGTGGTGTGGGGCCCCCTGGCCCATCTCTGCCCCTCTTCGGTGCTCTGGAGCTTCCGGGCAAAATAGGAACCTGGGCGTTGATTTCGTCCAATTCCGAGAATATTTCATTACTAGGATTTCTGAAACCAAAAACAGAGAAAAGGAACTGGCACTTCGGCATCTTGTTAATAGGTTAGTTCCAAAATGCACGAATATGACATAAAGTGTGCATAAAACATGTAGATATCATCAATAATGTGGCATGGAACATAAGAAATTATCGATACGTTGGAGACGTATCAGCATCCCCAAGCTTAGTTCTGCTCGTCCCGAGCAGGTAAAACGATAACAAAGATAATTTCTGAAGTGACATGCCATCATAATCTTGATCATACTATTTGTAAACGTATGTAATGAATGCAGCGATCAAAACAATGGTAATGACATGAGTAAACAAGTGAATCATAAAGCAAAGACTTTTCATGAATAGTACTTCAAGACAAGCATCAATAAGTCTTTCATAAGAGTTAACTCATAAAGCAATAAATCAAAGTAAAGGTATTGAAGCAACACAATGGAAGATTAAGTTTCAGCGGTTGCTTTCAACTTGTAACATGTATATCTCATGGATAGTTGTCAATGCAAAGCAATATAACAAATGCAATATGCAAATATGTAGGAATCAATGCACAGTTCACACAAGTGTTTGCTTCTTGAGGTGGAGAGAGATAGGTGAACTGACTCAACATAAAAGTAAAAGAAAGGTCCTTCAAAGAGGAAAGCATCGATTTGTATTTGTGCTAGAGCTTTTATTTTGAAAACATGAAACAATTTTGTCAACGGTAGTAATAAAGCATATGAGTTATGTAAATTATATCTTACAAGTTGCAAGCCTCATGCATAGTATACTAATAGTGCCCGCACCTTGTCCTACTTAGCTTGGACTACCGGATCTTTGCATGCC
Source organism: Lolium multiflorum (assembly GCA_030979885.1). Lineage (NCBI taxonomy): Eukaryota > Viridiplantae > Streptophyta > Magnoliopsida > Poales > Poaceae > Lolium > Lolium multiflorum. The sequence continues at coordinate 403,801,231 of CM061750.1, forward strand.
ATGTTTCAACCAAGTGTCACAAAGGGGTACCTCCATGCCGCCTGTACAAAGGTCTAAGGAGAATGCTCGCATTTTGGATTTCTCGCTTTTGATTATTCTCAACTTAGACATCCATACCGGACAACATGGACAACAGATAATGGACTCCTCTTAAATGCATAAGCATGTAGCAACAATTATTATTCTCATATGAGATTGAGGATATATGTCCAAAACTGAAACTTCAACCATGATTCATGGCTTTAGTTAGCGGCCCAATGTTCTTCTCTAACAATTTGCATGCTCCAATCATTAAGGTGATAGATCCTTCAGACAAGACGGACATGCATAGCAACTCACATGATATTCAATAAAGAGTAATTGATGGCGTTCCCCAGAAGCATGGTTATCGCACAACAAGCAACTTAATAAGAGATAAAGTGCATAAGTACATATTCAATACTACGATAGTTTTTAAGGCTATTTTGTCCCATGAGCTATATATTGCAAAGGCGAATGATGAAATTTTAAAGGTAGCACTCAAGCAATTTACTTTGGAATGGCGGAGAAATACCATGTAGTAGGTAGGTTTGGTGGACACAAATGGCATAGTAGTTGGCTCAAGGATTTTGGATGCATGAGAAGTATTCCCTCTCGATACAAGGTTTAGGCTAGCAAGGTTATTTGAAGCAAACTCAAGGATGAACCGGTGCAGCAAAACTCACATAAAAGACATATTGTAAACATTATAAGACTCTACACCGTCTTCCTTGTTGTTCAAAACTCAATACTAGATATTATCTAGACCTTAGAGAGACCAAATATGCAAATCAAATTTTAGCAAGCTCTATGTATTTCTTCATTAATGGGTGCAAAGTATATGATGCAAGAGCTTAAACATGAGCATAACAATTGCCAAGTATCACATTATCCAAGACATTTTAGAATTACTACATGTAGCATTTTCCAATTCCAACCATATAACAATTTAACGAAGAAGAAACTTCGCCTTGAACATTATGAGCTAAGAACACATGTGTTCATACGAACCAGCGGAGCGTGTCTCTCTCCCACACAAGGATGAACTTATTCAGAGAACTAAGATAATAAAACAAAAATAAAAGCACACACAGAGCTCCAAGTAAAGTACATAAGATGTGACCGAATAAAAATATAGTTTCAAGAGAGGAACGATGATGTTGTCGATGAAGAAGGGGATGCCTTGGGCATCCCCAAGCTTAGCTTGAGTCTTCTTAAAATATGCAGGGGTGAACCACGGGGTATCCCCAAGCTTAGAGCTTTCACTCCTCTTGATCATAGTATATCATCTCCTCTCTTGACCCTTGAAAACTTCCTTCACACCAAACTTCAAGCAAACTCATTAGAGGGTTAGTGCATAATCAAAAATTCACACATTCAGAGGTGACACAATCATTCTTTACACTTCTGGACATTGCATAAAGCTACTGGACATTAATGGATCAAAGAAATTCATCCAACATAGCAAAAGAGGCAATGCGAAATAAAAGGCAGAATCTGTCAAAACAGAACAGTCTGTAAAGACGAATTTTAAGATGGCACCAGACTTGCTCAAATGGAAAAACTCAAAACTAATGAAAGTTGCGTACATATCTGAGGATCACGCTCGTAAATTGGCAGATTTTTTCGAATTTTCTACAGAGACCTGTGCCAGAATTCGTGACAGACAGCAATGCTGTTTCTGCGCAGTGATCCCAAATATAACATCAACTTTAACAGAAACTTTACTTGGCACAAAAACATGATAAGGAGAGGTTGCTACAGTAGTAAACAACTTCCAAGACTCAACAAAACAAAAATTGCTGTAGTAAAATAAGCACATGGGTTATCTCCCAAGAAGTTCTTTCTTTATAGCCATTAAGATGGGCTCAGCAGTTTTAATGATGCACTCGCAAGAAATAGAAGTTGAAGCAAAAGAGAGCATCAAGAGGCAAATTCAAAACACATTTAAGTCTAACATGCTTCCTATGCATAGTAATCTTGTAAATAAACAAGTTCATGAAGAGCAAAGTAACAAGCATAGGAAGATAAAACAAGTGTAGCTTCAAAAATTTCAGCACATAGAGAGGTGTTTTAGTAACATGAAAATTTTTACAACCATATTTTCCTCTCTCATAATAACTTTCAGTAGCAACATGAGCAAACTCAACAATATAACTAACCAATAAAGCATTCTTATCACGAGTCTCATGCATAAAATAATTACTACTCCCAACATAAGCATAGTCATTCTTATTAATTGTAGTGGGAGCAAATTCAACAAAGTAGCTATCAAATATAGGAGGTATATTGTAATCATAATCAAATTTATCCTCCATAACAGGTGGTAACAAAAGACTACTATCATTATAATCATCATAAATGGGAGGCAAAGTATCATCAAAGTAAATTTTCTCCTCAATGCTTGGGACTAAAAATATCATGCTCATCAAAGCCAGCTTCCCCAAGCTTAGAATTTTCCATAGCATTAGCAATAATAGTGTTCAAAGCATTCATATTAATATGTTCCATGGGTTTTTTAATTTTCGCATCAAACCATCCATGTCTTAAATCAGGAAATAGAATAAAAAGGTCATTGTTGTCCATTATGCCTAACTAGTGTAAACAAGAAACCAAATGTCGCAATTGCAGAGTCTAAAGGAAATAGCTTCGAGCACACACACAATGGCGCCTGAAAAGGTACCTGGAACCGGAGTATGAGAGCCTTTTACCTTTCCTCCCCGACAACGGCGCCAGAAAAGTGCTTGATGTCTACGGGTGCTTCTATTCTTGTAGACAGTGTTGGGCCTCCAAGAGCAGAGGTTTGTAGAACAGACAAGTTTCCCTTAAGTGGATTACCCAAGGTTTATCGAACTCGGGGAGGAAGAGGTCAAAGATATCCCTCTCATGCAACCCTGCAACCACAAAGCAAGAAGTCTCTTGTGTCCCCAACACACCTAATAGGTGCACTAGTTCGGCGAAGAGATAGTGAAATACAAGTGGTATGAATGAATATGAGCAGTATGGCGCCAGAAAATAGCTCGCTGGCGTGCAGTTGATGGTAGTAATATTGCGGGAAGTAAACATGCAGCGATAGCAGTACAGTAAACAAGCAGTGATAGCAGTATTTAGGAACAAGGCCTAGGGATTAGACTTTCACTAGTGGACACTCTCAACATTGATCACATAACGAATAGATAAATGCATACTCTACACTCTCTTGTTGGATGATGAACACATTGCGTAGGATTACACGAACCCTCAATGCCGGAGTTAACAAGCTCCACAATTAGATGTTCATATTTAAATAACCTTAGAGTGCAAGAAAGATCGACATGACTAAACCAAGTACTAACATAGCATGCACACTGTCACCTTCATGCTTATGTAGGAGGAATAATACACATCAATACTATCATAGCAATAGTTAACTTCGCAATCTACAAGAGATCATGATCATAGCATAAACCAAGTACTAACACGGATGCACACACTGTCACCATTACATCGTGCGGGAGGAATAAAACTACTTTAATAACATTGCTAGAGTAGCACATAGATAAATTGTGATACAAAACACATTGCAATCATAAAGAGATATAAATAAGCACTTCACTACGCCATTCATAACAGTGAATAAGTATTCTGTGAAATATAGCCTAAGAGACCCACACGGTGCACACACTGTCACCTTTACACACGTGGGACAAGGAGTCTCCGGAGATCACATAAGTAAAACCCACTTGACTAGCATAATGACATCTAGATTACAAGCATCATCATATGAATCTCAATCATGTAAGGCAGCTCATGAGATTATTGTATTGAAGTACATAGGAGAGAGATGAACCACATAGCTACCGGTACAGCCCAGAGCCTCGATGGAGAACTACTCCCTCCTCATGGGAGCAGCGGCGGTGATGAAGATGGCGGTGGAGATGGCAGCGGTGTCGATGGAGAAGCCTTCCGGGGCACTTCCCCGTCCGGCGGTGTGCGGAACAGAGACTCCTGTCCCCAGATCTTGGCTTCGCGATGGCGGCGGCTCTGGAAGGTTTCGCGTACCGTGGCTCCTTCCGTCGGGGTTTTAGGTCAGGACCTTTAAATAGGCGAAAGGGGAGCCTCGGAGGGGCACCGGGGTGCCCTCACCACCAGGTGGCGCGGCCAGGCCCGGGCCGCGCCCGGTGTGGTGTGGGGCCCCGGCCCATCTCTGCCCCTCTTCGGTGCTCGAAGCTTCCGGGCAAAATAGGAACCTGGCGTTGATTTCGTCCAATTCCGAATATTTCATTACTAGGATTTCTGAAACCAAAAACAGCGAAAACAGGAACTGGCACTTCGGCATCTTGTTAATAGGTTAGTTCCGAAAATGCACGAATATGACATAAAGTGTGCATAAAACATGTAGATATCATCAATAATGTGGCATGGAACATAAGAAATTATCGATACGTTGGAGACGTATCAGCATCCCAAGCTTAGTTCTGCTCGTCCCGAGCAGGTAAAACGATAACAAAGATAATTTCTGAAGTGACATGCCATCATAATCTTGATCATACTATTTGTAAACGTATGTAATGAATGCAGCGATCAAAACAATGGTAATGACATGAGTAAACAAGTGAATCATAAAGCAAAGACTTTTCATGAATAGTACTTCAAGACAAGCATCAATAAGTCTTTCATAAGAGTTAACTCATAAAGCAATAAATCAAAGTAAAGGTATTGAAGCAACACAATGGAAGATTAAGTTTCAGCGGTTGCTTTCAACTTGTAACATGTATATCTCATGGATAGTTGTCAATGCAAAGCAATATAACAAATGCAATATGCAAATATGTAGGAATCAATGCACAGTTCACACAAGTGTTTGCTTCTTGAGGTGGAGAGAGATAGGTGAACTGACTCAACATAAAAGTAAAAGAAAGGTCCTTCAAAGAGGAAAGCATCGATTTCTGTATTTGTGCTAGAGCTTTTATTTTGAAAACATGAAACAATTTTGTCAACGGTAGTAATAAAGCATATGAGTTATGTAAATTATATCTTACAAGTTGCAAGCCTCATGCATAGTATACTAATAGTGCCCGCACCTTGTCCTACTTAGCTTGGACTACCGGATCTTTGCATGCCATGTTTCAACCAAGTGTCACAAAGGGGTACCTCCATGCCTTTGTACAAAGGTCTAAGGAGAATGCTCGCATTTTGGATTTCTCGCTTTTGATTATTCTCAACTTAGACATCCATACCGGGACAACATGGACAACAGATAATGGACTCCTCTTAAATGCATAAGCATGTAGCAACAATTATTATTCTCATATGAGATTGAGGATATATGTCCAAAACTGAAACTTCAACCATGATTCATGGCTTTAGTTAGCGGCCCAATGTTCTTCTCTAACAATTTGCATGCTCCAATCATTAAGGTGATAGATCCTTCAGACAAGACGGACATGCATAGCAACTCACATGATATTCAATAAAGAGTAATTGATGGCGTTCCCCAGAAGCATGGTTATCGCACAACAAGCAACTTAATAAGAGATAAAGTGCATAAGTACATATTCAATACTACGATAGTTTTTAAGGCTATTTTGTCCCATGAGCTATATATTGCAAAGGCGAATGATGAAATTTTAAAGGTAGCACTCAAGCAATTTACTTTGGAATGGCGGAGAAATACCATGTAGTAGGTAGGTTTGGTGGACACAAATGGCATAGTAGTTGGCTCAAGGATTTTGGATGCATGAGAAGTATTCCTTCTCGATACAAGGTTTAGGCTAGCAAGGTTATTTGAAGCAAACTCAAGGATGAACCGGTGCAGCAAAACTCACATAAAAGACATATTGTAAACATTATAAGACTCTACACCGTCTTCCTTGTTGTTCAAAACTCAATACTAGATATTATCTAGACCTTAGAGAGACCAAATATGCAAATCAAATTTTAGCAAGCTCTATGTATTTCTTCATTAATGGGTGCAAAGTATATGATGCAAGAGCTTAAACATGAGCACAACAATTGCCAAGTATCACATTATCCAAGACATTTTAGAATTACTACATGTAGCATTTTCCAATTCCAACCATATAACAATTTAACGAAGAAGAAACTTCGCCTTGAACATTATGAGCTAAGAACACATGTGTTCATACGAACCAGCGGAGCGTGTCTCTCTCCCACACAAGGATGAACTTATTCAGAGAACTAAGATAACAAAACAAAAATAAAAGCACACACAGACGCTCCAAGTAAAGTACATAAGATGTGACCGAATAAAAATATAGTTTCAAGAGAAGGAACCTGATGATGTTGTCGATGAAGAAGGGGATGCCTTGGGCATCCCCAAGCTTAGACGCTTGAGTCTTCTTAAAATATGCAGGGGTGAACCACGGGGGCATCCCCAAGCTTAGAGCTTTCACTCCTCTTGATCATAGTATATCATACTCCTCTCTTGACCCTTGAAAACTTCCTTCACACCAAACTTCAAGCAAACTCATTAGAGGGTTAGTGCATAATCAAAAATTCACACATTCAGAGGTGACACAATCATTCTTTACACTTCTGGACATTGCATAAAGCTACTGGACATTAATGGATCAAAGAAATTCATCCAACATAGCAAAAGAGGCAATGCGAAATAAAAGGCAGAATCTGTCAAAACAGAACAGTCTGTAAAGACGAATTTTAAGATGGCACCAGACTTGCTCAAATGGAAAAACTCAAAACTAATGAAAGTTGCGTACATATCTGAGGATCACGCTCGTAAATTGGCAGATTTTTTCGAATTTTCTACAGAGACCTGTGCCAGAATTCGTGACAGACAGCAATGCTGTTTCTGCGCAGTGATCCCAAATATAACATCAACTTTAACAGAAACTTTACTTGGCACAAAAACATGATAAGGAGAGGTTGCTACAGTAGTAAACAACTTCCAAGACTCAACAAAACAAAAATTGCTGTAGTAAAATAAGCACATGGGTTATCTCCCAAGAAGTTCTTTCTTTATAGCCATTAAGATGGGCTCAGCAGTTTTAATGATGCACTCGCAAGAAATAGAAGTTGAAGCAAAAGAGAGCATCAAGAGGCAAATTCAAAACACATTTAAGTCTAACATGCTTCCTATGCATAGGAATCTTGTAAATAAACAAGTTCATGAAGAGCAAAGTAACAAGCATAGGAAGATAAAACAAGTGTAGCTTCAAAAATTTCAGCACATAGAGAGGTGTTTTAGTAACATGAAAATTTTTACAACCATATTTTCCTCTCTCATAATAACTTTCAGTAGCAACATGAGCAAACTCAACAATATAACTAACCAATAAAGCATTCTTATCACGAGTCTCATGCATAAAATAATTACTACTCCCAACATAAGCATAGTCATTCTTATTAATTGTAGTGGGAGCAAATTCAACAAAGTAGCTATCAAATATAGGAGGTATATTGTAATCATAATCAAATTTATCCTCCATAACAGGTGGTAACAAAAGACTACTATCATTATAATCATCATAAATGGGAGGCAAAGTATCATCAAAGTAAATTTTCTCCTCAATGCTCGTGGGACTAAAAATATCATGCTCATCAAAGCCAGCTTCCCCAAGCTTAGAATTTTCCATAGCATTAGCAATAATAGTGTTCAAAGCATTCATATTAATATGTTCCATGGGTTTTTTAATTTCGCATCAAACCATCCATGTCTTAAATCAGGAAATAGAATAAAAAGGTCATTGTTGTCCATTATGCCTAACTAGTGTAAACAAGAAACCAAATGTCGCAATTGCAGTCTAAAGGAAATAGCTTCGAGCACACACACAATGGCGCCGAAAAAGTACTACCTGGAACCGGAGTATGAGAGCCTTTTACCTTTCCTCGACAACGGCGCCAGAAAAGTGCTTGATGTCTACGGGTGCTTCTATTCTTGTAGACAGTGTTGGGCCTCCAAGAGCAGAGGTTTGTAGAACAGCAGCAAGTTTCCCTTAAGTGGATTACCCAAGGTTTATCGAACTCAGGAGGAAGAGGTCAAAGATATCCCTCTCATGCAACCCTGCAACCACAAAGCAAGAAGTCTCTTGTGTCCCCAACACACCTAATAGGTGCACTAGTTCGGCGAAGAGATAGTGAAATACAAGTGGTATGAATGAATATGAGCAGTAGTATGGCGCCAGAAAATAGCTTGCTGGCGTGCAGTTGATGGTAGTAATATTGCAGGAAGTAAACATGCAGTAGTAACGCAGTAAACAAGCAGTGATAGCAGTATTTAGGAACAAGGCCTAGGGATTAGACTTTCACTAGTGGACACTCTCAACATTGATCACATAACGAATAGATAAATGCATACTCTACACTCTCTTGTTGGATGATGAACACATTGCGTAGGATTACACGAACCCTCAATGCCGAGTTAACAAGCTCCACAATTAGATGTTCATATTTAAATAACCTTAGAGTGCAAGAAAGATCGACATGACTAAACCAAGTACTAACATAGCATGCACACTGTCACCTTCATGCTTATGTAGGAGGAATAATACACATCAATACTATCATAGCAATAGTTAACTTCGCAATCTACAAGAGATCATGATCATAGCATAAACCAAGTACTAACACGGATGCACACACTGTCACCATTACATCGTGCGGGAGGAATAAAACTACTTTAATAACATTGCTAGAGTAGCACATAGATAAATTGTGATACAAAACACATTGCAATCATAAAGAGATATAAATAAGCACTTCACTACGCCATTCATAAAGTGAATAAGTATTCTGTGAAATATAGCCTAAGAGACCCACACGGTGCACTGTCACCTTTACACACGTGGGACAAGGAGTCTCCGGAGATCACATAAGTAAAACCCACTTGACTAGCATAATGACATCTAGATTACAAGCATCATCATATGAATCTCAATCATGTAAGGCAGCTCATGAGATTATTGTATTGAAGTACATAGGAGAGAGATGAACCACATAGCTACCGGTACAGCCCCGAGCCTCGATGGATAACTACTCCTCCTCATGGGAGCAGCGGTGATGAAGATGGCGGTGGAGATGGCAGCGGTGTCGATGGAGAAGCCTTCCGGGCACTTCCCCGTCCGGCAGGGTGCCGGAACAGAGACTCTGTCCCCGGATCTTGGCTTCGCGATGGCGGCGGCTCTGGAAGGTTTCGCGTGCCGTGGCTCTTCGTCGGGGTTTTAGGTCGGGACCTTTAAATAGGCGAAAGGGGAGCTCGGAGGGGCACCGGGGTGCCCTCACCACCAGGTGGCGCGGGCCGGCCCGCGCCCGAGTGTGGTGTGGGGCCCCCTGGCCATCTGGCCCCTCTTCGGTGCAGGCTTCCGGCAAAATAGGAACACAGGCGTTGATTTCGTCCAATTAGAGAATATTTCATTACTAGGATTTATGAAACCAAAAACAGCGAAAGGCGGCCCGGCATCTTGTTAATAGGTTAGTTCCAGAAAATGCACGAATATGACATAAAGTGTGCATAAAACATGTAGATATCATCAATAATGTGGCATGGAACATAAGAAATTATCGATACGTTGGAGACGTTGTTACCACCCGATTTTGGCCAAATTAGGAGGTGGGCCGTAAGTGAAGATGGGCTTGGAGGACGTACACGTGGAGCATCTTCGAAGCGGCCTTGCGCTGAGAGTTTGGGCTAAGTTGCCCATGTATCTGTAAATTAGTAGATCGCATTGTAATTTAGATTAAAGAGATAGAGTCTGGCCGTGCACGGGTGCACGCCTCAATTAGAAAGTCCCTTGGACTATAAATATGTATCTAGGGTTATCGGAAAAGGAGGACAATCATCGTTCAACCAACACAAATCAGGCGCATCGCCACCCCTTCGAGGGTTTCTCCCGGGTAAGCACCATGCTGCCTAGATCGCATCTAGCGATCTAGGCAGCACATTATTCGTTATCTTGCTGCTCGTGCTGAAGCCTTGTTGATGGCGACAGTACTATCTATCCTTAGGTGTTTAGGGGCTTGCATTGGTGCTTTCACGTGCATATCTGCGTGGCAATGCAGTCCTCGACACCTAGCTGCCTACGTCGATCCGACGTAAGGGCAGCATCTTGCTTGTTCTTACTTAGTAGATCCGATCTGTTATAGTTGCTCCTTGCTACGCAAGGATTAGTTTAATATGCATAGTTAGGCCTTATGCTGGGGTCGGATGATCCGGTGGCGCGTTAGGTGTTGTTTACCGTCCCTGCGAGGGATGTTCCGGGGATCAACGTTATGTTGGTTTTTAGGCCTCTCGCGGGGGTAGTTTGCATCGTCTCTCGTAGCTGCTAGGCCCGATCGCACGTAGGACGTTCCGATTATGCGGTGAGAACCCTAAGCGTGGATCGCTTTAGCTTTGTCCCGATCAAGCAGGATCCCCATGCCATTGTAAATCCAATGTGAAACATGGGCGATCGGCTCCTTGAGCCGATCCACGGGAAACCGAGGCGATAGGGCTCGTATTTAATGTTTACGTGTCTACCATGCAGGAACAATCGAAGCACTAACACCTTCTGATCGGGTCTAGGTCGGTGGCACGCCCTAGCAGCCGGGACGTTTGGCAGAAAGATTTGCGGGACGACGCGAGGTGCCAGGGATCCACTAAGCGGCCCTGGAGCTTCCCGGCTCTTCGTGTTGCTTAACCAACGCCCGTCGGGGGTTTTGGAGGGTAACACATTCGGCACGCCCGGTGGGACATCCACGTCGACATCCACGTCGACATCTTCTGCGACACCCACATCAACATCCACATCAACATCGGCATCCGAGATGGCGGAGGAACAGATCACATACGAGGATCTTCCTCCTGATCATAAGAAGAAATACGATGAGCTGAAGGCCATCATCGAAGCCGAACTCATCGGCTCCTTTGAGAAGACCCGTTCGCACGGTATCAGGTTCAAAGGATTCACTCCACAAGGCGTCCTCGACGGGGTAGATCTGGCTCTCCTTCAGATGAACGTACCAGAGCCCTGCGACAGGAGGTCAACTACATGGTGGCCCATTCACTGCATCGACACTCTGAGAGCCTGGTGAACACTTTGGAGCGCGTTGCGCTCCGTGTGGTGCAAGAGATCATGGAGCGTCGATACTCCCCTTCAGGACCTGTTCTAGGGACTCACCGGGGAGAGATGCAACTCCACACCAGGCCACCTCTGCCGTACGCAACGGCGGCTCCACAGCAACAAGGCTTACGGCATACGCCGTCTACAAAGTTGGGGTGACCGGGCGACTATCAGGTTCTTCCATGACCCGCCCAAGGAAATCCCACACGGATACGTGTGCGCGTATGTGCCGGATTGCAACAGCTGGACGCGATGATCCAGGCTCCACCGGGAGGGATTCTTTGGACGGGAGCGATTGTTCGGCGGGAAGACGGCGCAGCGACGGAGTCTAGGAGCGGAAGCTGAAAAACAAGCGTGGCTAGCCAAGTACACCCCTGCACCAGTCCGAAAGCTCAGCCGCCAGTACCTCCACCGCAGATCAAATCAGCGCAGTCCTGAGAGATCAGTTCGGCATCTTGCCGAAGAAGAAGATAATCGGCTATTCCAAGCCGTACCCCAATGAGTTCGACCTGATCCCACTAGCCTAAGTACCGGCTTCCGGGACTTCAACAAATTCAGTGGGTGAAGGGTCAAGCTCCATCGAGCACGTGAGCCGATACCTCGCCCAGCTGGGCATGGTTTCGTATCGGATCAGCTACGGGTGAGTTCTTCTCGCAATCCCTCACCGGTCCGGCGTTTGGATGGTACACCTCGTTGCCGCCAAATTCAGTGCAATCATGGAAGCAGTTGGAGGAGCTGTTCCACACCCATCGGAAGGTACTGGTAGTGCCGAACTAGCTCGGGTTCGGCAGAAGCGAGAGCAGTCTCGAATACATCCAACGTTTCAGAACTGTCAGAACCGATGCTATTCGGCTCACTAAAGAAGAGCGATCGAGCTGGCGTGGCGGCCTTGCGGCGTCGTTCAAGGACACGACGTTCCGGTCGAGTACAACTCGTTGACACACCTGGTCAATAGCGACCTTATATGAACAGCGCCATCCAGAACTGTACCAGGACAAGTTCAGCGCGCGATAACCCTGTCAATGCGATGAGGATGAAGATGCGGAAGATCGGGAGTTGCGGTAGCCGAGTGGACTCGGACGCGTACCTGTGTCTGCAAATGGGTGAACCCGCCGGGGCCTCAAGAGGGTTGGACTTTGACGTGACCAAGACTGAACAGATCTTCGATCTGCAAGAAAAGTTGAAGCTACCCGAAGGCCACAAGATCCCTACGGCACAGGAGATGAACAAGAGGCCATACTGCAAATGGCATCATACGTTCACACGCCACCAACGACTGCAAAGTGTTGCGCGCACAAATTCAGATGGCGATAGAATCAGGCCGATTAACTTTCGGACAGTTTGCCATGAAGGTAGACATGCGTCCGTTTCCGGACGTCAACATGGTGGACCTAAGCCACTCCATAAGAGAGCCAGGGTTCTCTTTTGATATCAATAAGGCAGGGTTTGTGATCCGCCATGGCGTGGACAAAGCAGAGAGCAGCCACTCCCGTGGCAAGGATAAGGAGGAGGCCGTTCCACACGACCGGCCCCAAGACGACGATAGACGGTACCTAACCGAGGAGGAGGTGAGAAGCATACGGTATCAGCGCCCATTATCCGTACATCTCCTCAACAAATATGAGCAGCAGTACGACCGACGTCGGCGCTACGACGAAGACGATGAAAGATATCGTCGGTCGATGCGGAGAACGAGGTATCGTCAGAACGCGGCAACAACGACGGGCGAACGTCGCGCCGGTGGGAGGTCAAGGGAGCAAGACAAAGTGGATAGGCACTGGAACTGTCCCTTCTTCAAACATTGCTGGGACTCAGGAATGAGCCGATTGCCAACAATCGAGAACTGCCCAGAATGCACACACAAAGGAGAAGGACGAACGAAGTTTCGGTGTTCGAGCGTTTAGGACCTCTCCCACATCAGAGTAAACGAGCTGAGTCATCTCAAGAAGAAGACTTTGAGGAGTCGGATGGAGAAGAAGATAGGTATCACCGACCAAGGTGGTGCCCGATGGACTCAGCCATTCTCAAAGCGTAGGGTGCAGCGGCTGCGAAACTTGGAAGAAGCCGAGGCACAGTACTGTACACATTGAGAAACACGGCCCGATCGGCGAAAATCCAGCAAACGTTGGAGACAAGGCGCGCCCGCCAAAGAAAGTGGCGCCCAAAACAGGCGAAAGCCGATGCACGAGCATCGGCGAATGCGAGGCATCGGCTGATACGAACATGATATCCATGACCCGGACGGAGTAGCGAGTCAAGACATTGGACATACGTGGCAAGGCCGATCCCGAGATCGGCCCTCAAAAAATGAAAAGCAGGATCTTATCTCCACCATGCCACGTAGCTACAATGGAAATCCAAGAAGTTGCACATCATCGCCAAAGCAACGAAAAAGGAGGCCGATTCCGCAATCGGCCAAAATTATCCTCAACATACCTTGTCTGCATTCAGCATTGATCCAACAGTGCCTGAAGAGCCGATGCCATCAATTACTTGACAGAATCGGCTGGGGCACATATAGATGAGATACGAGGATACGGAGCTGGGAACGAATGTCAAATCTCCAGCAGAGCAGCTCAAGCATGGGGGCCGATACATAAACAAATCGGCCATAAAAAATCGAAAATACAGAAATTTTTGAGCACAGCCGATGCAAAGGCATCGACTTAAGAATGAAAAGCCGGTGCACGGCCATCGACTCAAGGGGTGCAAACTGTTCTAAGAAGGATTGGTGTCAGGTTACATGGTGAGGCTCTACTGCGAGGACCTCCAACTGATTGGTGACTCAGGTCTTCTCTGCGAGGACCTCCAACTTCGTTTGCAAGCCTTCAAGTGTAACGGTGCTGGCGAAGCAGGTTGCGCCATACCCAATAGGTTGGATCAATATTTTCACCGAGCTGCATCGTTGAATTGGGAGCTCATGTCTACTGGTGCTTCTATTCTTGTAGACGGTGTTGGGCCTCAGAGCAGAGGTTTGTAGAACAGCAGCAAGTTTCCCTTAAGTGGATTACCCAAGGTTTATCGAACTCGGGGAGGAAGAGGTCAAAGATATCCCTCTCAAGCAACCCCAAATCCACAAAGCAAGAAGTCTCTTGTGTCCCCAACTCACCAAATACACTTGTCGGGTGTATAGGTGCACTAGTTCGGCGAAGAGATAGTGAAATACAAGTAATATGGATGTATATGAGTGGTAATAGCAATCTGAATAAAATATGGCAGTAAACATGCAACAAAACAGTAAACAAACGGAGATTCGATGCTTGGAAGCAAGGCCTAGGGATCCTGCTTTCACTAGTGGACACTCTCAACAATGATCACATAATAGGACTACTCTACACTCTTTTGTTGGATGATGAACGCATTGCGTAGGATTACACGAACCCTCAATGCCGGAGTTAACAAGCTCCACAATGCAATGTTCATATTTAAATAACCTTAGAGTGCAAGATAGATCAACATAATTACACCAAGAACTAACATAGCATGCACACTATCACCATCATGCATATGTAGGAGGAATAATACACATCAATACCATCATAGCAATAATTAACTTCATAATCTACAAGAGATCATAATCATAGCCTACGCCAAGTACTCACACGGTGCACACACTATCACCTTTACACACGTGGAGGAGGAATAGAGTACTTTAATAACATCACTAGAGTAGCACATAGATGATATTCAACTAGATCACATAAAGAGAGAGATGAACCACATAGCTACAGCGGAGCCCTCAGCCCCGGGGTGAATTACTCCCTCCTCATCATGGAGACAGCGATGGCGGTGAAGATGGCGGTGGAGACGGCGGTGGGGATGACTCGGGGCAATTCCCCGTCCGGCGAGTGGCAGAGACTGTCCCCGAATCTTGATTTCGCGATGGCGGCGGCTCGGAAGGTTTTCTCGGGTCTCGTCTTCGTATCGGTGTTTTTAGGTCAGGGACGAATAAATAGGCGAAAGATGGAGTCGGAGGGGCCACGGGGTGCCCGGACCACGGGGCGCGCCCCCCTGGCCCGCGCCGGGTGTGGTGTGGGGCCCCCAGGCTCCCCTCTCGTCCCTCTCCGGTGCTCTGGAAGCTTCCGGGAATTATAAGGTCTTCGGTCTTTGTTTCGTCCGATTCCGAAAATATTTCTTTACTAGGATTTCTGAAACCAAAAACAGAGAAAACAATGCGCTTTCGGCATCTTCAATAGGTTAGTTCCGGAACGCATAATAATGACATATAATGTGTATAAAACATGTAGATATCATCAATAAAGTGGCATGGAACATAAGAAATTATCGATACGTCGGAGATGTATCAGCATCCCCAAGCTTAGTTCTGCTCGTCCCGAGCAGGTAAAACGATAACAAAGATAATTTACAAGTGACATGCCATCATAACCTTGATCATACTATTGTAAAGCACATGAGATAAATGCAGAGATTGAAGCAATGATGAAGACAATGAGTAAACAAATGAATCATATAACAAAGACTTTTCATGAATAATACTTTCAAGACAAGCATCAATGAGTCTTGCATAAGAGTTAACTCATAAGCAATAAATTCTTAGTAGAAAGCTTTGAAACAACACAAAGGAAGATATAAGTTTCAGCGGTTGCTTTCAACTTTAACATGTATATCTCATGGATAATTGTCAACACAAAGTAATATAACAAGTGCAATAGGTAAACATGTAAGAATCAATGCACACAATTTAAACAAGTGTTTGCTTCTAAGATAGAAAGAATAGGTAAACTGACTCAACAATAAAGTAAAAGAATGGTCCTTCAAAGAGGAAAGCATCGATTGCTATATTTGTGCTAGAGCTTTGATTTTGAAAACATATAGAGAGCATAAAAATAAAGTTTTGAGAGGTGTTTGTTGTTGTCAACGAATGGTAATGGGCACTCTAACCACCCGGACAAAGAGCGGCTCCCATTTTATTTTATTTTTGGGTGGCACTCCTTCCAACCTTTCTTTCACAAACCATGGCTAACCGAATCCTCGGTGCCAACAATCTCATACCATGAAGGAGTGCCTTTTTATTTTAGTTTTATTATGATGACACTCCTCCCCACCTTTGCTTTCTCAAGCCATGGCTAACCGAATCCTTCGGGTGCCGTCCAACAATCACATACCATGGAGGAGTGTCTATTTTGTTAATTAATTTGGGACTGGGAATCCCATTGCCAGCTCTTTTTGCAAAATTATTGGATAAGCGGATGAAGCCACTAGTCCATTGGTGAAAGTTGCCCAACAAGATTGAAAGATAAACACCACATACTTCATCATGAGCTATAAAACATTGACACAAATAAGAGGTAATAACTTTTGAATTTGTTTAAAGATAGCACTCAAGCAATTTACTTTGGAATGGCGGAGAAATACCATGTAGTAGGTAGGTATGGTGGACACAAATGGCATGAATATTGGCTCAAGTATTTGGATGCATGAGAAGTATTCCCTCTCTATACAAGGTTTAGGCTAGCAAGGTTATTTGAAGCAAACTCAAGTATAAAATGGTGCAGCAAGACTCACATATAAACATATTGTAAGCATTATAAGACTTTACATCGTCTCCTTGTTGTTCAAACACCTCAACCAGAAAATATCTAGACTTAGAGAGACCAATCATGCAAACCAAATTTTAACAAGCTCTATGTAATTATTCATTAATGGGTACAAGGTACATGATGCAAGAGCTTAAGCAAGATCTATATGAGCACAATAATTGCCAAGTATCACATTATTCAAGACATTACACCAATTACTACATGTAGCATTTCCCGTTTCCAACCATATAACAATTAACAAAGCAGTTTCAACCTTCGCCATGAAAATTAAAAGCTAAGAACACATGTGTTCATACGAACCAGCGGAGCGTGTCTCTCTCCAAACAATCATTTATTCAAACAAAAACAAAAACAAAAACATACAGACGCTCTAAGTAAAGTATATAAGATGTGACAGAATAAAAATATAGTTTCAAGAGAAGGAACCTGATACTTTGTCGATGAAGAAGGGGATGCCTTGGGCATCCCCAAGCTTAGATGCTTGAGTCTTCTTGAAATATGCAGGGATGAACCACCGGGGCATCCCCAAGCTTAGACTTTTCATTCTTCTTGATCGTAGTATATCATCCTCCTCTCTTGACCCTTTAAAACTTCCTTCACACCAAACTTCAAGCAAACTCATTAGAGGGTTAGTGCATAATCAAAAATTCACATGTTCAGAGGTGACACAAACATTCTTTTCACTTCTGGACATTGCATAAAGCTACTGGACATTAATGGATCAAAGAAATGAATCCAACATAGCAAAAGAGGCAATGCGAAATAAAAGGCAGAATCTGTCAAAAACAGAACAGTCCGTAAAGACGAATTTAAAGATGGCACCAGACTTGCTCAAATGGAAAAACTCAAAACTAATGAAAGTTGCGTACATATCTGAGGATCACGCTCGTAAATTGGCAGATTTTTCGAATTTTCTACAGAGAACTGTGCCCAGATTCGTGACAGACAGCAATGCTGTTTCTGCAGCGATCCCAAATATAACATCAACTTTGACATAGAAACTTTACTTGGCACTAAAACATGATAAGGAGAGGTTGCTACAGTAGTAAACAACTTCCAAGACACAAATATAAAACAAAGTACTGTAGCAAAATAACACATGGGTTATCTTCCAAGAAGTTCTTTCTTTATAGCCATTAAGATGGGCTCAGCAATTTTGGTGATGCACCCGCAAGAAATAGTATTTGAAGCAAAAGAGAGCTTCAAGAGGAAATTCAAAACACATTTAAGCCTAACATGCTTCCTATGCAGAAGAATCTTATACACAAATGAATTCATGAAGAGCAAAGTGACAAGCATAAGAGGATAAAACACGAGTAACTTAAAGATTCTCAACATAAAGAGGGGAAACTTAATATTATTAAGATGCATATAAACATATTTCCCTCTCTCATAATAACTTTCAGTAGCATCATTGATGAAATCCACAATATACCCGTCACTTAAAACATTCTTATCATGGTTCATATGCATAGAAGTATCATTAATTTTGGCATAAGAAGAGTTATTCTCATTAATAGTAATTGGAGCAAGATTATTATCAAGAATTTGAACATGGTAAACAAGTTGCATACTAAGGGAATGGTTTTTAGCAAGCCCATCATAACTATGACAAGTTTCATAAGGATAATTGTAACATGTGTCATATACATCTCTATAGCAATTATCTAAACCAGAATATGTAATATCATCATTTTCACTAAAAGTAGAAGTCTCAAATATAGGATCTTCAAGCACAACATCCCCAAGCTTAGGGCTTTCAATATCATCGTTTAAGGGGACATGAATAATGCTATCATCATTACTTTCATAATCAGTACCAAAGAGATTTTCAATATCAAAGGCAGTGTGCTCATCCAAATCATGATCACTAATATGGGTAAAGGGTATAGGAAGATCATCGTACTCAGATTCATTATCATAATAATCATTAGGAGCAACATACTTACGGTTACCTAGCGTTATCTCATTCACGCGGGGATACGCCGTTACCTCTTTCTTTTTATTCTCCTTCTTCTTCTTCTTCTTCGTTCCCTTCTTCTTCTTCTTTTCCTTCTCCTCGTTCCCTTCTTTAGGAGGAAGAGGCTTGAAGAGTGGCTTGTCCGCATAACCTGATTTTCTTTTAGAAACAATAGAAGAAACTTGGGAGGATCCCTCCTTTTCATTAATTAGTTGAAAACACACAGCGGTCCTATCATATTTTGGCAAGGTGTCATCTTCTAAAATATTCTGTATGTAAGTATTTGTATGGCAATTATTAATGCAGTAAGAAAGACAACCATGCAGGACATCATCAATATCAAGATCGTTAATATTTAACAAAGAAATTTTTCTTGATAACTCTTCACACTTCAAAAATAAGGTAAGTTCATCATGCTGATTAGGAATAATTTCATCATCACAATACAAATTTGCAGCACTCATGGGGTTTGAATTATCATTGGAGGAACATTGAAAATTAAAATGACCAACTCTATGGCAAAGTTCACAAATAAAAGGATAGAGGGCACACACTTTTTCTCCAAGATCATCTAGAGCTCTAGACCACTTTCTAGTTTTTTCATTTCTGTGATGGATACAATATTCATCTTCTATTTGATTAATTCCACAAGGTCTATGTACCACAAAAATTAACATGCTTATAGGAAATAGCATTCTTAGGAGTTTGAGCACGCTTATTGCAATCATTAACAACAATTTCATTCTTCATGCAAGCGTCTTTAAAAGGTTCATGATACTTATCAAAATTCTTCCTAGGCAATTCAAAATGAGAAGCAAAGGCTTTATAAAGATTTGCAGCAACTTGAGTCAAGACCATAAGTAGCACTCATATTTCGAAATTTATCGGTATCCATAAAAGTTTCAATGCATTCATAATCATAATTTATACCTGACTCTTTACCTTTGTCGTTCTCCCAATCTTCAGCGTTCTCCTTAATCCGATCAAGAAGGTCCCTTTTAAACTCTTCTTTATTGCTCGTGAATGATCCAGAACAAGTAGTATCCAGCAAGGTCTTATCTTGAAAAGAAAGTCTTGCATAGAAATTATCAATGATGATATTACCTGGAAGCTCATGATTGGGGCATTTGAGCATTAAAGTCTTCAATCTCTCCCATGCTTGGGCAATACTCTCTCCATCATGAGGCCAAAAATTATATATATGGTTTCGATCTTTGTGAATTTCACTTGGAGGATAGAACTTGGAATAAAATAGAGGCACAATATCCTTCCAATCAAGAGAGCGCCCGTCCTTCAATAGTTTATACCAATGCGCCGCTTCACCAGATAGCGACATAACAAATAATTTCTTTCTAACTTCATCCATTGAAATACCTGCACACTTGAATAACCCGCATAATTCATGCAAAAAATGATAAATGATTACAGTTCCATCCCCTTCTTCGGTTATCCATAAGTTATAATTTTCATAGGTATTTTATACGGAATACTTTCAGCAGGTGGATTTAAAATATCAGAAGCATCATTAAAGTTATCGCATATGGGAGATAAAGCATTATCAGAACAAAATATTTCTTCCAAAGCGGAGGAGCTAAAAAGATTATTTTTATGTAAACCAGCTTCCCCAAGCTTAGACTTCTTCATAGCATTAGCAGTAATTGCATTCATACTAATAACATTGCTACTATCATGTAAATAAGGTTCCATAGGTTTTTTAATTTTTGTATCAAACCATCCATGTCTTAAATCAGGAAATAGAATAAGAAGCTCTTTGTTGTCCATTATGCCTAACTAGTGTAAACAAGAAACCAAATGTCGCAATTGCGAGTCTAAAGGAAATAGCTTCGAGCACACACACAATGGCGCAGAAAAGTGCTGTTACAGGCGAAGTATGAGTGCCTTTTACCTTTCCTCCAAACGGCGCCAGAAAAGTGCTGATGTCTACGGGTGCTTCTATTCTTGTAGGCAGTGTTGGGCCTCCAAGAGCAGAGGTTTGTAGAACAGCAGCAAGTTTCCCTTAAGTGGATTACCCAAGGTTTATCGAACTCAGGGAGGAAGAGGTCAAAGATATCCCTCTCAAGCAACCTGTAATCACAAAGCAAGAAGTCTCTTGTGTCCCCAACTCACCAAATACACTTGTCAGGTGTATAGGTGCACTAGTTCGGCGAAGAGATAGTGAAATACAAGTAATATGGATGTATATGAGTGGTAATAGCAATCTGAATAAAATATGGCAGCGAGTAAACATGCAACAAAACAGTAAACAAACGGAGATTCGATGCTTGGAAGCAAGGCCTAGGGATCCTGCTTTCACTAGTGGACACTCTCAACAATGATCACATAATAGGACTACTCTACACTCTTTTGTTGGATGATGAACACATTGCGTAGGATTACACGAACCCTCAATGCCGGAGTTAACAAGCTCCACAATGCAATGTTCATATTTAAATAACCTTAGAGTGCAAGATAGATCAACATAATTACACCAAGAACTAACATAGCATGCACACTATCACCATCATGCATATGTAGGAGGAATAATACACATCAATACCATCATAGCAATAATTAACTTCATAATCTACAAGAGATCATAATCATAGCCTACGCCAAGTACTCACACGGTGCACACACTATCACCTTTACACACGTGGAGGAGGAATAGAGTACTTTAATAACATCACTAGAGTAGCACATAGATGATATTCAACTAGATCACATAAAGAGAGATGAACCACATAGCTACAGCGGAGCCCTCAGCCGGGGGTGAATTACTCCCTCCTCATCATGGAGACAGCGATGGCGGTGAAGATGGCGGTGGAGACGGCGGTGGAGATGACTCGGGGCAATTCCCGTCCGGAAGTGCGGAACAGAGACTCTGTCCCCGAATCTTGATTTCGCGATGGCGGCGGCTGGAAGGTTTTCTCGGGTCTCGTCTTCGTATCGGTGTTTTTAGGTCAGGGACGAATAAATAGGCGAAAAGATGGAGTCGGAGGGGCCACGGGGTGCCGACCACGGGCGCGCCCCAGCCCGCGCCGGGGTGGGGCCCCAGGGCCCCTCTCGTCCCCTCTCGGTGCTGGAAGCTTCCGGGAATTATAAGGTCTTCGGTCTTTGTTTCGTCGATTCAGAAAATATTTCTTTACTAGGGTTTCTGAAACCAAAAAGCGAACAGCGGCCTTTCGGCATCTCGTCAATAGGTTAGTTCCGGAACGCATAATAATGACATATAATGTGTATAAAACATGTAGATATCATCAATAAAGTGGCATGGAACATAAGAAATTATCGATACGTCGGAGACGTATCAGGGGCATATACAGAGAAGGTACAAGACCGCGAAAATGTACCCAGGTGAGCCGATTCAAGGATCAATCGGCTGATAAAAACTTTCAGCACAGCCGATGCTTGGACATCGACTCTAGTACAATTGCACGAGATCTACCAGCTGCATGTTCAAGATGCGAAGTCGGCAGCACTCTCAGAGGCATCAGTAAAGCTGTTGGTGATTCATCTACCACATCGGCTTTCAGCGGAGGGAAGGTAGTCGATGGGGGCAAGTTTGGCTGGTTCTGCATAGTGACTGCCTCGAATTACCTGCAAAGCCCTTTCTTCGATCTGCGTATCCTCACCGTTAGCCTCGCCTTGACTGAGGCTCGGGGGGCAGCTGGTCTGATGAGTGTTCTGTTTTCAAAGCCGATTGGGGTATCATCGGCTGATCCTTCGTCGCAACTTCCTTCACAAATGATGAGTTCTTGAAGAGTATCAGGCCTCAAAGTCATCGGCTGAGGAGTGGAGGGATGGATTACGTAGGACCGATGCGTTAACATCGGCTTATTAAGCGTTGGTTGAGGAGAATCGGCTAAATCAATTGAGGAAAAATCGACAAAGTCTGATTAGAGGAAATTCTTCATTGATAAAAGGGATTTCTTACAATGGAGAGCTGATTACTCAAACAAAAGGGGAACAGATTACTACTGCTGGTCCTATGCTAGCGAATCCCTACTCTAAGTATTGTTGCCGTCTTCGTCATCGCTGGGGTAGCCGCCCTCGTCGCTACTGTTGACGAATTCCTCGTCGCTGCTACTGTGACCTTCAGCGGGGGCCTCTTCCTCGTCATCATCATCATCCTCATCGGACCAGGCCCAGCCACGGATGCGCTTTGGCGGCGGTTCCTCGGAGGAGGTATCATCCTCTGGTTCCTTCTTCGTGTCGGAGGAGATATCTTCGTCTTCGTCGTCCTCTTCTTCTTCTTCTTCCTCTTTGGTGGAGGAAGTGAATTTGCCCCGGAAGAGAGGGTCGTTGCTGTCGCTCTCCGCCTCTAGTTCTCCATCGATCAAGAACCGAAGATCATCTTCCCCGTCAGTCAGGGGCATGTCACCATCCGACCAGACGAGGTCTTCGGGTCGGCCTTCGGGCACGAAGTCGAAGTCAAATTCTTGCTCATCCCAATGCTCGGGAGCGCGCCGGTTGTATGCTTCCGTCTGATTGACCTCCGGCTCTCCCTCGCTTGCGGAAGAGGATTGGGAAGAGGAAGAAGAAGACATGGCTATGAAGGAAGAGGGTTTTTTGGGTCGCCGATGGCTACTGTGGAGCAGGGAGATGAAGAAGAGGACTACCAGGAGTGGCCAAATAAAAAGGGGGATATAGTGTAACATCCCAAGTTTTCAACAAATAATAAAGCAAGTGATATGTCAATTACTCAAAATTTACAATTAACAAAAACTTTTTCTATGCATATAGTGCCACATATAGTGTTGTGCATTTAAGTGATTTTTCTTGTGTGCTATTGCCATGATGAGTGTTAGCATGTAATTCAATTACTATATGAACCCTAATCAAGATCACAAAACCCTAGCTTGAGGAGAAACAAAGAAAATAAGAAAAATCCCTTCATCACTCACATACACCATATGCAAAAATACAAAACCACCACCAAGGCCATAATTGCTTGCTTCCTTGCTTCTAAAAAGCTTTAATATGATAAACTAACACAATTGCATCATTGAATCATGAATCAAAGCAAGAGAAATCAAGAACTCATCATACATATGATAATGGTCACTTTGGTGAAAAATATTTTCTTCACCACTTTGCACCCCTGTATTTCTTAAAACCTAAACTAAACTTTGTCAACCAAAGCCATGTCATCCAAGACCATGTCAAGGTGAACACTTTTCATGTTGACCACCATGTCCAGAGTTGACTAGGTTGACCAGAAATTAATTGCCAAAACAGGACCAGAGAATAAAATGAAGATCATCTCAAATTTGAAACTTTGCATTTCATTTCCAAATTGAGTACCACCACCACCATTACATCACAATAATTATATAAAAGAGATTCACCAAAAAGAATTTCAAAATTTGAAAATTTTCTTCATGCGGCCATTGTGTCGAACACTTGGCAGGCATAATTTCAGTAATGAGCAACACCCTTTTGTCCAACAGATTTGAGGCTAAACCCCTTTGCAAATGTGATCATGAGCTAGTTCTATACCCCCTGCCTCTAGCCCAGTACTTGCATGGTCGATTAAAGCCATGGAAAAACCCTAAACTATGCACAACTCCACCATGCCGGCCACTTTGGCATCTCCATCTCCAGCCCGTGTTTTAACCTCTGCCTTTGTCCTGGAGCATCTACACAGCACAAGGAATCGAATGGTACACGCACGAGCAAAGCCAAGCCTTGGCATTGGCCAGAACGCGCGTGCCAAGTTGATGCCAGTACCGTGCCCATGCCGCGGTGAGCGCGCTCTGGAGCGCGCCAGGACGCCGTGCACTCGAACGCGCTCGTCCTCGCCCTGCATCCCTACCACTGCGTCTAGCCTCCACTCCACTCACTCTACGTCCTAGACATGCTCGAGCACCGCCCAGAGCCTCGTCACCGTCGTCCTCGTCGTCGACGTACCGCGGGTACCGCGATGATGACTGGAAGAACTCGAGCGCGTCCGTAGCTTTTTCGTCCGCACCAATACCCGTTGAGCATCGCCAGGACCCTGCCTAGCCGTAGCCGTCCTCGCCTTGCCCTTTGGCGCACCACAGAAGCCGCGCCATGGCCGCGCCCTTGCAGCACCCTCGGCCACCTCCCTCCATCTATAAATACCAACGATCGGCACCCTCACTTCACACACCATCTCCTCCCCTCTCCTCACTGAGCATTTCTACACCGTCAATTTAGCCAGAGCTCGCCGGAGCTGCTCGAATTGCGAGCTCGAGCCCGCCGGAGCCCGCAGAAGCTCTGCGTCGATTGGAGCCTCCCCGAGCTCCACAACTGCACCAGCCGCTTCCTCATCGACCACCACTTCCCCACGCACATTGCCAGAGACCTGCAACGGCCTGGTAAGCTCTCCGACCCCCTACTGGCGCTCTGGGTTCGCCGGAGTCTCGCCGGGGACGACGACGCACGCCAGCCGTTGATCTGCGTTTTGATCTGACGCTCCCTATCACTCGTACCGCTTCGGCGTGTTATGAGGCACCGACAGGTGGACCCCACCCTGTCAGCGCAGCCCGCCGCACCAGTTGCTTGCTGGGCTGCGAAGTGGGTTTAAAATTCGTTTCGGCCCGTTAGCTTTTCCCGCCCAGGCCCAAAATTCAAATAGAGGTTTAAACTTAATATGAATTGTGCTGCAGATGGTTTAGTAAAAATTGAATAATTTGAAATCTGCCAAACCAAATCTAGCAAACTTTATATCTTTGGAAAGCCCATAAAATTATCTAACTAATGCCACTGGCCTCATATCCAAATTCGTATTAATTTTTAAATGATAAAAATAACAAGACAGAGCCTTTTCTGACTTCAAATAATTATTAAAAATAATCTATAAATGATTTTAAGTTGATTCCAATTCTAATAAATCACAAATGATGTTCTCTAATTAATTATGCAATAATATAGTCAGGTTATTTGCATGATCATGGACTAGATCAAATAAAATAGCTATGTAGTTAATTCTAGCACCATTTAACTTGAAATTCAAATTTAATGAATAGTATGAGAGCTACTCTCTCATTTAAATCTTGATCCTAAGTAATATAACCAGGGGGAATAACCTAGGCTAAAGAACCCTTGATAAATATTACTTAGAGATTTTAATGCATCTAAAATAATAATATGATAACATGTGTAGGGTAGCACTTAAATTAAATTAAGACTCACATATAATAGATATGAAATGTTGACTTGGGTCAACCTATATTTCATACCTGATTATTATATGATGAGATTAAAACTTATTATAAAGTAAAGAGAAGAAATGAAATTTCTCTAAGGATCTACATATTAAAAATTAATAATGAGAGGAAATTATTTTTCTATTAAATAAGAATTCATCCAATAAACTCACCATGTCATGTTTGATTGATATTAGGACTAGAGTGTGAACTCTTTGAGTGTTCTTAGTTTAGCATATGAGTTTGTCTTAGTATTTATACCTCGTATTCGTATATAGACGCTAGTAACGAGGATTACCAAGAAGAGGAGGCTTATTCCCAAGAGGAGGAAGAGAACTTTGATCACTACTCAGCCCAAGGCAAGCTAACCCTTGCTAAATACAAATGCTTAGCTCTACAAGAGCAAAGGCATCATCACACTTTACTTTTATGTATTACCTATCCCATGTTTTACTTAATTTTACTTTGGCTTATTTACTTCAAAGTACCTTTTGATTTATGATTCACTTGGTCTAGAACAATACTTGGGTTAGATAAACACAAATCAAAGTTAGATTAGCACCCTCATTTAGTGGCTATTGCTAATCAATTAAAATTTGACTACTCTAGATGGGAACAAGTGATGTTGATATGAAATTGAAACCTTGGGAATGATGGTTCATTCCAAGGAAGGACTTTGAAGGTGAATATGACCAAGAGAAGATGGTGATTTTTGATATAAAACTGAGATGGGTTTGAATGCGATACCTTTCCAATTATACAAGTACCCCCACAATACCTGATTATGGGTAGGGCTTAACTAGAAACTTGTGTATTTTAGTATGGGTTCCCTCTAAACAAGCATCATAGGGGTTACGCTGAGGCTGCCTCCGTATATGAGAAATGATGTGACTCATGAGGTGATTGTACGACCCAAGCCCTGTGCAGTTCCCGGGTTAACAGTTGGTTCTCACCGGGAGGCCAAGCTCATGGGGAGAGGTGCCTATACTAGGACATATAAGTGAAAGGTTATGGTTGATGATCCGCGTACTGAGTTACGATGATTCGAGGTTATCCTCGACGGATGTAATCAAAAGTTGTGGCACAAGAGTACAACCTCTGCAGAGTGTTAAACCTATTCGAATAGCCGTGTCCACGGTTACGGACGGTTGGAAGGGCCATACTACTTCCATTATCAGGTTTTATGTTGAGATAGTAATAGTGATTGATGAATTGTCTTGAATCCCAAATGAATGATGGGAATGACACTAATGTTCCCACTTGAGTTAGTCTACTAAATAATGAGGATTTTTATCAAATGTTTATTCAAAGAAACTTGGCTTTATGCAAATAAACTTAGAGCTTAGTACCCCCTTTACTACAATACATTATGCTTTACCTTAGTATTAGTTTGCGAGTACTTTAAAAGTACTCATGGCTTTGCCCTGGCTATTCAAATGCCAGACTATGAAGAGGAGCAACAGTATCAGGATGACGGACAGCAGGACGTCTATGATAACTAGGATCGTCTTCTAACGTCAAGCGTTGCCTGTGGAATTATGAGTCCACTACTACTACTACGCTTCCGCTACTTATGTGTGATGTTGAACAATCTATTTGTGTAATATTGGATCATGTGATCCATCGATGTAAGACCTTATGTGTTGTAATAAATGATGACTCTGAACGACTTACTATTATGTCTCGCAATAACAATCTTCCTGGGATTGCGATGTATGATATAATAGGGCATCCGGACTTAAAAACCCGGGTGTTGACAAGTTGGTATCAGAGCCATTGTTTGACCTTAGAAGACCTGTTTGACCAGTTGACCGGTGCCACTGTGTTTTCTAAGATTGATCTTAGGACAGGTTACCATCAGCTGAAAATCCGTGCATCGGACATTCCCAAAACTGCCTTCACCACCAGATATGGATTGTACGAGTACAATGTCATGTCATTTGGATTGACCAATGCCCCGCTTATTTCATGAATCTCATGAATAAGATCTTCATGAACTTCCTGGATAAGTTTGTCGTTGTTTTCATCGACGATATCCTTATCTACTCCAAAACTGAAGAAGAACATGAGCAACACTTGGAAATGGTGTTAGAGACTCTTCGGGAACACCAGCTGTATGCCAAGTTCAGCAAGTGTGAGTTCTGGTTGAGGGAAGTAGGATTTCTGGGACATATCTTGTCCGCAGGAGGAATTGCCGTTGACCCCTCAAAGATAAAGACCGTTGCAGAATGGAAAGCCCCAACCACCCAGACTGAGGTCCGTGCATTTCTCGGATTGGCGGGATATTACCGCCGATTCGTTGAAGGATTCTCAAGCATAGCCAGACCAATGACTCAATTGTTGAAAAAGGACAAGAAGTTCGAATGGACGAACAAGTGTGAAGAGAGCTTCCAACAGCTCAAGAAGCAGACTGACGTCAGCCCCAATACTGATTATGCCGGACATCACCAAACCATTTGATGTGTATTGTGATGCCTCCAAGATTGGTCTTGGATGTGTACTTATGCAAGAAGGCAAGGTGATCTCATACCTGTCCAGACAGCTGAAGCAACATGAACAGAATTATCCAACCCATGACCTAGAGCTAGCAGCAGTAGTGTTAGCCTTGAAAGTATGGCGTCATTACCTCATGGGTAATCGATGCGAGATCTATTCGGATCACAAGAGTTTGAAGTATATCTTCACTCAGAAGGAACTGAACATGAGGCAAAGGAGATGGTTAGAGTTAATCAAGGATTATGATATGGATATTCACTATCACCCAGGCAAGGCCAACGTAGTAGCAGATGCTTTGAGTAGACTGCCGTGTCAGTTGAACTCCATGATTGCCAAAGAACAACCTAGCCTTCACCAAGAGTTTGAACAGTTCAGAATGGAGCTAGTGAGTGAAGGATTTCTCGCCAGCATTGAACTCCAACCCACCCTGATTAGTCAAATCAAGGAAGCCCAGAAGAGCAATGCAAGCATTGACGGGATTAAAAGCCAGCTAGCAGCAGGAAAGGCACCGGGATTCACTATTGATGAAGAAGGAGTACTTTGGTACAACGGACGCTTGTGCGTGCCGTCAGATTCAGAGTGGAAACAAGTGATTCTAAAAGAAGCCCATGACACCTTGTATTCTATTCACCCCGGAGGTACTAAGATGTACCAGGACTTAAAGGAACAGTTCTGGTGGCATGGGATGAAGCGAGAAATCGGGAGTTACATCGCCAAGTGTGACATCTGTCAGAGAGTCAAGGCAGAACACCACGACCTGCAGGACTACTACAGCCCCTGCAGATTCCCGAATGGAAGTGGGATTCCGTAGGAATGGACTTCATCACCGGATTGCCCAAATCTAGTAAGGGGAATGATTCTATCTGGGTAGTGGTCGATAGATTGACCAAAGTCGCCCATTTCATCCCCGTCAAGACCACCTATCAAGGACCAAGAGCAGAGTTATATATCTCACGGATAGTCAGCCTGCACGGAACTCGAAGTCAATAGTATCGATCGAGGATCCCAATTCACCTCCAGATTTTGGCAGAAGGTACATGAAGGACTCGGAACTAGGCTGAACTTTAGTACAGCCTATCCCTCAGACGGATGGACAGGAACGAGTCAACAGATACTAGAAGATATGCTGAGAGCATGTGTGTTGGAATATGGATCCAAGTGGGAAGACTGTTTGCCGTCGCAGAATTCTCATACAACAACAGCTACCAAGCCAGTTTGCAGATGGCCCCCTTTGAAGCTCTGTACGGAAGGAAGTGCCGTACCCCTCTGAATTGGTCGGAAGTTGGAGAGAGTCAAGTTTTTGGACCAGATATTCTCCGAGAAGCTGAAGAGAAGGTTCACAAGATCCGTGAGTACCTCAAGACCGCTCAATCAAGACAAAAGAGCTACGCCGATAAGCGACGCCGAGAGATGACTTTTGCGATCGGAGATTTCGTATATCTCAAGGTGTCCCCTCTTAAAGGAATGCAGAGATTCCAGCTTAAAGGAAAGCTCGCACCCCGTTATGTCGGACCTTTCAAAGTCCTGAGTCGCCGAGGAGAAGTATCCTATCAACTAGAGTTACCAGAAGAAATGTCAACGGTGCACAATGTGTTTCATATCTCATTACTCCGGAAGTGCTTGGAGGTACCTGAGAAGACTGAGGTGTTCAAGAACATTGACCATCGTACTGTGGATATCAACTCAGATCTAACCTACCGCGAAGTACCTATTCGCATTCTGGAGGAAGCATTCAGAACCACTCGTACACGGAGTATCAAGTTTCTGAAGATACAATGGAGTAACCACACAGAAGAAGAAGCCACTTGGGAAAGAGAAGACTTTATGAAGACTGAATACCCCAATCTCTTTAGTACCTAGTTTTCTTCCAGATCTCGGGACGAGATCTTTTGTAAGGGGGAAGGGTTTGTAACATCCCAAGTTTTCAACAAATAATAAAGCAAGTGATATGTCAATTACTCAAAATTTACAATTAACAAAAACTTTTTCTATGCATATAGTGCCACATATAGTGTTGTGCATCTAAGTGATTTTTCTTGTGTGCTATTGCCATGATGAGTGTTAGCATGTAATTCAATTACTATATGAACCCTAATCAAGATCACAAAACCCTAGCTTGAGGAGAAACAAAGAAAATAAGAAAAATCCCTTCATCACTCACATACACCATATGCAAAAATACAAAACCACCACCAAGGCCATAATTGCTTGCTTCCTTGCTTCTAAAAAGCTTTAATATGATAAACTAACACAATTGCATCATTGAATCATGAATCAAAGCAAGAGAAATCAAGAACTCATCATACATATGATAATGGTCACTTTGGTGAAAAATATTTTCTTCACCACTTTGCACCCCTGTATTTCTTAAAACCTAAACTAAACTTTGTCAACCAAAGCCATGTCATCCAAGACCATGTCAAGGTGAACACTTTTCATGTTGACCACCATGTCCAGAGTTGACTAGGTTGACCAGAAATTAATTGCCAAAACAGGACCAGAGAATAAAATGAAGATCATCTCAAATTTGAAACTTTGCATTTCATTTCCAAATTGAGTACCACCACCACCATTACATCACAATAATTATATAAAAGAGATTCACCAAAAAGAATTTCAAAATTTGAAAATTTTCTTCATGCGGCCATTGTGTCGAACACTTGGCAGGCATAA
This sequence comes from Lolium multiflorum, assembly GCA_030979885.1. Classification (NCBI taxonomy): domain Eukaryota; kingdom Viridiplantae; phylum Streptophyta; class Magnoliopsida; order Poales; family Poaceae; genus Lolium; species Lolium multiflorum. Next base: position 403,832,168 of record CM061750.1, read on the forward strand.
TTTCAGTAATGAGCAACACCCTTTTGTCCAACAGATTTGAGGCTAAACCCCTTTGCAAATGTGATCATGAGCTAGTTCTATACCCCCTGCCTCTAGCCCAGTACTTGCATGGTCGATTAAAGCCATGGAAAAACCCTAAACTATGCACAACTCCACCATGCCGGCCACTTTGGCATCTCCATCTCCAGCCCGTGTTTTAACCTCTGCCTTTGTCCTGGAGCATCTACACAGCACAAGGAATCGAATGGTACACGCACGAGCAAAGCCAAGCCTTGGCATTGGCCAGAACGCGCGTGCCAAGTTGATGCCAGTACCGTGCCCATGCCGCGGTGAGCGCGCTCTGGAGCGCGCCAGGACGCCGTGCACTCGAACGCGCTCGTCCTCGCCCTGCATCCCTACCACTGCGTCTAGCCTCCACTCCACTCACTCTACGTCCTAGACATGCTCGAGCACCGCCCAGAGCCTCGTCACCGTCGTCCTCGTCGTCGACGTACCGCGGGTACCGCGATGATGACTGGAAGAACTCGAGCGCGTCCGTAGCTTTTTCGTCCGCACCAATACCCGTTGAGCATCGCCAGGACCCTGCCTAGCCGTAGCCGTCCTCGCCTTGCCCTTTGGCGCACCACAGAAGCCGCGCCATGGCCGCGCCCTTGCAGCACCCTCGGCCACCTCCCTCCATCTATAAATACCAACGATCGGCACCCTCACTTCACACACCATCTCCTCCCCTCTCCTCACTGAGCATTTCTACACCGTCAATTTAGCCAGAGCTCGCCGGAGCTGCTCGAATTGCGAGCTCGAGCCCGCCGGAGCCCGCAGAAGCTCTGCGTCGATTGGAGCCTCCCCGAGCTCCACAACTGCACCAGCCGCTTCCTCATCGACCACCACTTCCCCACGCACATTGCCAGAGACCTGCAACGGCCTGGTAAGCTCTCCGACCCCCTACTGGCGCTCTGGGTTCGCCGGAGTCTCGCCGGGGACGACGACGCACGCCAGCCGTTGATCTGCGTTTTGATCTGACGCTCCCTATCACTCGTACCGCTTCGGCGTGTTATGAGGCACCGACAGGTGGACCCCACCCTGTCAGCGCAGCCCGCCGCACCAGTTGCTTGCTGGGCTGCGAAGTGGGTTTAAAATTCGTTTCGGCCCGTTAGCTTTTCCCGCCCAGGCCCAAAATTCAAATAGAGGTTTAAACTTAATATGAATTGTGCTGCAGATGGTTTAGTAAAAATTGAATAATTTGAAATCTGCCAAACCAAATCTAGCAAACTTTATATCTTTGGAAAGCCCATAAAATTATCTAACTAATGCCACTGGCCTCATATCCAAATTCGTATTAATTTTTAAATGATAAAAATAACAAGACAGAGCCTTTTCTGACTTCAAATAATTATTAAAAATAATCTATAAATGATTTTAAGTTGATTCCAATTCTAATAAATCACAAATGATGTTCTCTAATTAATTATGCAATAATATAGTCAGGTTATTTGCATGATCATGGACTAGATCAAATAAAATAGCTATGTAGTTAATTCTAGCACCATTTAACTTGAAATTCAAATTTAATGAATAGTATGAGAGCTACTCTCTCATTTAAATCTTGATCCTAAGTAATATAACCAGGGGGAATAACCTAGGCTAAAGAACCCTTGATAAATATTACTTAGAGATTTTAATGCATCTAAAATAATAATATGATAACATGTGTAGGGTAGCACTTAAATTAAATTAAGACTCACATATAATAGATATGAAATGTTGACTTGGGTCAACCTATATTTCATACCTGATTATTATATGATGAGATTAAAACTTATTATAAAGTAAAGAGAAGAAATGAAATTTCTCTAAGGATCTACATATTAAAAATTAATAATGAGAGGAAATTATTTTTCTATTAAATAAGAATTCATCCAATAAACTCACCATGTCATGTTTGATTGATATTAGGACTAGAGTGTGAACTCTTTGAGTGTTCTTAGTTTAGCATATGAGTTTGTCTTAGTATTTATACCTCGTATTCGTATATAGACGCTAGTAACGAGGATTACCAAGAAGAGGAGGCTTATTCCCAAGAGGAGGAAGAGAACTTTGATCACTACTCAGCCCAAGGCAAGCTAACCCTTGCTAAATACAAATGCTTAGCTCTACAAGAGCAAAGGCATCATCACACTTTACTTTTATGTATTACCTATCCCATGTTTTACTTAATTTTACTTTGGCTTATTTACTTCAAAGTACCTTTTGATTTATGATTCACTTGGTCTAGAACAATACTTGGGTTAGATAAACACAAATCAAAGTTAGATTAGCACCCTCATTTAGTGGCTATTGCTAATCAATTAAAATTTGACTACTCTAGATGGGAACAAGTGATGTTGATATGAAATTGAAACCTTGGGAATGATGGTTCATTCCAAGGAAGGACTTTGAAGGTGAATATGACCAAGAGAAGATGGTGATTTTTGATATAAAACTGAGATGGGTTTGAATGCGATACCTTTCCAATTATACAAGTACCCCCACAATACCTGATTATGGGTAGGGCTTAACTAGAAACTTGTGTATTTTAGTATGGGTTCCCTCTAAACAAGCATCATAGGGGTTACGCTGAGGCTGCCTCCGTATATGAGAAATGATGTGACTCATGAGGTGATTGTACGACCCAAGCCCTGTGCAGTTCCCGGGTTAACAGTTGGTTCTCACCGGAGGCCAAGCTCATGGGGAGAGGTGCCTATACTAGGACATATAAGTGAAAGGTTATGGTTGATGATCCGCGTACTGAGTTACGATGATTCGAGGTTATCCTCGACGGATGTAATCAAAAGTTGTGGCACAAGAGTACAACCTCTGCAGAGTGTTAAACCTATTCGAATAGCCGTGTCCACGGTTACGGACGGTTGGAAGGGCCATACTACTTCCATTATCAGGTTTTATGTTGAGATAGTAATAGTGATTGATGAATTGTCTTGAATCCCAAATGAATGATGGGAATGACACTAATGTTCCCACTTGAGTTAGTCTACTAAATAATGAGGATTTTTATCAAATGTTTATTCAAAGAAACTTGGCTTTATGCAAATAAACTTAGAGCTTAGTACCCCCCTTTACTACAATACATTATGCTTTACCTTAGTATTAGTTTGCGAGTACTTTAAAAGTACTCATGGCTTTGCCCTGGCTATTCAAATGCCAGACTATGAAGAGGAGCAACAGTATCAGGATGACGGACAGCAGGACGTCTATGATAACTAGGATCGTCTTCTAACGTCAAGCGTTGCCTGTGGAATTATGAGTCCACTACTACTACTACGCTTCCGCTACTTATGTGTGATGTTGAACAATCTATTTGTGTAATATTGGATCATGTGATCCATCGATGTAAGACCTTATGTGTTGTAATAAATGATGACTCTGAACGACTTACTATTATGTCTCGCAATAACAATCTTCCTGGGATTGCGATGTATGATATAATAGGGCATCCGGACTTAAAAACCCGGGTGTTGACATATAGCATTTTAATGCCTAAGCGGTTCCCGAAGCCGTGGAGCCAGAACCGTCAAATCATGCAGAGAAGGCGAGGAGGCAAGACGTTATCATGAAGAACACTGCGACGGTTCTGCCACGACGTGACCCTTCGAAGGAGACAAATGGTTTTGCAATTATCATTATCAAAACCAGGGGGGCATGTGTTACCACCCGATTTTGGCCAAATTAGGAGGTGGGCCGTAAGTGAAGATGGGCTTGGAGGACGTACACGTGGAGCATCTTCGAAGCGGCCTTGCGCTGAGAGTTTGGGCTAAGTTGCCCATGTATCTGTAAATTAGTAGATCGCATTGTAATTTAGATTAAAGAGATAGAGTCTGGCCCGTGCACGGTTAGGTGAAAGTCCCTTGGACTATAAATATGTATCAAGGGTTATCGGAAAAGGAGGACAATCATCGTTCAACCAACACAAATCAGGCGCATCGCCACCCCTTCTCTTCGAGGGTTTCTCCCGGGTAAGCACCATGCTGCCTAGATCGCATCTAGCGATCTAGGCAGTACGTTTATTCGTTATCCTTGTACTGCTCGTGCTGAAGCCTTGTTGATGGCGAGCAGTACTATCTATCCTTAGGTGTTTAGGGGCTTGCATTGGTGCTTTCACGTGCATATCTGCGTGGCAATGCCGTCCCTCGACACCTAGCTGCCTTACGTCGATCCAGACGTAAGGGCAGCATCTTGCTTGTTCTTACTTAGTAGATCCGATCTGTTATAGTTGCTCCTTGCTACGCAGGATTAGTTTAATATCTGCATAGTTAGGCCTTATGCTGGGGTCGGATGATCCGGTGGCGCGTTAGGTGTTGTTTACCGTCCTGCGAGGGATGTTCCGGGGATCAACGTTATGTTGGTTTTTAGGCCTCTCGCAGGGGTAGTTTGCATCGTCTCTCGTAGCTGCTAGGCCCGATCGCACGTAGGACGTTCCGATTATGCGGTGAGAACCCTAAACTGTCGTGGATCGCTTTAGCTTTGTCCTGATCAAGCAGGATCCCCATGCCATTGTATATCCAACGTGAAACATGGGGCGATCGGCTCCTTGAGCCGATCCACGGAAACCTGAGAGGCGATAGGGCTCGTATTTAATGTTTACGTGTCTACCATGCAGGAACAATCGAAGCACTAACACCTTCCGATCGGGTCTGGGTCGGGTGGCACGCCCTAGCAACCGCCGGGACGTTTGACGAGAAGATTTGCGGGGCAGCGAGGTGCCAGGGATCCACTAAGCGGCCCTGGGAGCTTCCCGGCTCTTCGTGTTGCTTAACCAACGCCCGTCGGGGGGTTTTGGAGGGTAACAGACGTATCACTCTTCTCCTTCTTAATCATCATCATCTTCTTCTTCTTCTTCCTTCTGCTCCTCTTCCTCTCCATCTTCATGTTCAAAGGGATCCCTCCTCCTTCTCCTTTCCACGGAGGAGCGTTCAGGGAATCTTCCGAAGACATGGCTAAGGTTTTGGTGGAGACAAATCTGAAAGACAGGGTAGAAAACAATGTTCGCTCAAAAAAGACTCAGAAGAGGGGGGTATATATTGACGGTTTTTAGGTAAAAACGAAGAGTTTGAATCGAAACGAGGAAAAGGAGCGAACATGGGTGGCGTGCCCTGGGTAGGGCGCGGACTCTTTCTGTCCCTCGTGACTCGTTTAAAATCATTCGTGAATCTTCCTTATCTTGGAAAAAAAGTAACTATCCTAAAAAATGAAAAATTCCAAGATCGCTACGTACCGTATTTCGACTTTTATTGGTTTATGGTGTCTGGCAGAGGGAAATTCTCAGCAATGATAGCTTCCGGAGTCCGGAGATGCACCATTTCCACGTTTCCTATGAAGTGTTCTCCTGCAATATAATGTTTAATATGTTTTCTATTAACAACATGAGGCTTACTGATACGCGTAGATGCACACGTCCGTTGGAAACCCCAAGTGGAAGGTATGATGCGTATAGAAGCAAGTTTCCCTCAGTATGAAACCAAGGTTATCGAACCAGTAGGAGCCAAGAAGCACGTTGAAGGTTGATGGTGGCGAAATGTGATGTGGCGCAACACCAGGGATTCCGGCGCCAACGTGGAACCTGCACAACACAACCAAAGTACTTTGCCCCAACGAAACAGTGAGGTTGTCAATCTCACCGGCTTGCTGTAACAAAGGATTAACCGTATTGTGTGGAAGATGATTGTTTGCGAAGAAAACAGTAAAGAACAATTGCAGTAGATTGTATGCGATGTAAAGAATAGGACCGGGGTCCACAGTTCACTAGAGGTGTCTCTCCCATAAGATAAAAGCATGTTGGGTGAACAAATTACAGTCGGGCAATTGACAAATAGAAAAGGGCATAACAATGCACATACATGATATGATAAATATAGTGAGATTTAATCAGGGCATTACGACAAAGTACATAGACCGCTATCCAGCATGCATCTATGCCTAAAAAGTCCACCTTCAGTTATCATCCGAACCCCCTTCAGGTATTAAGTTGCAAAGCAACGAGACAATTGCATTAAGTATGGTGCGTAATGTAATCAACAACTACATCCTTAGACATAGCATCAATGTTTTATCTAGTGGCAACAACACATCCACAACCTTAGAACTTTTGTCACTGTCCCAGTTTAATGGAGGCATGAACCCACTATCGAGCATAAATACTCCCTCTTGGAGTTAAGAGCAAAAACTTGGCCAGAGCCTCTACTAATAACGGAGAGCATGCAAGATCATAAACAACACATAGGTAATAGATTGATAATCACCATAACATAGTATTCTCTATCCATCGGATCCCAACAAACACAACATATAGTATTACAGATAGATGATCTTGATCATGTTAGGCAGCTCACAAGATCCAACAATGAAGCACAATTAGGAGAAGACGACCATCTAGCTCTGCTATGGACCCATAGTCCGGGGGTGAACTACTCACTCATCACTTCGGAGCGATCATGGCGATGAAGAGTCCTCGGGAGATGATTCCCCTCTCCGCAGGTGCCGGAGGCGATCTCCTGAATCCCCAGAGATGGGATTCGCGGCGGCGGCGTCTGGGAAGGTTTTCCGTATCGTGGCTCTCGGTACAGGGGTTTCACGAAGACTTTAAGTAGGCGGAAGGGTAGGTCAAAAGGTGAGGGCCCACACCACAGGGCGCGCAGGCCCACCCTGGCTGCGTGGCCCTGGTGTGGCGGCGCCTCGTCGCCACCGTTATCCTTTCGGTCTTACGGGCTTCGTGCAAAAATAGGACTCTGAGCGTTGATTTCGTCCAATTCGAGAATATTTCCTTACTAGGATTTCTGAAACCAAAAACAGAAAACAGCAACTCGCTCTTCGCATCTTGTTAATAGGTTAGTGCCGGAAAATGCGTAAATACGACATATAATGTGTATAAAACATGTAGATATCATCAATAATGTAGCATGGAACATAAGAAATTATCGATACGTTGGAGCGTATCAACATCCCCAAGCTTAGTTCTGCTCGTCGAGCGGGTAAACGATAACAGGATAATTTCTGAGTGACATGCCATCATAACCTTGATCATACTATTGTAAGCATATGTAATGAATGCAGCGATCAAAACAATGGTAATGACATGAGTAAACAAATTAATCATAAAGCAAAGACTTTTCATGAATAGTACTTCAAGACAAGCATCAATAAGTCTTGCATAAGAGTTAACTCATAAAGCAATAAATCAAAGTAAAGGTATTGAAGCAACAAAAAGAAGATTAAGTTTCAGCGTTGCTTTCAACTTATAACATGTATATCTCATGGATAGTGTCAATGTAAAGTAATATAACAAGTGCAATATGCAAGTATGTAGGAATCAATGCACAGTTCACACAAGTGTTTGCTTCTTGAGGTGGAGAGAGATAGGTAAACTGACTCAACAATAAAAGTAAAAGAAAGGTCCTTCAAAGAGGAACCGATTGCTATATTTGTGCTAGAGCTTTGATTTTGAAAACATGAAACAATTTTGTCAACGGTAGTAATAAAGCATATGTATTATGTAAATTATATCTTACAAGTTGCAAGCCTCATGCATAGTATACTAATAGTGCCCGCACCTTGTCCTAATTAGCTTGGACTACCGGATCATCGCAATACACATGTTTTAACCAAGTGTCACAAAGGGGTACCTCCATGCCGCATGTACAAAGGTCTAAGGAGAAAGCTCGCATTTTGGATTTCTCGCTTTTGATTATTCTCAACTTAGACATCCATACCGGGACAACATGGACAACAGATAATGGACTCCTCTTTAATGCATAAGCATGTGGCAACAATTAGTGTTCTCATATGAGATTGAGGATATATGTCCAAAAACTGAAACTTCCACCATGATTCATGGCTTTAGTTAGCGGCCCAATGTTCTTCTCTAACAATATGCATGCTCTAACCATTAAGGTGGTAGATCTCTCTTACTTCAGACAAGACGGACATGCATAGCAACTCACATGATATTCAACAAAGAGTTGATGGCGTCCCCAGAAGCATGGTTATCGCACAACAAGCAACTTAATAAGAGATAAAGTGCATAAGTACATATTCAATACCACAATAGTTTTAAGGCTATTTTGTCCCATGAGCTATATATTGCAAAGGCGAATGATGGAAATTTAAAGGTAGCACTCAAGCAATTTACTTTGGAATGGCGGAGAATACCATGTAGTAGGTAGGTATGGTGGACACAAATGGCATAGTGGTTGGCTCAAGGATTTAGATGCATGAGAAGTATTCCCTCTCGATACAAGGTTTAGGCTAGCAAGGTTATTTGAAGCAAACTCAAGGATGAACCGGTGCAGCAAAACTCACATAAAAGACATATTGTAAACACTATAAGACTCTACACCGTCTTCCTTGTTGTTCAAAACTCAATACTAGAAATTATCTAGACCTTAGAGAGACCAAATATGCAAACCAAATTTTAGCAAGCTCTATGTATTTCTTCATTAATGGGTGCAAAGTATATGATGCAAGAGCTTAAACATGAGCACAACAATTGCCAAGTATCACATTATCCAAGACATTTTAGAATTACTACATGTAGCATTTCCCGATTCCAACCATATAACAATTTAACGAAGAAATTTCAACCTTCGCCTTGAACATTATGAGTAAAGCCTAAGGACATATTTGTCCATATGCAACAGCGGAGCGTGTCTCTCTCCCACACAGTGAATGCTAGGATCCATTTTATTCAAACAAAAACAAAAACAAAACAAACCGACGCTCCAAGCAAAGTACATAAGATGTGGCCGAATAAAAATATAGTTCCGGGGAGGAACAGATGATGTTGTCGATGAAGAAGGGGATGCCTTGGGCATCCCCAAGCTTAGATCTTGAGTCTTCTTAAAATATGCAGGGATGAACCACGGGGCCATCCCCAAGCTTAGAGCTTTCACTCCTCTTGATCATAGTATATCATACTCCTCTCTTGACCCTTGAAAACTTCCTTCACACCAAACTTCAAGCAAACTCATTAGAGGGTTAGTGCACAATTAAAAATTCACATATTCAGAGGTGACACAATCATTCTTAACACTTCTGGACATTGCAAAGCTACTGGACATTAATGGATCAAAGGAATTCATCCAACATAGCAAATACGGCAATACGAAATAAAAGGCAGAATCTGTCAAAAACAGAACAGTCCGTAAAGACGAACCTGAAAGGGGCACTAGACTTGCTCAAATGGAAAAACTCAAAACTAATGAAAGTTGCGTACATATCTGAGGACCACGCTCGTAATTTTGCAGATTTTTTTGAATTTTTTACAGAGACTTATGCCAGAATTCGTGACAGACAGCAATGCTGTTCTGCGCAGCGATCCCAAATATAACATCAACTTTAGCATAGAAACTTTACTTGGCACAAAATCATGATAAGGAGAGGTTGCTACAGTAGTAAACAACTTCCAAGACTCAACAAAGCAAAAATTTCTGTAGTAAAATAAACACATGGGTTATCTCCCAAGAAGTGCTTTTCTTTAACGCCTTTCAGCTAGGCGCGAAAGTGCAAATCAAGTAACATCAAGAGTAGAAGCATCAACATCATAACTTGTTCTAATAATAGAATCAAAAGGCAACTTCATTCTCTTTCTAGGGAAGTGTTCCATACCTTTCTTGAGAGGAAATTGATATCTAATATTACCTTCCTTCATATCAATAATAGCACCAACGGTTCGAAGAAAAGGTCTTCCCAACACAATAGGACAAGATGCATTGCATTCGATATCCAAGACAACAAAATCAACGGGGACAAGGTTATTGTTAACCGTAATGCGCACATTATCAATCCTCCCCAAGGTTTCTTTTTAACATTATCGGCAAGATTAACATCCAAATAACAATTCTTCAATGGTGGCAAGTCAAGCATATCATAAATCTTTTTAGGCATAACAGAAATACTTGCACCAAGATCACATAAAGCATTACACTCAAAGTCATTGAATTTCATTTTAATGATGGGCTCCCAACCATCTTCTAACTTTCTAGGAATAGAAGTTTCAAGTTTTAGTTTCTCTTCTCTAGCTTTTATGAGAGCATTTGTAATATGTTTTGTAAAGGCTAAATTTATAGCACTAGCATTGGGACTTCTAGCAAGTTTTTGTAAGAACTTTATAACTTCAGTAATATGACAATCATCAAAATCTAAATCATTATGAGCTACAGCAATGGGATCATTGTCCCCAAGGTTGGAAAAAATTTCAGCAGTTTTATCACAAGTGGTTTCAGCAGTTTTAGCAATTTCAGGCAGTTTTGTACGCTTTGCACTAGGAGTAGAAACATTGCCAACACCAATTATTTTACCATTGATAGTAGGAGGTGCAGCAACATGTGAAGAATTAACATTACTAGTGGTGGTAATAGTCCAAACTTTAGCTACATTATTCTCTTTAGTTAGTTTTTCATTTTCTTCTCTATCCCACCTAGCACGCAATTCAGCCATTAATCTTATATTCTCATTAATTCTAACTTGGATGGCATTTGCTGTAGTAGTAATCTTATTATCAATATATCTTCATTAGGCATAACTTTCAATTTTAATAGATCAACATCAGAGGCAAGTCTATCAACTCTAGAAGCAATAATATCAATTTTATCAAGCTTTTCCTCAAAGATTTGTTAAAAGGAGTTTGTGTACTAATAAATTCTTTAAGCATGGCTTCAAGACCAGGGGTACACTCCTATTATTGTTGTAAGAATTCCCATAAGAATTACCATAACCATTACCATTAGCAGAAGGATATGGCCTATAGTTATTACCAGATTGTTCCTATAAGCATTGTTGTTGAAATTATTATTTTTAATGAAATTCACATCAACATTTTCTTTTTGAGCAACCAATGAAGCTAAAGGAACATTATTTGGATCAACATTAGATCTACCATTCACAAGCATAGACATAATCACATCAATCTTATCACTCAAGGAAGAGGTTTCTTCAACAGAATTTACCTTCTTACCTTGTGGAGCTCTTTCCGTGTGCCATTCAGAGTAATTTATCATCATATCATCAAGAAGCTTTGTAGCCGCCCCCAAAGTGATGGACATAAAGGTACCTCCAGCAGCTGAATCCAATAAATTCCGCGAAGAAAAATTTAGTCCTGCATAGAAGGTTTGGATGATCATCCAAGTAGTCAGTCCATGGGTTGGGCAATTCTTTACCAAAGATTTCATTCTCTCCCATGCTTGAGCAACATGTTCAGTATCTAATTGCTTAAAATTCATTATGCTACTTCTCAAAGATATAATTTTAGCGGGAGGATAATATCTACCAATAAAAGCATCCTTACATTTAGTCCATGAATCAATACTATTCTTAGGCAAAGATAGCAACCAATCTTTAGCTCTTCCTCTTAATGAGAAAGGAAACAATTTCAATTTAATAATATCACCATCTACATCCTTATACTTTTGCATTTCACAAAGTTCAACAAAATTATTAAGATGGGCAGCAGCATCATCAGAACTAACACCAGAAAATTGCTCTCTCATAACAAGGTTCAGTAAAGCAGGTTTAATTTCAAAGAATTCTGCTGTAGTAGCAGGTGGAGCAATAGGTGTGCATAGGAAATCATTATTATTTGTGTTTGTGAAGTCACACAACTTAGTATTTCAGGGGTATTCATTTTAGCAACAGTAAATAAGGCAAACTAGATAAAGTAAATGCAAGTAACTAATTTTTTTGTGTTTTTGATATAGAGAACAAGACAGTAAATAAAGTAAAACTAGCAACTAATTTTGTGTGTGTTTTGTTTAGGTGCAGCAAACAAAGTAGTAAATAAAATAAAGCAAGACAAAAACAAAGTAAAGAGATTGGGAAGTGGAGACTCCCCTTGCAGCGTGTCTTGATCTCCCCGGCAACGGCGCCAGAAATTTAGCTTGATACACGTAGATGCACACGTCCGTTGGAAACCCCAAGTGGAAGGTATGATGCGTATAGAAGCAAGTTTCCCTCAGTATGAAACCAAGGTTATCGAACCAGTAGGAGCCAAGAAGCACGTTGAAGGTTGATGGTGGCGAAATGTGATGCGGCGCAACACCAGGGATTCCGGCGCCAACGTGGAACCTGCACAACACAACCAAAGTACTTTGCCCCAACGAAACAGTGAGGTTGTCAATCTCACCGGCTTGCTGTAACAAAGGATTAACCAGTAAAGAACAATTGCAGTAGATTGTATGCGATGTAAAGAATAGGACCAATAACCAATAGCGGGATCTGGAGATCCATAATGGCTCCCACATATTCAACGATGACTTTAGTGATCGAATGAACCATTCACATACGATACCAATTCCCTTTGTCACACGATATTCTACTTGTCCGAGGTTTGATCATCGGTATCACACTATACCTTGTTCAACCTCGTCTCCTGACAAGTACTCTTTACTCGTACCGTGGTATGTGGTTGATGCGCGTAGATGTACACGTTCGTTGGGAACCCCAAGAGGAAGGTATTATGCGCACAGTGGCAAGTTTTCCCTCAGAAAGAAACCAAGGTTTATCGAACCAGGAGGAGCCAAGAAGCACATTGAAGGTTGATGGCGGCGGGATATAGTGCGGCGCAACACCAGGGATTCCGGCGCCAACGTGGAACCTGCACAACACAACCAAAGTACTTTGCCCCAACGAAATGAGGTTTCAATCTCACCGGCTTGCTGTAACAAAGGATTAACCGTATTGTGTGGAAGATGATTGTTTGCAAGAAAACAGTAAACAAGTATTGCAGTAGATTGTATGCGATGTAAAGAATAGGACCGGGGTCCAGAGTTCACTAGAGGTGTCTCTCCCATAAGATAAAAGCATGTTGGGTGAACAAATTACAGTCGGGCAATTGACAAATAGAAAGGGCATAACAATGCACATACATGATATGATAAATATAGTGAGATTTAATCGGGCATTACGACAAAGTACATGACCGCTATCCAGCATCTATGCCTAAAAAGTCCACCTTCGGGTTATCATCCGAACCCCTTCCGGTATTAAGTTGCAAGCAACAGACAATTGCATTAAGTATGGTGCGTAATGTAATCAACAACTACATCCTTAGACATAGCATCAATGTTTTATCCCTAGTGGCAACAGCACATCCACAACCTTAGAACTTTCTGTCACTGTCCCAGATTTAATGGGCATGAACCCACTATCGAGCATAAATACTCCCTCTTGGAGTTAAGAGCAAAAACTTGGCCAGAGCCCTCTACTAATAACGGAGAGCATGGAAGATCATAAACAACACATAGGTAATAGATTGATAATCACCATAACATAGTATTCTCTATCCATCGGATCTCGACAAACACAACATATAGTATTACGAGATAGATGATCTTGATCATGTTAGGCAGCTCACAAGATCCAACAATGAAGCACAATTAGGAGAAGACGACCATCTAGCTATGGACCCATAGTCCAGGGGTGAACTACTCACTCATCACTTCGGAGGCGATCATGGCGATGAAGAGTCCTCCGGAGATGATTCCCCTCTCCCGCAGGGGAATGACGATCTCTGAATCCCCAGATGGGATTCGCGGCGGCGGCGTCTCGGAAGGTTTTCCGTGTGGCTCTCGGTACAGAGGGTTTCGCGACGAAGACTTTAAGTAGGCGGAAGGGTAGGTCAAAGGGCGGCACGAGGGCCCACACCACAGGGCAGCGCGGGCCCACCCTGGCCGCGTGGCCTGGTGTGGCGGCGCCTCGTCGCCCACTCGTTATCCTTTCGGTCTTGGAAGCTTCGTGCAAAAATAGGACCACGGGCGTTGATTTCGTCCAATTCCGAGAATATTTTCTTACTAGGATTTCTGAAACCAAAAACAGCAGAAAACATCAACTGGCTCTTCGGCATCTTGTTAATAGGTTAGTGCCGGAAAATGCGTAAATACGACATATAATGTGTATAAAACATGTAGATATCATCAATAATGTAGCATGGAACATAATAAATTATCGATACGTCGGAGACGTATCACTTACCCTTATAATCTCCATGGAGACAGATGGCTCCAGAGCGACGCACCTCTTGTACAACCAATGGACCCCGCCATCTTGATGCTAGTTTGCCTGTAGAGAACTTGAAACGAGAGTTGAACAATAACACTTGGTCTCCTACAACTCCTTCCTCTTTATCCTTTTGTCATGCCAAATTTTAACTTTTTCGTTGAACAATCTAGCACTTTCATAAGCTTCATTTCTCCATTCATCCAATAGGTTTATGTCTAGGATTCTCTTCTCTCCCGCAGTTTTAAAATCAAAGTTAAGTTCCTTAATGGCCCACGTAGCTTTGTGGTCTAATTCTACAGGTAAATGACAATCTTTTCCATAGACCATTCTATAAGGAGACATTCCCATAGAATTTTTAAAAGTAGTTCTATAAGCCCATAATGCTTCATTATTTTTTTTGAAAGGAATACGGTAGGGGAAGCCCATAATGCTTCATTAATTTTTGTTGGCCAATCAGACCTAGACTTATTAACCGTCTTTTCCAATATACGTTTTAATTCCCTGTTGACCAAGTTAACTTGACCACTAGTTTGTGGGTGATATGGAGATGCTACTCTATGATTAACACCATATTTAGCCCATGTTTTTCTAAAAACTTGATGAATAAAGTGAGAACCACCATAAAAATCTAGGTACTCAAACCTGGGGAGAATGATGTCCTTCAACGTATTCATTGCAGTGGCATGGTCAACACTCTTTATCAGAATTGCTCTCACCCACTTAGTAACATAATCCACTTCAATCAAAATGTGAGTATGCTGCATTTTGAAGGCAGGAAATGACCCCATAAAGTCAAATCCCCAGACGTCAAATGGTTCAAGAGGTAATGTATAATTCATAGGGATTTCATTTCTCTTACCAATATTCCCAACACGTTGACATTTATCACAAGCTTTAACATAAGCAGCACAATCTTTAAATAAAGTAGGCCAATAAAAACCAGATTGCAATACCTTTGGAGATGTGCGGTCTCCCGCATGGTAGCCTCCATAAGGGTTGTCATGGCAGTCTTTTATAATACTTTGCTGTTCAAACTCAGGTACACAACGTCTAATAATACCATCAACTCCCTTCTTATAAAGAAAATGGTTTGCAAAAGATTTATAAACTTCTACTAAAATATGAGGATCAAGACCAAACCTATCCTTTAATTCTTCAAAAAATATAGTAGTAGAGAAATTCTCTATGCATGCATATTCAAAATCAAAACGAGGCTCATTACCTTTATCAAGATCCCATGCAACTGAATTATTAGCAATAGTATCCAATAAATTTCTTGCTTCTTGTTGAGTTCTATTAGTAAAACTCCCTTCAGATGAATAATCCAGAAAATCCCTATGATTTTGGGGAAGTCTGTGTGGGAGTTAGAAATAGAAATCTACGGAATACAACAAGGCGCTTAGAATAGTCTTGGCCTCCCATCTGTAGCAAACCCCAAGAGAAGGTGTGAAGAGCACATCAACAAGTTTTCCCTCGATGACAAAAATTTCATAAACTTTTTGGGAAAAAAGAGAAAGGTGTGAAAGCCATAGAAAGTTTTTCTTGTAGAAGGCATTTAGTTTCCAGAGAAAAGTCTTTGGCGTGCACTAAATAGTCTGAGACACGCTGTTGGGAAACCCCAAGAGAAAGGTGTGAAGAGCACATCAACAAGTTTTCCCTCAGTACGAAACCAAGGTTTAGTCGACCGGTAGGAGAAAGAGACGTGACTTAGAAGGTGTTCTGGATGGCTGGTGGCGGCACTACCGGCGTCGGCAACAACGTGGAACCTGCACACAACAACCAAATACTTTGCCCCAACTTACGGTGAGGTTGTCAATCTCACCGATTTGCAGACACAAAGGATTAGACGTATCGAATGGAAGGAGATTTTTGCAGAAAATAAAAAGAACAGGATGGCAGTTGAATTTATTAGTAAAGGAAATAGGACTGGGGTCCACAGTTCACTAGAGGTGTCTCTCCATAAAGAAATAGCATGTTGGATAAACAAATTACAGCTGGGCAATTGATAGAATATCGATCGATACATGACAAGATGATTACTATGATAATTTGGTATTGGGCATTACAACATAATATATAGACCGTAATCCAACTACGTTTATGACTAATAATCCACCTTCAGGTTAGCGTCCGCACCCCTTCCAGTATAAAATTGCAAGCAACAGACTATCGCATTAAGCAATGTGTGTAAAGTAAACAATAGAGTTACCCTCGGATAAAACATTGTTGGGTTATCCCTAGTAGCAACAACACATCTACAACCTTAGAAGTTATAAAGTCACTCTCCCAGATTACTAGAGGCATGAACCTACTATCAAGCATATAATACCCCCTTTGGTCACAGTATCCACTTGTCCAAAGTTTCTACTAACAGCAGGAGCATGCAAGATCACAAATAACATATGACATGAATATATAATCAATCTTAACATAGTACATAATATTCATCGGATCCCAACAAACCATACATAGAGGATTACATAAAGATGATCTTGATCATGTATGGCAGCTCACAAGATCAATACATGAAGCACATGGTGGAGAAGACAACCATCTAGCTACTGCTATGGACCCATAGTCCAGGGATGAACTACTCACGCATCACTTCGGAGGCGAGCATGGCAATGTAGACATGAAGAGTATAACATGAAGAGTAACTATGTTATAACATGAAGAGTAACTCAAACAATTCAATTGAACTTAGCAACTACTGTATGTTATAACATGAAGAGTAACTCAAACAAAGGAGTAACTCAAACAAAGGAGTAACTTTGTTTGATGTAACTTTTCTTCAGTTCCCGGCAACGGCGCCAGAAAAAGTCTTGCTGGCGTGCACTCGTAGTACGCAGACACGTTGTTGGTATAACATGAAGATGAATTGTAATTCAATTGAACTTAGCAACTATGTTATAACATGAAGAGGAACTCAAACAAAGGAGTAACTCAAACAATTCAATTGAACTCAGCAACTATGTTATCACATGAAGAGTAACTCAAACAAAGGATCATGAATAATACTGCATTAAAAGCAACTTTGTGTTTATGATCATAGAGTAAACATAATAAAGTGGTATTCAACATGTCCTTATGGAATAGCAAAACATAAATGCAAGGACACCTTCAAAGTTCAAAGGGTGACTAGATACAAGTAATTTGAGAACAAGCAATAGCACAATCATGAATCAATCAATAATAATTTTGGGACTATGCACATTGCAGTAAGAATAAAAACTATGCTCTCTTAATAAGTGCATAAAGTATAAGGTGGAGACTCAACATGAAAGTAAAAGAAAGACCCTTCGCAGAGGGAAGTAGGGATTACCCATGTGCTAGAGCTTTTTATTTTGAAAGCAATAGGAGTGTTGAAAATATTTATTTTGAGAGGTGCTACTTATGTCAACGGTAGTGATAAATAGTATGGCTTATGCATAATTACTTCCTATAAGTTTGCTTGCCTCATGCATAATATACTAATAGTGCTCACACCTTGTCCTAATTAGCTTGGACTTCCATGGATTTTCATCGCATACATATGTTTTAACCAAGTGTCACAAAGGGGTACCTCCTTGCCTCCTGTACAAAGGTCCTTAGGAGATGGATCTCATTTGATTTCTCAATTTTGATGAATCTCAACTTTTTTGGACATCCATACCGGGAGAGCAAGGACAACAGATATTTGGACTTTTGCGCAGCTGAAACTTCCACCATGTGAACATGGCTTTAGTTGGAGGCCCAATGTTCATCTCTAACAATATGCATACTCAAATCTTTGCAACTCATGATAAATCTCCCTTACTTCAAACAAGATGAGCATGCATAGTAATTCACATGATATTCAACAAAGACATATTGATGGTGTTCCCCATGAGAGCATGGTTATCACACAACAAGAAACTTATAAGAACTAAAAATGCATAAAACATAGTACTTGCCACAATAGTTTTAGACTACTTTCCCATGAGCTATAATTTACACAAAACAAGTGATAATTTTTTGAAGGTTTAAAGGTAGCACACAAGCAATTTACTTTGGAGTGGCGGTAAGCCACATATAGGTAGATATGGTGGACACAATTGGCAACTTTGGTTTTTGGTGGTTGGATGCACGAGTAGAGCTCATACTCAGTACAGGTGAAGGCTAGCAAAAGACTGGGAGCGACCAACTAAGAGAGCAATAATGGCCATAATCATGCATAACGACAAAACATTATCAATCAAAGCATAAAGTGATATTACAAAAAATAAATGATCATAGAGGCTTTAGTTGACTGTTTATAGTCATAACATGTTATAAGCATGCGCCAAGTCAACCCAACAAAGCATCAAAGGAGAATACCACAATACTATGCTTTTATGATAAAAACAACACATGATTCTTTTAGTGACAAATTATGCACTCTCAACCATTTGAAATAGGTCATGCTAAAACAATAAATACTAAGCATATGAAAAAAATAACATCCAACATGACATACCAAAGTCTATGCCACAGTCTAGACAAGCTCCATTTGCATCACTATAGTCATGAAACATTTTACTCGTATCCAACACCAATCAACTTATTTGAAATAACTCTCAGAGATGAAATACAATATGGACCAGAGAGCTAATCATACACAAATAAAGAATACTAACATGCTCTGAACAAAATTCAAGTGAAAGAACAGAGAGCTAGCAGTGAAAACTAGAACACAAGCAAAACATTGTGACGATAACTAGAGCGTTCTATGCAGTGAAAAGGAGCGGGTCTTTCTCAAAACAAATATGTCGGGATCCAACATATGCTACAGCAAACAAAACTAAACAAAACTAAAAACTAAAATAAAGACGCTCCAAGAACAACACATAGCGTATGAAGCAATAAAAATATAGTGTATAGAGAGATGACATGTTGCTTTGTTGATGAAGGTGATGCCTTGGGCATCCCAAAGCTGATGTACCTCTTGAGTATGTCTTGGGGTGCAGGGGCCTCTCAAGATTGAGCTTTGTCCATTTTCATCTCATCATCATTCTTCTCTCCCTACACTTGAAAACTTCCTTCATACAAAAACTTCTCACAATTCTTTATTAGCAGCATTAGTACAATCAAAATAAACAAATCCACTTGTGTTCAGTACTAACATATATCAAACATCTATTAATGCATAAGCTATTTTAGCAACCTTTAAATAGTTCTATGATCAAAGAACTCAAAAGAAAAAGATTTAAGTGAATGCAAATATTGCAGAAATCTGTCAAAACAAAACAGCAGGTAAAGATCGAAATTTCCAAAAATGCTCTGTTGCTTATTTCGAAAGTGGTCAACTAACCAAAGTTAGATAATAACCTGGGGCATAAGTATAAAACATGAAAGCTCAAAATTCCGCTCTGGCTATTTTTATGAATTTTTGTGGTAATAGCAGATCTGTTTTCAGACAACAACTTCCCAAACATTACTTTCTTCCTATTAGAGGCTATTCTTGGCACAAACACGAAATAAAAATGATAAGGAGCGATCATTATAGGGTAATAACTTCCAGACTCAACAAAAAGAAAAATTACCAAATAAAACATGAGTTGTCTCCCATAAGCGATTTTCTTTAACGCCTTTCAGCTAGGCGCGGTAAAAATATGAGCATCAAGTATTATCAAATGAAGAAGCATTAAGATCAATGCGAGAAGTTTTTTCAAAAATGATTTATATTTTATAAATATGAGTCTTAGTAGACCCTTTCTCTACTTTTAGGTTCACTACTTTCATCAAATAGATTTTCAGGAACAATCCAATCAAAATTCTTTTCCCAAGCTTCATGCATTGCTAATAATTTTAAAGGTATTAGTATTCTACATTATTTTATACTTTTGTTTTGGTCAAGTGTACCAAAGATATTTACACATGAGCCTAGCTTATCAAACCGATCAAAAACTTTCCTAGCTTCTATAACCACATCTTTAAATTCTCGAAGCAAAGTTTCTAGGATAAAATCTTTCTTTTCATCATCCTCAATTTCATGGAGTTTAAAAAACATTTGCTGCATAAATGGGTTAAGGCTAACAAATCTAGCCTCCAGCATTTGAACTAAACAAGCTGCAGCAGTTTCATAATCAGGAGCAAGTTCTACCAGGGATTTATCCTCAATATCTTTATGCTTACTAACATGATTGAAGAATTTTTCAATGTTATCTTTCCCAATTATAGAACCACTACCTACAGACAGGTCCTTCAGATCATACTTAGGAATAAACATAATGAACTAAAAACGAAATAACAACTATGTAAGAAACTAAGTTTTTGTGTTTTTAATATGAAGATAACTATAAAAGTAAACTATTTTTGTGTGTTTTTATATAATAAAGCAAACAAGAACAAAATAAAGTAAACTAAGCAAACTATAACACAGTAAAGATATTGGAGATGAGAGACTCCCGTTGCAGAAATCCTCTTTCGCCCGGCAACGGCGCCAGAAAAAGTCTTTGCTAGCATGCAGTTGACGTGGGAGTTAGAAATCTCTGTGATGTAACTTTTCTTCAGTTTAAACAGCGCCGAGAAAAAGTCTTCTTGGCGTGCACTCGTATGCCTTGGTTATCTTGGTGGCAAACCCCAAAAGGAAGGTGTGAAGAGCACGGCGGCAAGTTTTCCTTAGTACGAAACCAAGGTTTAGCAGGCCGGTAGGAGAAAGGAGTGACTTCTGAAGGTGTTATTTGACTTGGTGGTAGGGAGCGCACTACCGGCGTCAGCAACAACGTGGAACCTGCGCACAACACAACCCAAATACTTTGCCCCAACTTACAGTGAGGTTGTCAATCTCACCGATTTGCTAAACACAAAGGATTAGACGTGTCGAATTGAAGGAGATGTTTGCACAAAATAAACAGAACAGGATTGCTGTTGAATTTATCAGTAAAGGAAATGGGACTGGGGTCCATAATTCACTAGAGGTGTCTCTCCATAAAAAAATAGCATGTTGGGTAAACAAATTACAGCTGGGCAATTGACAGAATATCGATCGATACATGACAAGATGATTACTATGATAATTTGGTATTGGGCATTACAACATAATACATAGACTGTAATCCAACTGCGTCTATGACTAATAATCCACCTTCATGTTAGCGTCCGCACCCCTTCCAGTATAAAGTTGCAAGCAATAGACTATCGCATTAAGCAATGTGTGTAAAGTAAACAATAGAGTTACCCTCGGATAAAACATTGTTGGGTTATCCCTAGTAGCAACAGAACATCTACAACCTTAGAAGTTATAAAGTCACTCTCCTAGATTACTAGAGGCATA
Organism: Lolium multiflorum; assembly: GCA_030979885.1. Taxonomy (NCBI): domain Eukaryota; kingdom Viridiplantae; phylum Streptophyta; class Magnoliopsida; order Poales; family Poaceae; genus Lolium; species Lolium multiflorum. The sequence goes on from CM061750.1 coordinate 403,853,478, forward strand.
AACCTACTATCGAGCATAAATACCCCCTCTTGGAATCACAAGTATCCACTTGGCTAGAGTTTCTACTAGCAACGGAGAGCATGCAAGATCACAAATAACATATGACATGAATATACAATCAATCTTAACATAGTAGACAATATTCATCGGATCCCAGCAAACCAAACATAGAGGATTACATAAAGATGATCTTGATCATAGAAGATAACAATACTTGTATGCAACCAACAAAAAACTATATAACAATTGCCATGAATAATTCACTACCCAAACATCAACATAGAGATTCAATAGATCATGGGAAAACAATATATTGCATCATACATCATGTTTGCCAAGAGATTACAGAGGGGGATGATGAAGAGTTGATGTAGATGTTGATGAAGATGATGAAGATGGTGCTGATGCCTTCACCGGAGGGGGTGGAGTCCACCGGGAGGCGGCCACAGGAGGCGGCGGCGGTGCCTGGAGAGGCGGGGGCTGCCCTTGGGGGCAACGCCCCCTTGCCCCTTTTTCTTCCTTGGACTTGGTGCTGGTGTGGAGGAGGTTTTCCCCCTCATTGGCGGCTGCCAAGGAGGACGATTTACGTCACAATGGATGGGTGCCTCCAAAACAAGGGTTTCCCCTCAATATATAGAGGTGGAGATGCAATATTGGCCATGAAATTGATGCCCCTTTGATCCAAGGGTTCTTTGTCACCTATAGAAACTTCCTAGGAGTCCTCTCTGTACTTTATGAGTCCATAAAGTCGTGGCTTAGCCGAATCCATCAAATATGGCAAGGGTTTGTGTCAATCACGTTACCAATTTTCGGGTTTCTGAAACTGCCTCTATACCCTTCATTAATATCGCTACCACGGGAGCATCACGAATCCGATTGGGGATTTTTTTATGTCAAATTAAATATATGGAAATTATACACAACTTTGTCAATAGGCACTTTTTCATTTGACGCTATCTTCAGGGATCCTCAGGGCCATCTTTCGACAGATTTCAGGAAACACCAAATTTCACCATAATGATCGGTTTCCTTTCATATTTATCTATTTCCTACACAAAAACATTTAAAACAAGAAATGGTGTACTTATTCAAATATTAATATGTTAATCCCAATAAATATTATAAAGTTACAATAGAATAAGGATTTTAGTGCAATATACTACAAGCAGGTTCATGTATGCATTTTACATGCATCAACATTCCCCAAACTTAACATATGCTTGTCCTCGAGCATGATGGTGATAAAACTATCATGGACTTTTGAGTTTATTGAATCTATTCTATATAATCATGCAAAGTCTTACAAGGTTCATTCAATAAAGAATGACAATAATTAATATGAACTAATCAAGTGATAACTCTTACATTCAACAAAGCATGCATAATAGTAAATAACATTGTAAGAAACGTGAATGATAAGTATTATGAATTATAAAGCATGCTTGGAAGAATCCTATAGAATTGTTCGAACACTCTTTGTCCTCTCTTTTCAGGAATTTTTCTTTTGACTCTTGAACACAAGAAAGTAAGCAGGAAATGCATGTGCTAAACCTCCAACAAAATAAAAAAGTAAAGAGCATAAAACATGGTTTTGAGCTATGAAATTCATGTCAACAATAATAATAAGGATGGGTTACCAAGTATCTCATGTATAAAGATATCTTTGTGTCATGTGTTTCACCTCTTATGAGTAAGTGTTGCCTCACTTTTTTGAATGATAAGGACTACATCTCTTGTTAGTCAACTCCAGGTTACCAAGACTTTTCGACATATATGTTTTAATCAAGTATCGCAATGGGGTACCTTCATGCGACCTATACAAAGGACCAACGGAGATATGCATCTCAATTGTAGGTCATCCATACCGGAAAAACATGAACAACAGACGTTGAGCATCCTCTCTAACTCTCTCTCTCTCTCTCTCTCACTTTTTTCATACTCTTTTTGTTTATTTTCTCACTCTTTTTTTCACAACTCTTTTTTACACAACACTTTTTTCACTCTTCCTATTGAGGATGCTCGTTGCTGAAACTTCCACCATGATTAAGCATGGCTTAGGTTAGTGGCCCATTGCTCTTCTCTAATAATGCATGCTTACTTGCTTAAATAACCTCCACTTATTTCACAAGAGATAGCCATCAACAAAACAAAATAAATGATGATCAACGCAGGGTGCAATACCCCAAGAGTGCAATGTTGAAAGAGTTCCCCAGTAAACATGGTTACGGTCTAGCTCATTACTCATAATCAGTCAAACCAACAACATGCATAGTGGTATTTCCTACCAAACCTTACTTTCTTATGAGCTTTAAATTACACAAAAAGGATATTTTGAAAAGGCTGGAGGAAAAACACACACATTATACTTGGAATAGCAAGTGCTATATAGGTAGGTATGTGATGACCCACAAGTATAGGGGGTGTATCGTAGTACTTTCGATAAATAAGAGTGTCGAACCCAACGAGGAGCAGAAGGTGTTGACAAGCAGTTTCGATGAAGGATTCACTGTAAATGCTCACAAACAAGTTTTCAGGTGGTTTTGATATAGCATATAAATAAAGTACAAGTAAATAAAATGCGAGATAATTGCAGCGAGTGGCCCAATCCTTTTTAGCACAAAGGACAAGCCGGTTTGTTTACTTATAATGACCAAACGTTCTTGAGGACACACGGGGATTTAGTCTAGTGCTTTCGCTTCATATAGTTGATTAATCTTCATTGTTTTGATAAGTATTGTGTGGGTGAACCTATGCTAATGCACCGCCCTTCCTAGGACTAATACATACTTGTGATTATACCCCTTGCAAGCATCCGCAAATACAAGAAAGTAATTAAGATAAATCTAACCACAGCCTTAAACTCTGAGATCCGCTATCCCTCCTGCATCGATATACCAACGGGGGTTCAGGTTGCTGTCACTCCGGCAACCCCACAATTAGCAAACGAATACAAGATGTACTCCCCTAGGCCCATAAGGTGAAGTATCATGTAGTCGACGTTCACATGACACCACTAGAAGAATAACACCACAACTTAAATATCAAACCATTAAATATTACTCAACATAGTTCACTACTAACATTTAGACTTCACCCATGTCCTCAAGAACTAAACGAACTACTCACGAGACATCATATGGAACATAATCAAAGGTGATATGATGATGAATAACAATCTGAACATAAACCTTGGTTCAATGGTTTCACTCAATAGCATCAATAACAAGTAGTAATCAACACCGGGAGAGTTTCCCCTATCAAACAATCAAGATTCAACCCTAGATGTTACAGCGGTGACGAGGTGCAGCGGTGGAGATGGCGGTGTAGATGGTGGAGATGATGATGATGATGATCCCAATGAAGTCCAGCTCGATGACGGTGACGATGGCGTCGATTTCCCCTCCGGGAGGGAATTTCCCCGGATTCCTGCCCGCCGGAGAGCTCTTTTCTCTCTGGTGTTTCTCCGCCCCGCAGAGGCGGACTGTCTATTCAGCTTATCCCCCGTGCCTTAGGTTTTCGGACGAAGAAGTACACGAAGGAGAGAAGGCGGCTGGGGGTGGGCCCCTCCCCACAAGGCAGCGGCCTGGCCTGGGCCCGCGCCGGCCTATGAGGGGCCATGGCGGCCCTCCGCGGTCCTCCTTTTGGCTAGCTTCGTCTGAAAAATAAGATGTTCTGTGTAATTTCCGTCAATTGTTGATCTTCGTAAATATGGCGGTGTTTTTTCCAGAATCCTCGACTCCGGTGAATAATTCTCCAATAATCATGAAACATGCAAAATAGGTGAAATAACATAAGTATCATCTCTAAATATGAAATATATCAATGAATAACAGCAAATTATGATATAAAATAGTTGCTATGTAGGTAGGTATGATAGACATTGGATTTGAGTTGAGCTTGGAAACAAGTCTATGCTTGTGTAAGAATTTAAATCTTTTGGCTAGCAAGTGGTCTAAAAGCATGCAATAGTATCCATAGAGCTATTCATTCATTCTCAAACAGTGATACTTAAAATTAAACATCTATGTATACTAGTGAGAAGCCACTCAATAAGGCACATATCAAATCATCACTCAATAAAGCATTTGAAACTAATATTACTATGCACAATATAAATTTCAGCTTTTAATTCATCCCACTTCATCTTTTTATAACAGCAACTCACTTTCATGGAGGCATTCAAGAATATGATAATTTATTTCAGTAGCTCATTAATATGAATGCAAGACATTTGTCATCATGGAAATATTTATTTCAAAGCAAAACTAGACACAAAACTAATAAAGGACGCTCCAAGTTTTTGTGAGAATTCTATGTTGCTCAAAAAACAAAGTTTAGAAGTGTGCAAACCGAGAGATATAATATGAGTCCAGTGGGGTGCCTTGGGCATCCCAAGCTTATGGTTTTCACTATTCTTGGATTTCTTTTGGTGTGGTGTTCTTCCATTCCATGTGAAAGAAACTTCAACACAAAACTTTCTGCCCATTCTTTTCTATGGGGTGACATTAGAGGTACAAATAAATCATGCTTGCTGATATTTTCTTCATAAATAAAATTATATCTTTATGAACCAAAGATCACATAATGTGTTGGAGATATGCCCAATAGGCAATAATAAAAATGTTTATTGTTATATCTTAGTGTTCATGATAACTGTTTACATCCCATGCTATAATTGTATTAACCAGAAACATTAATACTTATGTGTTTTGTATAAAAGAAAGTCCTTATAAGCCTCTTGTTAAACTAGCTTGTCGATTAATAGATGATCATGGTTTCCCGATCATGAACATTGGATGTTATTAATAACAAGATCATATCATTAGGTGAATGATGTGATGGACATACACCCATAGTAAGCGTAGTATACGATCAAGTTATTAAGTTTGTTTTGCTACAAGCTTTAAGATACATAGTAACCTAATCCTTAGACCATGAGATCATGTTAATCACATACACCGGATGGATACTTTGGTGACATCAAACACTACTTTGTAAATGGGTAGTTATAAAGGTGGCATTAAGTGTTTGGAAAGTATAGGTTGAAGCGTGTGGATTAATAGTGGGATTTATCCATCCAAATGACGGATTGATATACTCTGGGCCCTCTCGGTGGAATGTCATCCAATTAGCTTGCAAGCATGTGACTAGATCACAATGGATGTCATATCACGGTACGAGTAAAGAGTACTTATCAATAACGAGGTTGAACTAGGTATAGAGATACCGACGATCAAGCCTCGGATAAGTAAAGTATCGTGCAACAAAGGGAATCGGTATCGTATGTTAATGGTTATTTCAATCACGAAGTCATCGTTGAATATGTGGGAGCCATTATGGATTTCCAGGTCCCGCTATTAGTTATTTATCGGAGAAGTGTCTCGATCATTTCTGCGTAGTTCACGAACCGTAGGGTGACACACTTAAGGTTCAATGTCGTTTTAAGTAGATATGGAATATGGAATGGAGTTAGAATATTGTTTGGAGTCTCAGATGGGATCCAGGACATCATGAGGAGTTCCGGAATGGTCCGGAGAATAAGATTCATATATGGGAAGTCACATTCCAAGTTTGGGAATGGTCCGGTGAATTTATGGAAGGTTCTGGAATCATCTGGAACAATTCACTATGGAAGGTGGAGTCCCTCCGGGACTCCACCAGCCCTAGCCAACCCACCAAGTGGGAAGGTGGATTCCATGGTGGACTCCACCTTCATGGGCGGCCACATGAGAAGGAAAGGGAGGAATCCCTCTTGATCTAGGTTTCCCAATTTGGTAAGTTTTGGAGTTGGACTTCAATGTGGTTTTTGGGTGAATCCTAGGCTTTCCACCTATTTAAAGGGGTGAGAAGGGGAGGCGCTGGCCACTACTTGGCCGCACCACCAAGGCACCAAGAACCGGTGCCTAGCCCCCTCTCTCTAAACCCTAGCGATTCCTCCTCCACTTATCTCCCGCACGGCTTACGGCAAAGTCATGCCAGAGTTCTTCACCACCACTGTCACCACGTCGTCGTGCTGCTGGGATTCCGAGGTGGATCTACTTTCGCCGGTCACCAACAGGGAGAAGGACGTCTTCATCGACACCGTACATGTGATCGAGTGTGGAGGTGCTGCCCGATTGTGGCACCGTCAAGATCTTCTACGCGCTGTTGGAAGCGGCAAGTAATCGACTACATCATGCACGAGATTTATCTCAATAACGCTTAGCGATTTTCGAGGGTATGATGATCTCATCTCGTTGCTACCATCTACTAGATTAGATCTTGTCTTGTTATTCGTTCTTGCGGTAGGAATTTTTTTGTTTTCTATGCTACCAATCCCTACATAGTGTTCTACTCATTCTAATATATCAAAAATTCCAAGTAAAAAATCATTTTCATACACAAAAGAATGAATAAAACATAGTAAGGCAGAATCTGTCTAGAATTTTTGATGCAGCAAACTGAATTTTTGTCATGACTTAGACACCTCAGAAAAAGTTAGCCAATTTACGTGCACATAGAGGGTGGAAATTTACAGATACTATGATTTTATCAAGATTTTAGGAGTCACCAAAAAAATACAAAAATCATGCACTAAAAAGTGCAGTGCAGAAAACAACAACTCCCACTTTTCTTTTGCAACTTTTAACATCCAAATGGGTAAAAACTTGGTAATTTATTTAGAAACCAGAGAGTAAACAAAAATAAAATTAACATGGTACAACAAGCATGCATAGGAAAAACTAAAAACAAAGATAAATAAAGACGTGGTCCCCGCAAACATTCAACTGTATCATGAAGATAAAACTAGAACATGAGTTTGAAATGATTTACTTAAGATACTTGTGTTACCACCCGATTTTGGCCAAATCAGGAGATGGGCCGTAAGGGCTTGAAAGATTACGCACGGAGCATCTTTGAAGCGGCCTTGTGCTGAATTTTGGGCCAAGTTGCCCGTGTATCTGTAATATTATTAGATCGTATCGTGTTTAGAATTAACAGTTAGAGTCCGGCCCGTGCACGGTTAGGTGCACGCCTCAATTAGAAAGTCCCTTGGACTATAAATATGTATCTAGGGTTATCGGAAAAGGAGGACAATCATCGTTCAACCAACACAAATCAGGCGCATCGCCACCCCTTTCTTCGAGGGTTTCTTCCGGGTAAGCACCATGCTGCCTAGATCGCATCTAGCGATCTAGGCAGTACATTATTCGTCAACCTTGTACTGCTCGTGTTGAAGCCTTGTTGATGGCGAGCAGTACTATTTATCCTTAGGTGTCTAGGGGCTTGCATTGATGCTTTCACGTGCATATTTGCGTGGCGATGCCGTCCCTCGACACCTAGCTGCCCTTACGTCTATCCGACGTAAGGGCAGCATCTTGCTTGTTCGTTACTTAGTAGATCCGATCCGTTATAGTTGCTCCTTGCTCCGCAGCAGGATTAGTTTAATATCTCATAGTTAGGCCTTACGCTGGGGTCGGAGGGATCCGGTAGTGCGTTAGATGTTGTTCACCGTCCCTGCGAGGGATGTTCCGGGAATCGACGTTATGTTGGTTTTTAGGCCTCTCGTAGGGGTGGTTTGCATCATCTTCCGTAGCTGCTAGGCCCGATCACGCGTAGGACGTTCCGGTTATGCGGTGAAAACCCTAAACTGTCGTGGATCGTTTTAGCTTTGTCCTGATCAAGCAGGATCCCCATGCCATTGTAAATCCAACGTGAAACATGGGGCGATCGGCTCCTTGAGCCGATCCACAGGGAAACCTGAGAGCCGATAGGGCTCGTATTTAATGTTTACGTGTCTACCATGCAGGAACAATCGAAGCACTCTAACACCTTCCTGATCGGGTCTAGGTCAGGTGGCACGCCCTAGCAACCGCCAGGACGTGGCTAGAAGATTTGCGGGACGACGCGAGGTGCCAGGGTCCACTAAGCGGCCCTGGGAGCTTCCCGGCTCTTCGTGTTGCTCAGCCATTGCCCGTCGGTGGGTTTTGGGAGGGTAACACATTCTGGCACGCCCGGTGGGACAACCTTCTGCAACATCCACGTCAACATCGGCATCCGAGATGGCGGAGGAACAGATCACATACGAGGATCTTCCTCCTGATCATAAGAAGAAGTACGATGAGCTGAAGGCCATCGTTGAAGCCGAACTCATCGGCTCCTTTGAGACAACCCGTTCTCACAACATCAAGCTCAAAGGAAACACGTGTCCGTCGCATGGCGTCAATACAGTAGATCTCAGCCACTCTATAAGGGAGCCAGGGTTCTCCTTTAGTGTCAATATGGCCAGGCTGGTGAACTGCCATAGCACGGACAAAGCAGAGAGCAGCCACTCTCGTGGCAAGGATAAAGAGGAGGCCGTTCCACGCGACCGGCCCCAAGATGATGATAGACGGTACCTAACCGAGGAGGAGGTGAGAAGCATACGATATCAGCGCCCACTCTCCGTGCATCTCCTCAACAAATATGAGCAGCAGTATGACCGACGTCGGCGCTACGACGAAGACGATGAAAAATATCGTCGGTCTGATGCGGAAACAGGAGGTATCGTCAGTATGATGGAAGCAACGACGGGTACGAACGCCACGCTGGAGGGAGGTCAAGGAGCAAGACAACGTGAATAAGCACTGGAACTGTCCCTTCTTCAAACATTGCTGGGACTCAGGAATGAGCCGATTGCCAACAATCGAGAACTGCCCAGAATGCAAACAGCGAAGGAGAAGGACAAACGAGTTTCGTGTTCGAGCGTCTAGGACCTCTCACCACATAACAAGCGAGCTGAGTCCTCTCAAGAAGAAGACTTCGAGGAGTCGATGGAGAAGAAGATAGGTATCACCGACCAAGGTGGTGCCCTCGATGGACTCAGCCATTCTCATAAGCATAGAGTGCGCCGTCGCAACTGGAAGAAGCCGAGGCACGTACCATTACACGTTGAGAAGAGCACGGCCCGATCTGGCCGTGAAAATTCAGCAAACAGTGGAGACGAAGGCGCGCCCGCCAAAGAAAGTATGGCGCCCAAAACAGGCGAAAGCCGATGCACAGGCATCGGCTGATGCCGATGCGGAGGCATCGGCCGATACAAACATGGTATCCGTGACCCGGACGGAGTAGCAGGTCCAAGACATTGGACGTACGTGGCAAGGCCGATCCCTGAGATCGGCCCTCAAAAAAATGAAAAGCAAAGGATCTTATCTCCAGCATGCCACGTAGCTACATTAGAAATCCAAGGAGTTGCAAACCATCGCCAAAGCATTGCAACGGAAAAGGAGGCCGATTCCCGCAATCGGCCAAAATTATCCTCAATATCCTTTTGTCTGTGTTCAGCATTGATCCAACAGATGCCTGAAGAGCCGATACCATCAATGACTTGACAGAATCGGCTCGGGGGCACATAGATGGATAAGACACGAGGATACGAAGCTGAGAATGCATGCCAAACGCCCAGCAGAACAGCTCAAAGATGGGGGCCGATACATAAACAAATCGGCCGCAAAAAATCGAAAATACAGAAATTTTTGAGCACAGCCGATGCATAGACATCGACTTAAGGATTCAAAGCCGATGCACGGCCATCGACTCAAGGGATACAACTGCTACAAGCAAGCCCAATAGAGCAGTAACATCTACTGGAGGAACCCCTCATTGGAATTGCTTGGTGATGCGCGTAGATGTACACGTCCGTTGGGAACCCCAAGAGGAAGGTATGATGCGCACAGTGGCAAGTTTTCCCTCAGTATGAAACCAAGGTTTAATCGAACCGGTAGGGAGCCAAGAAGCACGTTGAAGGTTGATGGTCGCGAAATGTGATGCGGCGCAACACCGGGGATTCCGGCGCCAACGCGGAACGCGCTGCACAACACAACCAAGTACTTTGTCCCAACGCAGTGAGGTTGTCAATCTCACCGGCTTGCTGTAACAAAGGATTAAACGTATCGAGTGGAAGATGTTTGCAAAGAAAACAGTAAACACAAGTAGATTGTATGCTATGTAAAGAATAGGACCGGGGTCCACAGTTCACTAGAGGTGTCTCTCCCATAAGATAAAAGCATGTTGGGTGAACAAATTACAGTCGGGCAATTGACAAAATAGAGAAAGGCATAACAATGCATATACATGATATGATAAATATAGTGAGATTTAATTGGGCATTACGACAAAGTACATAGACCGCCATCCAACTGCATCTATGCCTAAAAAGTCCACCTTCAGGTTATCATCCGAACCCCCTCCAGTATTAAGTTGCAAAGCAACAGACAATTGCATTAAGTATGGTGCGTAATGTAATCAACAACTACATCCTTAGACATAGAATCAATGTTTTATCCCTAGTGGCAACAGCACATCCACAACCTTAGAACTTTATGTCACTGTCCCCGATTCAATGGAGGCATGAACCCACTATCGAGCATAAATACTCCCTCTTGGAGTTAAGAGTAAAAACTTGGCCAGAGCCTCTACTAATAACGGAGAGCATGCAAGATCATAAACAACACATAAACAATAGATTGATAATCACCATAATCATAGTACTCTCTATCCATCGGATCCCGACAAACACAACATATAGAATTACATATAGATGATCTTGATCATGTTAGGCAGCTCACAAGATCTAACAATGAAGCACAACAAGGAGAAGACGACCATCTAGCTACTGCTATGGACCCATGGTCCAGGGGTGAACTACTCACTCATCACTCCGGAGGCGACCATGGCGGTGAAGAGTCCTCCGGAGATGAATCCCCTCTCCGGCAGGGGTGCCGGAGGCGATCTCCGAATCCCCCCGAGATGGGATTCGCGGCGGCGTCTCTCAAGGTTTTCCGTATCGTGGCTCTCGATCGGGGTTTCGCGACGGAAGCTTTAAGTGGCGGAGGGTCAACGCGGGGGCCACACGAGGGGCCCAGGGGACAGGTCGGCGCGGCCAGGGCTTGGGCCGCGCGGCCACCCCCCTGGCCTCCTCGTGGCCCCACTTCGTTAGGTCTTCGGTCTTCTGGAAGCTTCGTGCAAAAATAGGACCCTGGGCGAAAGTTTCGTCCAATTCCGAGAATATTTTTTTACTAGGATTTCTGAAACCAAAAACAGCAGAAAACAGCAACTGGCTCTTCGGCATCTTGTTAATAGGTTAGTTCCGAAAATGCATAAATATGACATATAATGTGCATAAAACATGTAGGTATCATCAATAAGTAGCATGGAACATAAGAAATTATCGATACGTTGGAGACGTATCAGCATCCCCAAGCTTAGTTCTGCTCGTCCCGAGCAGGTAAAACGATAACAAAGATAATTTCTGAAGTGACATGCCATCATAATCTTGATCATACTATTTTGTAAACATATGTAATGAATGCAGCGATCAAAGCAAAGGTAATGACATGAGTAAACAAGCTGAATCATATAGCAAAGACTTTTCATGAATAGTACTTCAAGACAAGCATCAATAAGTCTTGCATAAGAGTTAACTCTAAAAGCAATAAATCAAAGTAAAGGTGTTGAAACAACACATAAGAAGATTAAGTTTCAGCGGTTGCTTTCAACTTGTAACATGTATATCTCATGGATATTGTCAACATAAAGTAATATAACAAGTGCAATATGCAAGTATGTATGAATCAATGCACAGTTCACACAAGTGTTTGCTTCTTAAGGTGGAAGGAGATAGGTAAACTACTCAACAATAAAAGTAAAAGAATGGTCCTTCAAAGAGGAAAGCATCGATTGTTGTATTTGTGCTAGAGCTTTTATTTTGAAAACATGAAACAATTTTGTCAACGGTAGTAATAAAGCATATGAGTTATGAAAATTATATCTTACAAGTTGCAAGCCTCACGCATAGTATACTAATAGTGCCCGCACCTCGTCCTACTTAACTTGGACTACCGGGTCTTCGCATGCCATGTTTCAACCAAGTGTCACAAAGGGGTACCTCCATGCCGCTTGTACAAAGGTCAAGGAGAATGCTCGCATTTCGGATTTCTCGCTTTTGATTATTCTCAACTTAGACATCCATACCGGGACAACATGGACAACAGATAATGGACTCCTCTTAAATGCATAAGCATGTAGCAAAGTTATTATTCTCATATGAGATTGAGGATATATGTCAAAACTGAAACTTCCACCATGATTCATGGCTTTAGTTAGCGGCCCAATGTTCTTCTCTAACAATTTTGCATGCTCCAACCACTAAAATGATAGACCTTCAGACAAGACGGACATGCATAGCAACTCACATGATATTCAACAATGGTTGATGGCGTTCCCCAGCATGGTTATCGCACAACTTAATAAAATATAAAGTGCATAAGCACATATTCAATACTACGATAGTTTTTAAGGCTATTTTGTCCCATGAGCTATATATTGCAAAGGTGAATGATGGAATTTTAAAGGTAGCACTCAAGCAATTTACTTTGGAATGGCGGAGAAATACCATGTAGTAGGTAGGTATGGTGGACACAAATGGCATAGTAGTTGGCTCAAGGATTTTGGATGCATGAGAAGTATTCCCTCTCGATACAAGGTTTAGGCTAGCAAGGTTATTTGAAGCAAACTCAAGGATGAACAAGTGCAGCAAAACTCACATAAAAGACATATTGTAAACATTATAAGACTCTACACCGTCTTCCTTGTTGTTCAAAACTCAATACTAGATATTATCTAGACCTTAGAGAAACCAAATATGCAAATCAAATTTTAGCAAGCTCTATGTATTTCTTCATTAATGGGTGCAAAGCATATGATGCAAGAGCTTAAACATGAGCACAACAATTGCCAAGTATCACATTATCCAAGACATTTTAGAATTACTACATGTAGCATTTTCCAATTCCAACCATATAACAATTTAACGAAGAAGAAACTTCGCCTTGAACATTATGAGTAAAGCCTAAGGACACATGTGTCCATATGCAACAGCGGAGCGTGTCTCTCTCCACAAAGTGAATGCTAGGATCCATCTTATTCAAACAAAAACAAAAACGAAAACAAACCGACGCTCCAAGCAAAGAATACAAGATGTGATTGAATAAAAATATAGTTTCAGGGAGGAACCTGATGATGTTGTCGATGAAGAAGGGGATGCCTTGGGCATCCCAAGCTTAGACGCTTGAGTCTTCTTAAAATATGCAGGGGTGAACCACGGGGGCATCCCCAAGCTTAGAGCTTTCACTCCTCTTGATCATAGTATATCATTCTCCTCTCTTGACCCTTGAAAACTTCCTTCACACCAAACTTCAAGCAAACTCATTAGAGGGTTAGTGCACAATTAATAATTCACTCATTCAGAGGTGACACAATCATTATTTTCACTTCTGGACATTGCATAATGCTACTGGACATTAATGGATCAAAGAAATAAATCCAACATAGCAAAAGAGGCAATGCGAAATAAAAGGCAGAATCTGTCAAAAACAGAACAGTCCGTAAAGACGAATTTATAAATGGCACCAGACTTGCTCAAATGGAAAAACTCAAAACTAATGAAAGTTGCGTACATATCTGAGGATCACGCTCGTAAATTGGCAGATTTTTTCGAATTTTCTACAGAGAATTGTGCCCAGATTCGTGACAGACAGCAATGCTGTTTCTGCGCAGCGATCCCAAATATAACATCAACTTTGACATAGAAACTTTACTTGGCACAAAAACATGATAAGGAGAGGTTGCTACAGTAGTAAACAACTTCCAAGACTCAACAAAACAAAAAATTGCTGTAGGTAAAAACATGGGTTGTCTCCCATAAGCGCTTTTCTTTAACGCCTTTCAGCCGCAGAAAGTGCAAATCAAGTAACATCGAGAGTAGAAGCATCAACATTATTATTTTTCATGCAAACACAACTTGTTGCAGAGGGTGCTTTAGGTGCTCCATTATCTAAATTTTCTATGGTGGTGCTAGGGGTTTTAGCAATTTTAGGCCTATAGTAATTCTTTTGTTTAGGCACTTTAGAGGCATACATGAATTTTTGCTCTTTACCCACATAGGCTTTCTCATTATACTTGAGAGAAGAAAAGGTTGAACCCAAGGTTCCCATAGCTTTTTCAAGTTCATCAATCCTATTGTTTTGATTATCATGGATAACACAAGTTCCTAGGACACTAATTCTTTCATCAATTCCTCCTAGGGATTTATCAAGTTCATCAGTTTTATCCAATAACATTTCTAATTTAGTTTCAATACTTGGAAAATTTTTCTCTATGGTTTCCAATTTTTTCATAACATCTTCAAGAGAGATTTCAATTTTAACTTCATTAACAGGTGGTATTCCAACTAGACTCTCAATGATGCAACTAGCTTCTAAAGCGGGAGTACCTAGGAAATTACCTCCCGAAAGAGTATCAAGAACATATCTATTCCAACTAGATAAACCAACATAAAAGTTCCTAAGAAGGATAGTGGTGGAGTGTTTCTTAATGCACCTTTGATGAGCATTACTAATTCTATACCAAGCATCTTTAAAACTTTCTCCACCTTGTTGCTTAAAAGAACGAACTTCAACTTCAGGATTACTCATGATAACAGGAATAAAGTAAACTAGGCAAATTAAGTAAAGATAAGTAACTAATTTTTTTTGTGTGTTTTCGATATAGAGAGCAAGACAGTAAATAAAGTAAAACTAGCAACTAATTTTTTTGTGTTTTGATTTAGTGCAGCAAACAAAGTAGTAAATAAAATAAAGCAAGACAAAAACAAAGTAAAGAGATTGAGAAGTGGAGACTTTGCAGCGTGTCTTGATCTCCCGGCAACAGAAAAAGTGCTTGATGCTCGTAGATGTACACGTCCGTTGGGAACCCCAAGAGGAAGGTATGATGCGCACAGTGGCAAGTTTTCCTCAGTATGAAACCAAGGTTTAATCGAACCAGTAGGGAGCCAAGAAGCACGTTGAAGGTTGATGGTCGCGAAATGTGCGGCGCAACACCAGGGATTCCCGCGCCAACGCGGAACCTGCACAACACAACCCAAGTACTTTGTCCCAACGAAACAGTGAGGTTGTCAATCTCACCGGCTTGCTGTAACAAAGGATTAAACGTATCGAGGGGAAGATGTTTGCAAAGAAAACAGTAAAACAAGTAGATTGTATGCTATGTAAAGAATAGGACCGGGGTCCACAGTTCACTAGAGTGTCTCTCCCATAAGATAAAAGCATGTTGGGTGAACAAATTACAGTCGGGCAATTGACAAAATAGAGAAAGGCATAACAATGCATATACATGATATGATAAATATAGTGAGATTTAATTGGGCATTACGACAAAGTACATAGACCGCCATCCAACTGCATCTATGCCTAAAAAGTCCACCTTCAGGTTATCATCCGAACCCCTCCAGTATTAAGTTGCAAAGCAACAGACAATTGCATTAAGTATGGTGCGTAATGTAATCAACAACTACATCCTTAGACATAGAATCAATGTTTTATCCCTAGTGGCAAGGACATCCACAACCTTAGAACTTTCCGTCACTGTCCCAGATTCAATGGAGGCATGAACCCACTATCGAGCATAAATACTCCCTCTTGGAGTTAAGAGTAAAAACTTGGCCAGAGCCTCTACTAATAACGGAGAGCATGCAAGATCATAAACAACACATAAACAATAGATTGATAATCACCATAATCATAGTACTCTCTATCCATCGGATCCCGACAAACACAACATATAGAATTACATATAGATGATCTTGATCATGTTAGGCAGCTCACAAGATCTAACAATGAAGCACAACAAGGAGAAGACGACCATCTAGCTACTGCTATGGACCCATGGTCCAGGGGTGAACTACTCATCATCACTCCGGAGGCGACCATGGCGGTGAAGAGTCCTCCGGGAGATGAATCCCCTCTCCGGCAGGTGCCGGAGGCGATCTCCTGAATCCCCGAGATGGGATTCGCGGCGGCGGCGTCTCCGTAAGGTTTTCCGTATCGTGGCTCTCGTGCCGGGGTCGCGCGGAAGCTTTAAGTAGGCGGAGGGTCAACGCGGGGGCCACACGAGGCCCAGGGACAGGTCGGCGCTGCCGTGGCTTGGGCGCGCCGGCCACCCCCGCCTCCTCGTGGCCCCACTTCGTTAGGTCTTCGGTCTTCTGGAAGCTTCGTGCAAAATAGGACCCTGGGCGAAAGTTTCGTCCAATTCCGAGAATATTTCTTTACTAGGATTTCTGAAACCAAAAACAGCAGAAAAAAGCAACTGGCTCTTCGGCATCTTGTTAATAGGTTAGTTCCAAAAATGCATAAATATGACATATAATGTGCATAAAACATGTAGGTATCATCAATAAAGTAGCATGGAACATAAGAAATTATCGATACGTTGGAGACGTATCACTACGCGACCAGCCCTTTCTTCAAGGACTTCCAACTCTTCTCGCAAGACTTCAAGCTCGCACACCGGCAGGCATCTTGGGCGTCCAAGATGGCCCTTTTCTCATTCAATATTTGCCGACAAGTGGAGGATCGCGGCCCCGACCAACCACGGAGCAGCACAAGCATGCGTTCAGGTTAAGGGTGAGCCCGACGAAGGGGCATGTCTTTTCTAAGACTAGAAGGATAGTCGATGATGAAGCAATCGGCTATGACATTCTTTGCTTAAGGTTTGGCTAGGGTGGTGACTTGGTCGCGTTACATCATTGACCAAAGTGGGGAAGAGCATCAGGAAACATCCTCACCAGGAGCTGCATTAGTCTGCCAAGACGACGAGCCAAAGGCGCAAGGCTTGAGCGAAAGAAGCTCGGGGGCATGTACAGAAAATGTACCCAGGTGAGCCGATTCAGAATTAGTCGGCCGGTAAAAATCGAGGAAGTACGAAGGATCTCAGCTATAGCCGATGCTTAGACGTCGACGCTAGTACAATTACGCCGAGCTACCAGCTGCATGTTCAAGATACGAATGCGGTAGTACTGCCAGAAGCATCAGTTAAGCTGTTGGTGATTCATCTACAACATCGGCTTTCAGCGGAGGGAAGGTAATCAATGGGGGCAAGTTTGGCTGGTTCTGCATAGTGACTGCCTCAAATTACCTACAAAGCCCTTTGTTCGATCTGCGCATCCTCACCACTAATCTCGCCTTGACTGAGGCTCGGGGGGCAGCTGGTCTGGCGGATATTCTGTGGTAGAAGCCGATTGGGATATCATCGGCGGATCCTTCGCCGCAACTTTCTTCAACAAATGATGAATTCTTGAAGATTACCAGGTCTCAAAGTCGTCAGTTGAGGAATGGAAGGATGGATTACGTAGGACCGATGCGTTGACATCGGCTTATTAAGCATTGGTTGAGGGAGAATCGGCTAAATCACTCGGCCAAGAAATCGGCAAAATCAAGTTGGGGAAATTCTTCATTGATAACCAGATTTTTTACATAGAAGGAGCCGATTGATCTCAAAAGGAAGTTCCTAGGGGATACATTGCCCCGTCTACTACTCCTAGCTCTACCCTATCTAGGGGCCGCTGCTGCCCTCATCATCGTCGCTGCCGTCGGCGCTACTCCCGGCCGGCTCGTCGTCACTGCTATAGCGGCCGCCGGCAGACCTTCGTCCTCGTCTTTTCACGCGCCGTCGTCATCGTCGAAGTCGCTGAGATTGCCGGGCCAGGGGCAGTGGCGCTTGGCCGGCGGCTCGTCGGAGGAGCTATCGTCCTCCTCCTCCTCCACCTCCTCGGAGGAGGTTACTCCCTCCCAGGGAAGGTCGTCGTCGTCGCTCTCCGCTGCCCCATTGGCGAGGCTGCGGAGGACGCTTTCCCCATCGGTTAGAGATTGGTCGTCCTCTGACCAGATGGAGAAGTCGTGGCTTGGTTCGTCCCCGGCCTCGATGGCGCGGCGGATGTTGGCCGCATGGGCTTCCTCCGGGTTCCACTCCGGCGTCGGCTCGCGGAAGGGGGAGGACTGCGCGAAAGACCCGATGAGGAGGAAGAAGACGACATGGTGGCCGAGGAGGGTTTTTGGGAGTGCTAGTGCGGGAGGATGAGAAGAGAACTGTCGAAGTGGCCAAATAAAAGGGGATATAGCGATTTAATGCCTAAGCAGTTCCCGAGGACGTGGTGCCAGAACCGTCAAGTCGTGCAGAGAAGTTGGGAAGGCAAGACGTCATCATGAAGAAAACTGCGACGGTTCTGCCACGACATGACCCTTCGAAGGAGACAGATGGTTTTGCAATTATCATTATCAAAACCAGGGGGGCATGTGTTACCACCCGATTTTGGCCAAATCAGGAGATGGGCCGTAAGTGAAGATGGGCTTGAAGGACGTACACGTGGAGCATCTTTGAAGCGGCCTTGTGCTGAGAATTTGGGCCAAGTTGCCCGTGTATCTGTAATATTATTAGATCGTATCGTGTTTAGAATTAACAGTTAGAGTCCGGCCCGTGCACGGTTAGGTGCACGCCTCAATTAGAAAGTCCCTTGGACTATAAATATGTATCTAGGGTTATCGGAAAAGGAGGACAATCATCGTTCAACCAACACAAATCAGGCGCATCGCCACCCTTTCTTCGAGGTTTCTAGGGTATTGACTCAGTGCAAGTCGGATCTGTTGGAGATATGCCCAAGAGGCAATAATAAAATGGTTATTATAATATATCTTTGTGTTTATGATAATGTTTACATATCATGCTATAATTGTATTAACCGAAACATTGATACATGTGTGTTGTGTAAACAACAAGGAGTCCCTAGTAAGCCTCTTGAGTAACTAGCTTGTTGATTAATAGATGATCAAGGTTTCATGATCATGAACATTGGATGTTATTAATAACAAGGTTATGTCATTATGTGAATGATGTAATGGACACACCCAATTAAGCGTAGCATAAGATCACGTCATTAAGTTCATTTGCTATAAGCTTTCGATACATAGTTACCAAGTCCTTTCGACCATGAGATCATATAAATCACTTATACCGGAAGGGTACTTTGATTACATCAAACGCCACTGCGTAAATGGGTGGTTATAAAGGTGGGATTAGGTATCCGGAAAGTATGAGCTTGAGGCATATGGATCAACAGTGGGATTTGTCCATCCCGATGACGGATAGATATACTCTGGGCCCTCTCGGTGGAATGTCGTCTAATTAGCTTGCAAGCATATGAATGGTTCATAAGAGATGACATATCACGGTACGAGTAAAGAGTACTTGTCAGGAGACGAGGTTGAACAAGGTATGATACCGATGATCAAACCTCGGACAAGTAATATATCGCGAGACAAAGGGAATTGGTATCGTATGTAAATGGTTCATTCGATCACTAAAGTCATCGTTGAATATGTGGGAGCCATTATGGATCTCCAGATCTCGCTATTGGTTATTGGTCGGAGAGAAGTCTCAACCATGTCCGCATAGTTCGCGAACCGTAGGGTGACACACTTAAGGTTTGATGTCGTTTGAGTAGATATGGAATATGGAATGGAGTTCGAAGTTTTGTTCGGAGTCTCGGATGGGATCCAGGACATCACGAGGAGGTCCGAATGGTCCGGAGAATAAGATTCATATATGGGAAGTCATTTTCCGGGGTTCGGAAAAAGTCCGGTGTTTTGACCGGAGCTTCTAGAAGGTTCTAGAAGGACCGGAATAGTCCGGAATATTATGGAAGGTTCCGGAAGTGTCCGGGACGACCCGGGATGTCTAAGGAAGTCCGGAGGGTTCCATAATAGGTGCAACCACGTTGCCTTAAGGGAAAAGGAGTCTTTCCTTAATGCAATTTCGGAATTGGCAAAAGAGTCCGAGTAGGACTAGGTTTTCGGAACCGGAAACCTATCGGAACTCAGTCAAACTTGGGGGCAGGTTTTTGGACGACCCAAGGGGCTTGGCCACCTATTTAAAGAGGCCAAGGGGCACCCCAAGGGCACCACAAGTCGCAGCCCTAGCTCCCCAAGTCGCAGCACCACCCTGCGCCCAAACCCTAGCTATTCCCTCCTCCTTCTTCTCCCGCAGCGCTTGCGGCGAAGCCCTGCCGGAGATCTCCACCACCACCGTCACCACGCCGTCGTGCTGGCGGGATTCCGAGGAGGATCTACTACATCCGCTGCCCGCTGGACGGGGAGGAGGACGTCGTCTTCATCAACACCGTATGTGTGACCGAGTACGGAGGTGCTGCCCGTTTGTGGCACCGTCAAGATCTTCTACGCGCTTTGCAAGCGGCAAGTGATCGACTACATCCACCACGAGATCTAATCTCGTTAGGCTTTGGAAATCTTCGAGGGTTAGTCTCATGATCTTCTCGTTGCTACCATCTACTAGATTAGATCTTGGCTTGTGTTTTCGTTCTTGCGGTAGGAAATTTTTTGTTTTCTATGCTACGAATCCCATCTGGTATCAGAGCCGTGTCTATGCATAGATTGGTTGCACGAGTAGAACACAATGTTTTGTGGGCGTTGATGCTTTTGTTGTCTTTAGTTCGTGTACTTTGCATCTTGCGGCATAGTGGGATGAAGCGGCCCGGGCTAACTTTACATGACCGCGTTCATGAGACTTGCTCCACGTTTGACATGCAACTTGTATTGCATAAGTGGCTTTGCGGGTGTCTGTCTCTCCCACTATAGTGAAGATCCAATTTACTCTTTCTATTGACAACACTAGTATCACCGTTGTGGTTCATGTTCGTAGGTAGATTGGATCTTACTCGAAAACCCTAAACCACGTAAAATATGCAAACCAAATTAGAGGCGTCTAACTTGTTTTTGTTTTTTTTGGTGATGTGATATGGCCATGATGTGATGATGAATATGTATGAGATGATCATTATTGTATTGTGGCAACCGGCAGGAGCCTTATGGTTGTCTTTATATTTCATGTTGTAGTATTGTTTCAAAGTAGTTGTAATAGTTGCTACACACGGTGAACAACCATGAAGACGGCGCCATGGACCTTGACGCTACGCCGAGGATGATGGAGATCATGCCCGTTGATGATGGAGATCATGTCCGTGCTTTGGAGATGAAGATCAAAGGCGCAAAGACTAAAGGGCCATATCATATCACATATGAATTGCATGTGATGTTAATCCTTTATGCATCTTATTTTGCTTAGATCACGACGGTAGCATTATAAGATGATCCCTCACATTAATATCAAGATAATAAAGTGTTCTCCCCTCGTATGCACCGTTGCTACAGTTCGTCGTTTCGAAGCATCTCGTGATGATCGGATGTGATAGATTCTACGTTCACATACAACGGGTGTAAGCCATGTTGCACATGCGGAATACTTGGGTTTGCTTGACGAGCCTAGCATGTACAGACATGGCCTCGGGACAACGGAAACCGAAAGGTTGAACACGAGTCATATGGATGATATGATCAACATGTTGATGTTCACCATTGAAGCTACATCATCTCACGTGATGATCGGTTTTGGTGTAGTGGATGTGGATCGTGTGCCACTTAACAACTATGAGGGATGTTGTATTAAGTGGGAGTTCATTAGTAATTAGATTAAAACTTGAACTAATTATCATGAACATAGTCTGAATAGTATTTTGAATTAAATTTGTAGAATTGGCATCCGTTTTCTACCATGCGCTAGTCTTGTAATTGAGATAGAAATACTGTTAAGTCTGACAAGAAACTTTACGGACTGGTACCGTATTGTTAAAGAATCAAGAAATGATTAAGTCCTATTGAAAACTTTTAGTAAACCTCACATTGTTGATTCAAAGAACAAAGGTTTCAATTAGTACCTAAAATCATCTTGTCTCCATGACACTTGAAATTCAAATCCGTTTGAAATTAAAGTAAGGAGCTGGAAATTTTGTTTTCAGAATAAGCGAGGTATGAGATATATGTGATATCTAAGACCTTATTTCAAGGTGATAGAATATAATTTGGTGAGAGTACATAAACTCATAAGTTTTATGGGAATGTACGAAGGTTGAAGACGCCAGGCGTCTCAATCCTCCAACTATTGGGGCACTAACGATATTCGCATATTCATGAAGTGATCGTCCTTAGTATGCACCGTTGCTAAGACTCGTCTTTCGAAGCATCTCGTGATGATCGGGTGTTATAGATTCCACGAGTGCATACAACGGGTGCAAGCCAGATTTGCACATGCGAATACTGAGGTTAAACTTTACGAGCCTAGCATGTACAGACATGGTCTCGGAAAGTCGTCATAATATAATGGATAAAATATGAGTGAAATTGTTCATCATATTACAAAGTTACTAATAGTGAAATCCGGAACACTTGTCATATGATGGTCAACTTCAAAGTAAGAACCTCAAGGTTATTGGTATTTGACCAACAAACCTAGAAGTTATTGATGTTTTTTTTCTGAAGAATGAGGAAAACTAAAAGAGAAACTACAAAAGATATTTTGGCAGAAAGAAAGAAAAGACTAGAAAGTCTAGCTCAGGTGTATATAAATGATATACATGTTATGGATGTATTCCTTGTTTGGTCACATAATGAAATTCTTGGGTATTTGTACCAGATTGGTTGGTATGAGATGTCATACAATACAACGCAATACAAGAATACGATGGCCTAAGTGACTGATAAGGAATATGGTAATAATGCACGTCTGGAACATAATAAAGTGTTATTATGTTTGTCGTTGGCATTCTACCTAGCCCTTAGAATTTGTAATAAAGAACTTAATAATTGTTATTTTGCTCTAGTCAAATGAAAACAATGAGTTGTTCAAATTATGACATTACTCCATGTACGATGGATAAGTTATTATAAATCTTAATGGTAAAACACACATACATAACACTGACGCTAAAATGCCATAAGGCAAATGATTTGAATTCCACTTATTTGTGGAACCGCCATTTAGGTCATGTTAGAAAGGAACGCATGAAGAAACTCCATGCAAATGGATTTTTTGAGTCATTTGATTTTTGAATCATTTGGCGCTTGCAAATCTTTTCTAAAGAGAATGACTAAAATACCGTTCATAGGCCAAGAGTTGAACGGGCAACTAACTTAGTGGAAACATACATGATGATGTATGTGGTTCATTGGGCATAGTTGTGTGCGGGAGATTCTTCTACTTCATGAAAACTTCCAACAATGAATTGAGTATATATGTGGATATATTCGATAAGGAAGAAGTTTGAAACATTTGAATGGATTCAAATAAAATTCAGCATGAAGTGGAAATCATCGTAATAGAAAAGTCAAATATCTATGATTTGATCATGGTGGAAATATTTGAATTACGAGTTTTAGCGAACATCTAAGAGAGTTATGAAATTGTTCTACAACTCACATTTTTTGGAGTATCATAATGATGATGGAGTATCCGAGAGATGTATCCAAACCTTGTTGGATTAATGATGAGATAATATAAAATGACGCCATTATATTTTTGTGGATTATGCTTTAGAGACTACCGCTTTTACACTAAATAGAGCATCATCATGATCCGTTGAAATGACACCATACGAGTTATGGCATGGGTATAAACCCTAATAGTCCTTTCTTAAATTTTGATATGCATAGCATATGTAAATAAGTTTACAACCAAAATCGGATGAATGTCTTTGTTGGTTATCCCAGAGAATTGATTGGGAATTCTTTCCACTATGAAGTAAAAAGACAAAAGTGTTTGTTATAGTTACTTGCTTATTTCCAAGAAATTGTTTTCTAGCGAAATATTTGAGTGGGAGGACAATAGAACTTGATAAGGTTTATGAACCTGAGCATAATGATCAGAGTAGCGCAGCATCGGAAATGGTTCCGGAAGCGGCCACGACGATCATGGCTCCCATGACTACAAAGTGTTTTAGCCATGGAGATCGAAGTACCTATTGAACGTTGTAGGTTTGGTTTACTTTGTGATCAAATAAATGATTTGTGGACAAAGGATTGTTTTTTGAACAATGATAAACCAACTACATACAAAGAAGTTATGATGGGCCCTGACTCCGTTAAAATGGCTATGCGCCATGAAATCCAAGATAGGTGAATACTTTTTGAAAGTAAATGAATCTATGAAATTGATGGACTTGGATGAAATATCCTTAAATAAGCACGACTTGTCGAAAAGTTGTTTACGACAAAGTTCAAAGAGTTGACTACGTGAAGATTAGATCTTTCGTAGCAATGCTTATAGTCTATGTGGATTATTCTAGTAATCGCTACATATTTCTTTATGAGATATGCTAGTAGGATGGCAAAATACATTACTTAACAGAAGTGTGTATTAAAGGTGTATACAAGATACAACCAAGAGTTTTGCTAGTCCGTAGAATACTAGATAGGAATACGAACTTCAATTGGATGAAGTGAGTATTGCGGAGTTGGAATCTTCACCGGATGAAATAGTCAAAGAGTTTTGATTTCATCAGAAACGATGAAGGTGCTTGCATTTGCAAGAAATTAAGTGGGAGCGCTGAGACATATTTGTAATACTTTATGTAGCTGACATATCGTTGATTATAAATAGTGTAATTATATACTTGATTAAAAGGTTTCATTGAGAATTAACTTCAATGAAAGGATATGGACTAAACATATTTAGTGTCAAGATCTATGAAGATAGATTGAAACATATAATAAGTTTAAGTCAAAGTACATAGAATGGATATTGAAGTAGTTCAATATAGAAATATTAAGAAGGTGTTCTTTTCATACGAAGGTTTAACAAGACTTGAGTGTATTTGACACTCGATGAGTAAAAACACATGAGTGATTTTAGATCACGAATAATATGTACAAAATCAGATGTCCTGTGCTCTAAAAGGTTAGGAGCATATACCAGAATGATTCATGTGATGATCATTGGACAAACAGTAAGAATATCCATGTGTGCTTTAGAAGAACCAAGGATATATATATATATATAGTTTTATATGGGGTAATGACAAACAAATCGCTGTAAGGTGTTGCACCGATATTTGTTTGGTCACATATAAGAATTAATTTCAAATCTCAATTAGGCTAAGTGTTATTAAAAAGGTAGCATAATGATAGATTTAGAAGAGTTCTAAATATTGTGACGGATTCTACAATAGAAGGCAGAGTATGTCATTGTTTTGACAATGATTGAGGATGTTTAGGTCGAGGAGTTCTTTGAGAACTTGGTGTAGTTCCGATAGTGTCAGAACTTTGAAGCTATATTGTGTGTGACAATATTAGTGACATATTTCAGACCGCGGAATTAAGGTTCCACCAGAAGACCAAACATATTTAATGCCGACTCATTTGGAAAATGAGTGATGCGTTGAGACGCAAATGAATTGCAAAATACAACGTTTCTGAGCATGTCAGAACCGTAGACTAAAACCTCTCCCGTAAGCAAAACATGATAAAGCACCGGAAGGCCGAGGTGTTATATCTTTACAAATGTAAACTAGATTATTGACTCTAGTGCAAGTGGGAGACTGTTGGAGATATGCCCAAGAGGCAATAATAAAATGGTTATTATAATATATCTTTGTGTTTATGATAATGTTTACATATCATGCTATAATTGTATTAACCGAAACATTGATACATGTGTGTTGTGTAAACAACAAGGAGTCCCTAGTAAGCCTCTTGAGTAACTAGCTTGTTGATTAATAGATGATCAAGGTTTCATGATCATGAACATTGGATGTTATTAATAACAAGGTTATGTCATTATGTGAATGATGTAATGGACACACCCAATTAAGCGTAGCATAAGATCACGTCATTAAGTTCATTTGCTATAAGCTTTCGATACATAGTTACCAAGTCCTTTCGACCATGAGATCATATAAATCACTTATACCGGAAGGGTACTTTGATTACATCAAACGCCACTGCGTAAATGGGTGGTTATAAAGGTGGGATTAGGTATCCGAAAAGTATGAGCTTGAGGCATATGGATCAACAGTGGGATTTGTCCATCCCGATGACGGATAGATATACTCCGGGCCCTCTCGGTGGAATGTCGTCTAATTAGCTTGCAAGCATATGAATGGTTCATAAGAGATGACATATCACGGTACGAGTAAAGAGTACTTGTCAGAGACGAGGTTGAACAAGGTATCGTGATACCGATGATCAAACCTCGGACAAGTAATATATCGCGAGACAAAGGGAATCGGTATCGTATGTAAATGGTTCATTGGATCACTAAAGTCATCGTTGAATATGTGGGAGCCATTATGGATCTCCAGATCCCGCTATTGGTTATTGGTCGGAGAGAAGTCTCAACCATGTCTGCATAGTTCGCGAACCGTAGGGTGACACACTTAAGGTTTGATGTCGTTTGAGTAGATATGGAATATGGAATGGAGTTCGAAGTTTTGTTCGGAGTCTCGGATGGGATCCAGGACATCACGAGGAGGTCCGGAATGGTCCGGAGAATAAGATTCATATATGGGAAGTCATTTTCCGGGGTTCGGAAAAAGTCCGGTGTTTTGACCGGAGCTTCTAGAAGGTTCTAGAAGGACCGGAATAGTCCGGAATATTATGGAAGGTTCCGGAAGTGTCCGGGACGACCCGGGATGTCTAAGGAAGTCCGGAGGGTTCCATAATAGGTGCAACCATGTTGCCTTAAGGGAAAAGGAGTCTTTCCTTAATGCAATTTCGGAATTGGCAAAAGAGTCCGAGTAGGACTAGGTTTTCGGAACCGGAAACCTATCGGAACTCAGTCAAACTTGGGGGCAGGTTTTTGGACGACCCAAGGGGCTTGGCCACCTATTTAAAGAGGCCAAGGGGCACCCCAAGGGCACCACAAGTCGCAGCCCTAGCTCCCCAAGTCGCAGCACCACCCTGCGCCCAAACCCTAGCTATTCCCTCCTCCTTCTTCTCCCGCAGCGCTTGCGGCGAAGCCCTGCCGGAGATCTCCACCACCACCGTCACCACGCCGTCGTGCTGGCGGGATTCCGAGGAGGATCTACTACATCCGCTGCCCATTTGGAACGGGGAGGAGGACGTCGTTCATCACACCGTACGTGTGACCGAGTACGGAGAAGCCGCCTGTTGTGGCACCGTAAGACGCTTTTGCAAGCGGCAAGTGATCGACTACATCCACCACGAGATCTAATCTCGTTAGGCTTTGGAAATCTTCGAGGGTTAGTCTCATGATCTTCTCGTTGCTACCATCTACTAGATTAGATCTTGGCTTGTGTTTTCGTTCTTGCGGTAGGAATTTTTTTGTTTTCTATGCTACGAATCCCATCACTAGCGATCTAGGCAGTATACGTTTATTCGTCAACCTTGTACTGCTCGTGCTGAAGCCTTGTTGATGGCGAGCAGTACTATTTATCCTTAGGTGTCTAGGGGCTTGCATTGATGCTTTCACGTGCATATTTGCGTGGCGATGCCGTCCTCGACACGCTCTCTTACGTCTATCCAGACGTAAGGGCGATCTGCTGTCGTTACTTAGTAGATCCGATCCGTTATAGTTGCTCCTGCTCCAGGATTAGTTTATCCGCATAGTTAGGCCTTACGCTGGGGTCGGAGGATCCGGTAGTGCGTTAGATGTTGTTCACCGTCCCTGCGAGGGATGTTCCGGGAATCGACGTTATGTTGGTTTTTAGGCCTCTCGTAGGGGTGGTTTGCATCATCTTCCGTAGCTGCTAGGCCCGATCACGCGTAGGACGTTATGCGGTGAAAACCCTAAACTGTCGTGGATCGTTTTAGCTTTGTCCTGATCAAGCAGGATCCCCATGCCATTGTAAATCCAACGTGAAACATGGGGCGATCGGCTCCTTGAGCCGATCCACAGGGAAACCTAAGAGCCGATAGGGCTCGTATTTAATGTTTACGTGTCTACCATGCAGGAACAATCGACACTCTAACACCTTCGATCGGGTCTAGGTCAGGTGGCACGCCTCTAGCAACCGCCAGACGTGGCTGAAGACATGGTGCCCGCAAACAAAAAGGACTGGAACCGCTCTTCGTGAGTTTGCCCGCTTTGGGTTGGAGAACTTTGAAAGAAGAGGGGATAAATTGGCATACCCAAGCTTATGATCTTGCTACTTCTGGTCCTCTACTTCTTCCTCATCATATCATGTTACTCATCTCAATCAAAGAAATATTTTCATCTCCATGATACTCCAATGCCTACAAAATTGTTAGTTCTCCAAACAAATGATATGATAATTTCTACCAAGATGGGAACTATAGGAATCATTGGGAAACCATTTTATTCAAGAAGCTAACATATATGTAAAGAAAGGAAACACTCTTTTTATTTTGTTTTACTGTAGGAAGAATTTTAATGATATAGACTTTGCAATGGTTCCATTGGCATGAACAATACATGCTCAAGGTCGAACCCAATTTCTTCATTGCTCATCCTTCTCATTTACTATTCCATACTTTTTTTTATTAAAACTTATAAAATCACTAATATGTAATAATAAGTAAAACTATTTATCAAGGACATAAAGGTGTGCTCAAATTAAAAGTTACTTGAAAGCATATGGAGCACACCACACGATTTGAAACCATTAACTTTTAAGTCTCACTCTCTTCCTATGCATTGGTATTTTATATGTGAATAAATAACAGCAACTAAATGGTATACAATGCATATAATGACCAGCTTGCATTTCAAAAAACATGAATACATTAAGAGGGATCTTATGTCTTCCTCTTTCATAATATTGCAAGCTTCAAGACTAAACTCATAACATAGTTCAATAGAATCACCACATAAAGGCAAATCATCTAATGAGCATATGGTATCATCTATTTCTTTTACATCATCATGATCCTCCCATAAATTAGACAAACTTATTTCACATAGAGGATCATCATCAATATTATAAGAAGGGGTGTTTTGTGTGTTACCATTGTTGGGAGTTAGAGATGGGTAGCTACTCCATTCTTCCTCCTCTTGTTCTTCTTCATGCTCTTCTTGGGGTTGCATGGGCATCCCCAAGCTTATGCTTTTATCATCCTTTTCCCCTTTCTTTTGTTATTCTTTGTCTTCCTCTTGGGCTGCATGGACATCCCCAAGCTTATGCTTTCATCATCTGCTCCCTGCAAAATATTAGTTCTCTCTTCGGCACCCGTGCCCTTCTTCTTAAATTAAAAAACATAGATATTTTCCATGCAGTTGGTTTTACAATAATTAAGGACACTAATGATCGAAATTTTAAACTTAGAAGCTACAAGGCAAGTTTCATGCTCACAAATGAAGGTGTCTAATTCAGAGACGGCCATATAAATAACAAATTGCTCTACTTGTTCCATCCCTAAATGAGCATAATCACACCTATGATAAGATGCAATAACATATTCTTCATGGGATCTACATTGAAATTCAAAGTGTCTAAAATCTTGTTCAAAGCAAAGTTTTTATCTTTATGATAGTCAAGCAAGTCAATAGCAATATAATTTAAAATTTTCAAGCAATGTTCTAATAATATCCCTTCTTGTGATTCTCTATGTTTCTTAGCAATCTTAGCAGCATTCAAGTACATAAGCAAAGTGTCATTGATATTCATACTTGTGCTCATAATAGGAGTATTTTTGGTATTTTCCATTTTCTAAAATAAAGGTACTAAAAGTAAACTAGCAATGCAAACAAGAATAGAAGCCTAGCGCTACGCTCCCCGGCAACGGCGCCAGAAAAGTATCTTGATAACCCCCAAGTGCAGGGGATCACCGCAGTACAATTCGATAAGTATTTGAGTGTCGAACCCACGAGGAGCTGAAGGTAAACTATCTATTCTCTAAAATATAACCCCTTATATGGCCTTTTATGCAAAGCTAGGAGATATGGTGTGTGTGTAGAGGTTTTACTAGAAACTATAAGCGCTGAAATTAAAATGCAAGAAGTAAAATGCAAGACAATTAAAGTGCAATAAAGTAAACTGCAATGAGATGAAGTGAAGTGAAGTGGATAACTTGTGAGATCAAGTGTTCAAAAAAATTGCTATTTCATTTCTGTGGTTGTCATAATTAGTGAAGCTCATTGTAGTATTTTTAGTGCTTCTTCTAGGGAGGAGCCATAGATAGGTGTAGCCATATACATGTGCAAATACATCCCTAGTGATTGATCCTAAGGCCATCGTGATGTGCAAACAAAAGAAATATTAAGACTAAGACATATGAGAATGTAAACCACCAGTGTAAGCTTAAATCCCCATAATTAATTAACATGCATCTAAGAATCGGGACAAGGTTTCTGTCGCTCCCTATCCCTCATCCTGGTAACATGCAATGGTGATGACCTTATGCACCCCCTTGACATATGTGTGCACTCATATATCAATACATAAGACCATCATAGAAGACAACAAAAAATTGTATGCAACCAACAAAAAACTATATAACAATTGCCATGAACAATTCACTACTCAAACATCAACATAGAGATACAATAGATCATGGGAAAATAATATATTGCATCATACATCATGTTTGCCAAGAGATTACAGAGGGGGATGATGAAGAGTTGATGTATATGTTGATGAAGCTATGAAGTGCATCCCGTGTAGGAGATGTCGGTGAAGATCCGTGTGGCGGCGGGCGAGGGCGGCTGCCTCTGGGGGGCAGCGCCCCTTGCCCCTTCTTACTTGGACTTGGTGCTGGTGTGGAGGAGGTTTTGCTCCTCCTTGGCGGCTGCCAAGGACACGATTTTCGTCACAATGGATGGGTGCCTCCAAAACAAGGGTTTTCCCTCAATATATAGAGGTGGAGATGCAATCTTGGTCATGGGATTGATGCCCCATTGATCCAATGGTTCTTGGGAACCTCTAGAACCTTCCTAGGACTCCCCTCTGTACTTTATGAGTCCATAAAGTCGTGTCATGAATTCATCAAATATGGCAAGAGTTTGTGTCAATCACGTCACCAATTTCGGGTTCCGAAACTCGCCTCTTACCTTTCAGTAATATCGCGATCACGGGAGCATCCGACTCCGATCGGGGCGTTCTTTATGGAAATTAAAGATATGAAATTTCACACAACTTTATAAATTGGCACTTTTTCATTTGATGCTATCTTCGGCGATCCCCAGGGCCATCTTTCAAAACACTGCAGGACAGATTTCCGGAAACTGTAGATTTCAACATAATGATCGGTTTCCTTCCATATTTATCTATTTCCTACACAAAAGTTTAAAACATGAAATTGTGCACTTTTGCAAATATTAATAGGTTAGTCCCAATAAGTATAATAAAGTTGCAATATAATAAGGATTTTAGTGCAATAAAAACTACAAGGTTCATGTATGCATTTTACATGCATCAACCATTCAACATGGTGGCAGTAGGGATGCAGATCTACCCCACCGACTTATTCCTTCTACTCCGGACCGGTTCATCATTGTCGTCTTGAGGAGGAGCTCGTCCTCTTCGTCTCTAGCATCGGATCCACAATTCCGTGTCCAACAACATCACAGAACTTCTCCAACCCCGGCTCTCCCTCGTCTGCCGGTGGGTAAACCACACTCTCCTCTGCTATTTACCGCCACCCGGAGTGGATACTCGATAGGGTCAATTCAGCTAGTACTCATGGTTAGGGGTGGGCATTCGGTCCCGACAATTCGGTTTTTGTATTTAGGTCTATTTAGAATTCGGTCATAAAAAAATGAAGACCAAAATATACTTGCTCGTTTTACTACCCGACAAATTTGGGTACCCAATAATTCGGGTTCAGGTTCGCTCATGACCGAACATCATGGTCAATTTTGTCAACACAAATATTAGACATTATTTAGTAAAATGTTGGCAATATTTTAGATGTATTTTGGACGTTTTTTCATTGCATATATTATTATCAATTGGCAGGAATAAACGTTGAACAATCTAAACAAAAATGTAAAAACCCTAGAGAAGTTTGATCAACATTGAAGAATACCACATCTCACACACATCACATAATTCTAAAGATTGGGACGGTCTTACGTAAAATTCGGTCAGTTCGGTCTATTCGGTTACTCAGAACAAAATGACCGAATTGACCAAAATATATTCGGTCTATAAAATTTTCTACCCAATTTTTTTATCGGTCATTTCGGTCTCGGTCTTTTCGGGTTCGGTCTCGGTCTTTTTGGTCTTCGGTCTTCAGTTTTTTTTGCCCACCCTGACTCATGGTAGAAAGAGTTGATTAGGTCAACCAACTAGATCTTGTCCATCAGGCAGCACCATCGTATTTCTGATTGAGGCCTGGATCTTACTGCTTTACAAGAGAGCAGCTTGGCGTGTTGCCTATCCTACGGTTACATATGGTCTTATGTTGGTCTAATATCACGAGAGGATTGCAAATCTGAACCACATGTACAACTCCAATGATGTAAATTCTATTCAAATGGTCAATTTTGACAAAAACTGCCCCCCTTGGCAAACTATTGCACAAAAAAATCTGGTCAAAACTAGTTCACAAAACTGGCCCTTTTGAGTAGCGCCTTTCTCTGGGGCGCTACCCTCTACGTATAGTGTCGTGCACCACGGCGCTACATGCTTGCCAACATGGCATACCTGGGCCCAACGCTCGATAGGGTAGCGTCGTAGACAAGGGAGTTAGCATATATAGGGTAGTGTCATGGGCAAGGGAGCTAGCCTCTCGGTTAGCCCTAAGGCTGAGCCCACCTAGCTCGCGCATATCCCTCGTTGTTTCGTGGAGAAAAATGATAAGTTGCAGAGGGTAATGCCGAGGATGAGGGTACCCTCTAGATTCATTAGACCGGTGCGAGACACTGCCTTCTTGCTCATAATTTTTTTTGGTTGCCTACTCGCATACTAGACTACTAGTACCATGTCTCGTGCTCAGGGGCGGAGCCAGACTGACGTCGACCCTGATGCACCTAAGTGCATTTTACATGGTACATGGTGATGCACGTGCTCACTTTTAAGCATCGTTAAAAAGAAAAATATTTTCTACCCAGATGCATGTGCAGCATTGTGAGCATATGTAACTCCACCCTTGCATGTGAACAGGAAGGCCGTGTTGCGCCAAACTTAATTGGTGCATCTTTGGCCTCGAGTACTCGCAAGATGCAAATCTGAGATCATGAGAGAAATGTAAAATCTAAACTACATCTACAACTCTTTAGCGCGCTATTTTTTTTCTTTGGTTATAACCAGAGATTTTAAGTAATTAAGTAATTGATACTTGCATTTAGAAGATTCATAGAGATGTTTCTCGCTATTTCAAACAAGTAGTATGGTAAGGTCACCGGTAAAAAGAGGCGACCGCAATGCTTATACCTGCATAAAATCAAACAGAGTATCTTGCATTTCTGCTAGTGTGTACGTCCAATGACCAGTTCAATTTTGGTCAAAAATCTGTGAGCAGTCTACAGTGCGCACAACGAAGAAGCGGCCTATAAGAATACACGTACGTAGAGGCTGGATGGCGCGCGTAGACACGCCTTGCCCATCCATCCGCCGCTTTCGATCGCCAGCCGTGCGTACAGTGGTTGTACAGGAACGACCCATGCATGACCGTCCCCAGCGCATGTACATACGTACGTACGTACTGCGCATTGACGACGACGCTGAGACGGTTGTGCATGCGTGCGCTACGTTGTATAGCAGCCTAGATCGGGGACACCGGCCGGTCGTGGTGGCGCTTCACGGGCGGACGAGAGCGATCGAGTACGGCATTGAATCGGGCGTAAACGGCGAGACAAAAGAGACGAAGGCGGGGCGTGGATCGGAGGGCGGTGGCAGGACGGCCCGGAGCGGCCTCGCCGTGATCGCGATCGGCCGGCCGATGGTCCCTCCCTCCTCCCGCTAGCTGCACGGAGGAGGAGGCGGTGGGGGTCCGTGCTGGTGCTGCATGCGAGTTGCGGTTGCGGATGCAGGCGAGGCACGTTAATGCGGGGAATCTTGTCCTGCCACCACCGCCGGGGTCCCGCCGCCGTTAATGCTTGTCGTCGTCGCCTCGCCTCGCCGGACGGATGGCCATACCGATCGTGTTCGCTGCCGCTGGCTCCACAGTAATAAAAACATATCCTGGCCCATAAAGAACATGTTCCAGCCTTCCAGCGCAAAGGCCGGCGACCGGAAGAACTAACCGTGAAGCAACGAGCACGGCGACCGGTACACTTTTTTTTACACTAGAGGCCCACGAATGGCTGAAAATACAAAGACACCCGTACCTTTCGGGGGGTCGCGGATCCCTGTTCTCCGCTCAACGCGGGAGCGAGGAGTTGCTCCGCTCAGAGCGGGATCGAGTTTGGCCGGCCCATTAGTGACGGAATTGGTTTTCCAAGCTTTTTTCTTCAGTTTTCTTATTTTTTACTTGTTTTTTATTTGGTTCTTCTGGGTTTTTTCCTCCGGTTTTTTGTTTTGCTGATTGGTTTTTTTGAACTTTCCAAATTATGAACTTTTTCGAATTTGAACGTTCTTTAAGTTTGAATATTTTTAGATTTGAACTTTTTAAACTTTGAAAAAATTTTAAGTTTAAACAATTTTTATTTTGAACACTTTTAGATATGAACATTTTTTGCGTTTGAACAATTTTCAAATTTGTTTTTTGTTCTGATTTTAAAATGTTCATATTATAAATTTGTTTAAATTCCAAATTTGTTCAAATTCCAAATTTGTTCAAATTCAAAATTTGTTCAAATTTGAAATTTGTTCAAATATGAATTTTATTCAATTTAAAATTCTTAGTTTTAAAAAATAAACAATTTTCAAATCTAAACAATTTTCTAGTTTGAACATTTTCAAAGTCTGAACAATTTCTAAATTCGAAGATTTATTTAAATTTTGAATATTAAAAAACCCACAGAAAACCATAACCATAGCATTCTGGTATTTGAATCCCGCAGAGGTATAGCGACCGCGGACCCAAATGGACCGGCCCAGGTCGTGGGTCCTTAAACGATTTGGTCCCTTACATCGCTTAAAGCAATGTATAGGAGCACCCCAAATCCTAGGGGCATCTATAAACCGACCTAGTCGGCGTGGACAGGGCACCGCACACCCCAGCAACCAGCTCGATTGGTTGGGCCACTGCCCATTAAGAGTAGGTACGTTTTTTTCTTTTTCTTTTTTTTCGGTTTCTTTTCTGTTAATATTTTTCTTTTCCAATATCTAACTTTAAAAAAATATTTTCCGAGAAAAAAAGTTTAAAAATCTGTTTAGCTTCGAAATTTTAAAAATGTTCAGATTTTGACTTAATTTTTTTCCGAAATTTGAACATTTTCGGATATGGACATAGTTTAAGTTGAATTTTTTTAAAATTTGTAAAATTTATTTTTTCCATAAATTTACTATTTTAGTTATGAACATTTTACAAATTTGAACATTTTCCAAATTTGAACGCTTTATAAATTTGAACGTATTTCAAGTTTGAACGTTTTTATAATTTGAACATTTTTTGTATTTTAACAATTTTCAAATTTGAACGTTTTTAAATTTTGAACATTTTTAAATTCTAAAGATTTATTTTTTAATATTTTTCATATCTAAAAATTAAATATAAACAAAATAGAAAACAAAAAAGAAAATAGAAAGAAAAAAACAGAAAACAGAAAAGATAAACGAAAAAAGCCTACCTGGGCTAGGCCCACACCCGCTCGGGGATGTGCGGTGGCTCGTAGCCACCGACCTGATCGATGTATAGGTTTCACCGCAAATCCTATACATCGCCCGTGTGCGTGCGAGATACCATCTGCATGCACGTGGTGGCCACCTGGGCCGCGACCCATAACACAGTTTTTCTGCCATTCGGTTTTGTGAAGGTTCTAGAACCTTTGGTTCTAGTTCTTCTCGGTTTCCTGATTCTTCTTAGTTCTCTAGTTGGTTTTTCATTTTTCGTTTTTCTGTCTTTTTCTTTTTTTCTTCTTTTTTAATGTTTTTTAACGATTTTTAAATTTGAAAATATTTTTTAGAGCAAAACAATTTTGTAAACAATTTTTTCTAAACATAAAAATTATGAAAAAAGATTTTTGAGGAAAAGTTTTTTTGAACAAAAAGATTTTTTGAACAAATTTTATTTTGTAAACAAATTATTTTTTGAATTAAAAAATTTGAATTTTTTAATAGCTATTTTTAGTTTGAACATTTTTCAGATCTGAATAACTTTTTTGCCAAAAAAAACCTTAAGTTTTTAAAATTTGAAGTTTTTAGAAATAAATAATTAAAATAAAAAGGGGAGAAGGAGAAATCTGGAGAAAGCTTTACCTGAGCCGACCCACCAGGGTGCGGGCGCGACGGAGCTCTGCATCCGACGGTTTATCTAGCATGCACCGAAGCGACGTATAGGTGCTCCGTTTCAGGGGTGATCATATTCAACGTGTTTTGCGTCTG
This sequence comes from Lolium multiflorum, assembly GCA_030979885.1. Lineage (NCBI taxonomy): Eukaryota > Viridiplantae > Streptophyta > Magnoliopsida > Poales > Poaceae > Lolium > Lolium multiflorum. Next base: position 403,889,578 of record CM061750.1, read on the forward strand.
GCATCGTGGCAACACTTGAAAGAAATAGAGTCTGGGCCGGCCCCTCGTCGCTTCTACATCTTCTTCGACCTCTGTTGCATTCGCCTTCGATCTCGTCTGCCACCTCTCCAGCTGCTCGCCGTCGAAGCCCCCGCCGTCGGCTGTAACCGCCTTCCTTCCGCTACTGAAAGGACGAGATGTCGCCTAGAGGGGGGTGAATAGACGTTTTAAAACTATTACAGATTTAGCTTGTAAGAATGCGGAATTAAACTAACGTTTATTTTACAAGCACAAAACCTAAATATGCTAGGCTCAACTAAGTGCAACAACAACAACTCAAGCTAAGCAAGATAGGCACAAGATATATGTAACACAAGTGATAGCAAGATATAAGTACATCAAGCACGATCTATTACAAGAAAAGTAAACTCGGGTATAGAGATAACCGAGGCACGCGGAGACGAAGATGTATTCCCGTGTTCCCCCACACAAGGTGAGGTACGTCACGTTGGAGAGATGCGGGCCCCATGAAGGTCCCCGTAATTAATGACAATCCCTATGGACTAATACGCATTGAGTTATATTTGTAGGAGTTTTCCATAGGCAATGCTTGAACGATTATTTGGCGTCAAGGTTGCAGTACGAAGAAATGAGATGCACCGAAGAAGAAACTCTCCCATAGTGGATTATGGGGGAGCAATCCACAAGACATCAAGAAAGCACAATCAAGAACGGCGTTTCATCTTGTTGCGGTCAAGATTATCATCATCGAGCAAAAGTGGAAGGCGCAAGGTTAAGGTTTTCTCTCGATAGGGTTTCTTTCTCACCGGTCTCGTGATTTTGTTGGGAGACCGGTTTGTAGGATAGTGGTCATTCTATCAAGGGGCTCTCGAGTGAGTAACTCGATCGTATCATTCGGAGTGCGGTCAAACATTTGCATCCTTGTGATGTCTACGTGTGTTTCTATTCTTGTAGACAGTGTTGGGCCTCCAAGAGCAGAGGTTTGTAAAACAGCAGCAAGTTTCCCTTAAGTGAATCTGAAAGATCGAGATGTCGCCTAGAGGGGGGGTGAATAGGCAATTACAAACTCTTGTGGATTTGTCTTGTAAGAATGCAGAATTAAACTAATGTTTAGTTTACAAGCACAAATCCTAAATATGCTAAGCTCAACTAAGTGTAACAATGGCAACTAGAGCTAAGCAAGATAGGCACAAGATATATGTAGCACAAGTGATAGCAAGATATATGTACTTCAAGCATGATGGCTATCACAAGGAAAGAGAGCTCGGGTATAGAAATAACCGAGGCACGCGGAGACGAGGATGTATTCCCGTGTTCCCTTGCTTTGCAACAAGGTACGTCACGTTTGGAGGAGTGGAGGTCCCACGAAGGATTCCCCGCGCCACGAAGGCTCACCCTATTCTCCGAACCACACCCACGAAGGATAATGGCCCTTTCCTTATGGTTAGCTTTTCCTCCGCTCCGGAGATGGCAAGCTCCACAACCACTTCACAAGCTCCACGAAGGAGAAGCCCGGGCCTCTTCACAATCTTCTTGAAGAGATCACCGGAGCACCAACCGCCAAGCCAACTAGGAGGTCTCCTCCAAGAGTAACAAGCTCACGGTCTCTCACTCGAACTAATCGTGGTGGAGAGCTCGACACGCGTAGATGCACACGTCCGTTGGGAACCCCAAGTGGAAGGTATGATGCGTATAGAAGCAAGTTTCCCGTATGAAACCAAGGTTTAATCGAACCAGAGGAGCCAAGAAGCACGTTGAAGGTTGATGGTCGCGAAATGTGATGCGCAACACCAGGGATTCCGCGCCAACGTGAATCTGCACAACAAAACAGTACTTTGTCCCTAACGAAGGTTGAGGTTGTCAATCTCACCGGCTTGTGTAACAAAGGATTAAACGTATCGAGTGGAAGATGTTTGCAAAGAAAACAATAAACACAATTGCAGTAGATTGTATGCTATATAAAGAATAGACCGGGTCCACAGTTCACTAGAGGTGTCTCTCCCATAAGATAAAAGCATGTTGGGTGAACAAATTACAGTCGGGCAATTGACAAATAGAGAAGGGCATAACAATGCATATACATGATATGATAAATATAGTGAGATTTAATTGGGCATTACGACAAAGTACATAGACCGCCATCCAACCGCATCTATGCCTAAAGTCCACCTTCGTGCAAACCTATTCATAAGTTGCAAAGCAACAGACAATTGCATTAAGTATGGTGCGTAATGTAATCGACAACTACATCCTTAGACATAGAATCAATGTTTTATCGCTAGTGGCAACAAAGACACACACCTTAGAACTTTCCTGTCACCTGTCCCAGGTGTCAATGAAGGCATGAACCCACTATCGAGCATAAATACTCCTCTTGAGTTAAGAGCAAAAACTTGGCCGAGTCTACTAATAACGGAGAGCATGCAAGATCATAAACAACACATAAACAATAGATTGATAATCACCATAACATAGTATTCTATCCATCGGATCCCGACAAACACAACATATAGTATTACATATAGATGATCTTGATCATGTTAGGCAGCTCACAAGATCCAACAATGAAGCACAACAAGGAAGACGACCATCTAGCTACTGCTATGGACCCATGGTCCAGGGGTGAACTACTCACTCATCACTCCGGAGGCGATCATGGCGATGAAGAGTCCTCCGGGAGATGAATCCCCTCTCCGGCAGGGTGGGAGGCGATCTCCTAGAACCCCCCGAGATGGGATTCATGGCGGCGTCGTCTCGGAAGGTTTTCCCATCGTGGCTCTCGGTATGGGGTTTCGCACGGAGGCTATTTGTAGTCGAAGGCAAAGTCGGGGGCGACGAGGCCCACACCTGCTAGGTCGGCGGCGCTGTTGCCGCCGCGCTGCTCTATGTGTCGCGCTCCTGTGGCCCCACTTCGCCTTCCCTTCGGTCTTCTGGAAGCTTCGTGCAAAAATAGGACCCTGGCGAAGATTTCGTCCAATTCCGAGAATATTTCCTTACTAGGATTTCTGAAACCAAAAACAGCAGAAACGACAATCGCTCTTCGGCATCTTGTTAATAGGTTAGTTCGAGAAAATGCATAAATATGACATATAATGTGCATATGTAGGTATCATCAATAAAGTAGCATGGAACATAAGAAATTATCGATACGTTGGAGACGATCAAAATCCCCAGCTTAGTTACGCGTCATTCTTGTTAAAGCGATAACAAAGATAATTTAAGTGACATGCCATCATAATCTTGATCATACTATTTGTAAACATATGTAATGAATGCAGCGATCAAAACAAAGGTAATGACATGAGTAAACAAGTGAATCATATAGCAAAGACTTTTCATGAATAGTACTTCAAGACAAGCATCAATAAGTCTTGCATAAGAGTTAACTCATAAAGCAATAAATCAAAGTAAAGGTATTGAAGCAACACATAGGAAGATTAAGTTTCAGCGGTTGCTTTCAACTTATAACATGTATATCTCATGGATATTGTCAACATAAAGTAATATAACAAGTGCAATATGCAAGTATGTAGGAATCAATGCATAGTTCACACAAGTGTTTGCTTCTTAAGGTGGAAGGAGATAGGTAAACTGACTCAACAATAAAAATAAAAGAAAGGTCCTTCAAAGAGGAAAGCATCGATTGCTGTATTTGTGCTAGAGCTTTTATTTTGAAAACATGAAACAATTTTGTCAACGGTAGTAATAAAGCATATGAGTTATGTAAATTATATCTTACAAGTTGCAAGCCTCATGCATAGTATACTAATAGTGCCCGCACCTCGTCCTACTTAGCTTGGACTACCGGATCTTTGCATGCCATGTTTCAACCAAGTGTCACAAAGGGGTACCTCCATGCCGCTTGTACAAAGGTCTAAGGAGAAAGCTCGCATTTGGATTTCTCGCTTTTGATTATTCTCAACTTAGACATCCATACCGGGACAACATGGACAACAGATAATGGACTCCTCTTAAATGCATAAGCATGTAGCAATGATTATTATTCTCATATGAGATTGAGGATATATGTCCAAACTGAAACTTCCACCATGGTTCATGGCTTTAGTTAGCTGCCCAATGTTCTTCTCTAACAATTTTGCATGCTCCAACCACTAAAATGATAGATCCTTCGACAAGACGGACATGCATAGCAACTCACATGATATTCAACAATAGTTGATGGCGTTCCCCCGAAGCATGGTTATCGCACAACAAGCAACTTAATAAAATATAAAGTGCATAAGTACATATTCAATACTACGATAGTTTTTAAGGCTATTTTGTCCCATGAGCTATATATTGCAAAGGTGAATGATGGAATTTTGGTAGCACTCAAGCAATTTACTTTGGCGGAGAAATACCATGTAGTAGGTAGGTATGGTGGACACAAATGGCATAGTAGTTGGCTTAAGGATTTTGGATGCATGAGAAGTATTCCCTCTCGATACAAGGTTTAGGCTAGCAAGGTTATTTGAAGCAAACTCAAGGATGAACGGTGCAGCAAAACTCACATAAAAGACATATTGTAAACATTATAAGACTCTACACCGTCTTCCTTGTTGTTCAAAACTCAATACTAGATATTATCTAGACCTTAGAGAGACCAAATATGCAAATCAATTTTAGCAAGCTCTATGTATTTCTTCATTAATGGGTGCAAAGCATATGATGCAAGAGCTTAAACATGAGCACAACAATTGCCAAGTATCACATTATCCAAGACATTTTAGAATTACTACATGTAGCATTTTCCAATTCCAACCATATAACAATTTAACGAAGAAGAAACTTCGCCTTGAACATTATGAGTAAAGCCTAAGGACATATTTGTCCATATGCAACAGCGGAGCGTGTCTCTCTCCCACAAAGTGAATGCTAGGATCCATTTTATTCAAACAAAAACAAAAAAAAAAAACCGACGCTCCAAGTAAAGAACACAAGATGTGATTGAATAAAAATATAGTTTCAGGGGAGGAACTCGATGATGTTGATGAGGAAGAAGGGATGCCTTGGGCATCCCTAAGCTTAGGCTTGAGTCTTCTTAAAATATGCAGGGGTGAACCACGGGGGCATCCCCAAGCTTAGAGCTTTCACTCCTCTTGATCATAGTATATCATACTCCTCTCTTGACCCTTGAAAACTTCCTTCACACCAAACTTCAAGCAAACTCATTAGAGGGTTAGTGCACAATTAATAATTCACATGTTCAGAGGTGACACAATCATTCTTTACACTTCTGGACATTGCATAAAGCTATTGGACATTAATGGATCAAAGAAATGAATCCAACATAGCAAAAGAGGCAATGCGAAATAAAAGGCAGAATCGTCAAAAACAGATGGGGCGTGAAAGACGAATTTAAAGTGGCAATTTGACTTGCTCAAATGAAAACTCAAAACTAATGAAAGTTGCGTACATATAGAGGATCACGCTCGTAAATTCATGATTTTCGAATTTTCACTGAAGGAGCGCACTGATTCGTGACAGACAGCAATGCTGTTTCTGCGCAGCGATCCCAAATATAACATCAACTTTGACATAGAAACTTTACTTGGCACAAAAACATGATAAGGAGAGGTTGCTACAGTAGTAAACAACTTCCAAGACTCAAATATAAAACAAAGTACTGTAGTAAAAACATGGGTTGTCTCCCATAAGCGCTTTTCTTTAACGCCTTTCAGCTAGGCGCAGAAAGTGCAAATCAAGTAACATCGAGAGTAGAAGCATCAACATCATTATTTTTCATGCAAACACAACTTGTTGCAGAGGGTACTTTAGGTGCTCCATTATCTAAATTTTCTATGGTGGTGCTAGGGGTTTTAGCAATTTTAGGCCTATAGTAATTCTTTTGTTTAGGCACTTTAGAGGCGTACATGAATTTTTGCTCTTTACCCACATAAGCTTTCTCATTATACTTGAGAGAAGAAAAGGTTGAACCCAAGGTTCCCATAGCTTTTTCAAGTTCATCAATCCTATTGGTTTGATTATCATGGACAACACAAGTTCCTAGGACACTAATTTTTTCATCAATTCCTCCTAAGGATTTATCAAGTTCATAAGTTTTGTCAAATAACATTCCCAATTTAGTTTCAACACTTGAAAAATTTTTTCTATGGTTTCCAATTTTTTCATAACATCTTCAAGAGAGATTTCAATTTTAACTTCATTAACAGGTGGTATTCCAACTAGACTCTCAATGATGCAACTAGCTTCTAAAGCGGGAGTACCTAGGAAATTGCCTCCCGAAAGAGTATCAAGAACATACCTATTCCAACTAGATAAACCAATATAAAAGTTCCTAAGAAGGATAGTGGTGGAGTGTTTCTTAATGCACTTATGATGAGCATTACTAATTCTATACCAAGCATCTTTAAAACTTTCTCCACCTTGTTGCTTAAAAGAACGAACTTCAACTTCAGGATTACTCATTTTAGTAGCAATAAAGTAAACTAGGCAAATAAAGTAAATGCAAGTAACTAATTTTTTTGTGTTTTTGATATAGAGAGCAAGACAGGTAAATAAAGTAAAACTAGCAACTAATTTTTTTGTGTTTTGTTTAGGTGCAGCAAACAAAGTAGTAAATAAAATAAAGCAAGACAAAAACAAAGTAAAGAGATTGAGAAGTGGAGACTCCCCTTGCAGCGTGTCTTGATCTCCCGGCAACGGGCCAGAAATTTAGCTTGATACGCGTAGATGCACACGTGGTGGGAACCCCAAGTGGAAGGTATGATGCGTATAGAAGCATTTCCCTCGGTATGAAACCAAGGTTTAATCGAACCGGAGGAGCCAAGAAGCACGTTGAAGGTTGATGGTCGCGAAATGTGATGCGAACACCAGGGATTCCGGCGCCAACGTGAACTACAACAACCAAGTACTTTGCCCCAACGAAATAGTGGGGTTGTCAATCTCACCGGCTTGTTGTAACAAAGTTAAACGTATCGAGTGGAAGATGTTTGCAAAGAAAACGATAAAACACAATTGCGGTAGATTGTATGCTATGTAAAGAATAGGACCGGGGTCCACACTTCACTAGAGGTGTCTCTCCCATAAGATAAAAGCATGTTGGGTGAACAAATTACAGTCGGGCAATTGACAAATAGAGAAGGGCATAACAATGCATATACATGATATGATAAATATAGTGAGATTTAATTGGGCATTACGACAAAGTACATAGACCGCCATCCAATCGCATCCCATGCCTAAAAGTCCACCTTCAGTTATCATCGAACCCCATGATAAGTTGCTACAACACAATTGCATTAAGTATGGTGCGTAATGTAATCGACAACTACATCCTTAGACATAGAATCAATGTTTTATCCCTAGTGGCAACAGACACATCACAACCTTAGAACTTTCTGTCACTGTCCCAGGTGTCAATGAAGGCATGAACCCACTATCGAGCATAAATACTCCCTCTTGGAGTTAAGAGCAAAAACTTGGCCAGAGGCCTCTACTAATAACAGAGAGCATGCAAGATCATAAACAACACATAAACAATAGATTGATAATCACCATAACATAGTATTCTCTATCCATCGGATCCCGACAAACACAACATATAGTATTACATATAGATGATCTTGATCATGTTAGGCAGCTCACAAGATCCAACAATGAAGCACAACAAGGAGAAGACGACCATCTAGCTACTGCTATGGACCCATGGTCCGGGGTGAACTACTCATCACTCCGGAGGCGATCATGGCGATGAAGAGTCCTCCGGGAGATGAATCCCCTCTCGGGGGGTGCCGGAGGCGATCTCCTGAATCCCCCGAGATGGGATTGCGCCGCGCTCCGGAAGGTTTTCCGTATCGTGGTTCTCGTGATCAGGCCTTCGCGACGGAGGCTGTTGTAGGCGGAAGGGCAAAGTCGGGGGCCGACGAGGGGCCCACACCCCAGGTCGGCGCGGCCAGGGCCGGCGCGCCTATGGTGTCGGCGCCTCGTGGCCCCACTTCCTTCCCTCTTCGGTCTTCCGCAAGCTTCGCAAAAATAGGACCCTGGGGCGAAGATTTCGTCCAATTCCAGAATATTTCCTTACTAGGATTTCTGAAACCAAAAACAGCAGAAAACACAACTGGCTCTTCGGCATCTTGTTAATAGGTTAGTTCCAGAAAATGCATAAATATGACATATAATGTGCATAAAACATGTAGGTATCATCAATAAAGTAGCATGGAACATAAGAAATTATCGATACGTTGGAGACGTATCAAGCTCAACACTATGCAATGATGCAAAGCAAGAACACTAGAGGTGTTCAAGTCCTTCACACTCAAATCCCACCCAAGCAACAAATGCTAAGATGAGATTGGAGAGGAAGAACAATGGGGAAAGTCAACAAAAGACTCCAAGATCTAGATCCCAAGAGTTCCCCTCACTTAGAGGAGAAATGGATTGGTGGAGGTTGTAGATCTAGATCTCCTCTCTTAGATCCCTCAAGAATGAGCAAGAATCATGGGAGGGAAGGGAGAGGAAGCAAGCTCAAGAGGTTCAACAATGGTGGTCAAAAACGTGCTCAAGAACCCTAGAAAACTGTTGGGGAAGAAGCCCCTTTTATAGCCAAACGAAATATGACCGTTTGGGGCAGATCTGGGAGTTTTTCGTGCAGCCTGGCGGAAAGCCCGGTCAGACCGGGCCAGGGACCGGCCGCCTGGTGGAAAACCCGGTCGACCGGCGGGACCGGGCGCCCCTGAAAGCCCCCTGGAAACCGTTGATACGTCCAAAACGTATCTACTTTCCCGAACACTTTGCTATTGTTTTGCCTCTAATTTGTGTATTTTGGATACAACTAACACGGACTAACGCCGTTTTCAGCAGAATTGCCCTGGTGTCTTTGTGCAGAAATCCAACTTTCGGGAAAATCCTCGGAATTTATGGAAGCCCTATTTTACGAATAATCGACGGAGCCAGAAGGACAAGTGAGGTGGAGGCCCGAGGCCCCACACCATAAGGCGGCGCGGCCTAGGGGGGGCGCGCGCCCTGGGGTGTGGCCCCCTCCCGGCCTCCGACGCCCTCCTTCGGACTACTTACCGGCCTCGACCTAAAAACGCACGGGAGAGAAGTCGAAGTCGCCGAAACCCTCCAGAGCTGCCACATCGCAAAACTCCGTCTCGGGAGCCGAAGTCTCCGTTCGGCACTCCGCCGGACGGGGAATTGGAGGAGATCTTCGCCGCCATCACCAACGCCTCTCCATCGACCAGCCATGTTTCCCCATCCATGTGTGAGTAATTCCCCCGCTGTAGGCTGAAGGGGATGGTAGGGATTGGATGAGATTGGTCATGTAATAGTCATAAGATTGTTAGGGCATAGTGCCTAGTATCCGTAGATGTCACTTTTATGATATTGTTGCAACTTGTTATGCTTAATGCTTGTCACTAGGGCCCGAGTGCCATGATCTCAGATCTGAACATGTTATTGATTCATGAAGATATTCGTTGTTTATGATCTTACCTGCAAGTTGTATACACATGTCGCTGTCCGGAACCAATGGCCCCGAAGTGACAGAAATCGGGACAACCGGAGGGAATGGTAGTGATGTGAGGATCACATGTGTTCACGGAGTGTTAATGCTTTGCTCCGGTACTCTATTAAAAGGAGTACCTTAATTTCCAGTAGTTTCCCTAGAGGCCCGGCTGCCACCGGCTGGTAGGACAAAAGATGTTGTGCAAGTTTCTCATTGCGAGCACGTACGACTATATATGGAACACATGCCTATTGATTGATTAGTACTTGGATACCGTTTTATTATTATCTGCAAATGCCCCTGCTTTGTTACATGAGTTTCTCTCATCCATGCAACGCCCGTTAAATCCGTCCCTGTGCCTACAGTATTTTAATCCTGCTGTTTACTATAATCACTACTGTTGTCTTTATTTCACCGCTGCTGTTATTTCACTATTCCTACTGCTATAAAACTGTTGCTACTGATAAACTCTTGCGAGCAAGTCTGTTTCCAGGTGCAGCTGAATTGACAACTCCGCTGTTAAGGCTTAAAAGTATTCTTTGTCTCCCCTTGTGTCGAATCAATAAATTGGGTAATACTTCCCTCGAAGACTGTTGCGATCCCCTATACTTGTGGGTCATCAAGACTATTTTCTGGCGCCGTTGCCGGGGAGCATAGCTTTATTTGGAAGTTCACTTGGATTGATATTGTTCGCTGCAAATTCTCCATCATGGGTAAACCTCGCGATACTAAGATCGCCATATTACCATCCACTACAAGAAAAGGTACAACTCTTAGTACCTCTGCTGCTCTTGATTCACCATCTGTGATAAGTAAACTTGTTTCACCACCACAAGCTTCAAATGTTGGTACTTCTGCTGAATCTGAAAATTCCTCTCATAATTGTGATGATGCTTCTGCTGTGCTTGATAATGATGGTTCGTTAGGATCTTTTCTAGATGCTACAATTGCTAAGTCTAGACAAATTGAAAATACTGAAACTCCTAATGAAAATGTCGCTACACCTGTTAATTCACCTGAGTCTGTTGAATATTCTAGTGATGATCTTGATGAAGATTATGTAGAGCTTGATGATGATTTTATTGAAAAATGCAATGCTACTACTGATGCAAGAAAAATTAAAAAGTTGCTTGCGGAACATGCTGTTAGATATAAACTATCTCCTGATCCTAAATTTGCCACATCTCCTATAAACATTAGGGATAAAGATTATGATTTTTCTCTTGATCTATCTCATATAGCTATTGTTGAGAAAACACCCTTTTGTGGTACTGAAAAAGAAAGTGCTGTTGAACACATGACTGAGCTATCTACTCTTAGTGGCTTGTTTTCTGATGATATTAAGATGCGTACTTATTTTGTCGCTAAATTTTTTCCTTTCTCATTAAAGGATGATGCTAAAACTTGGTATAATAATTTGCCTTCTGGTTCTATTAAAAGTCCAAAAGAATTGCTTGATGTTTTCTTCCGTAAATACTTTCCTGCTAGTGCTCAACATGCTGCTTTGCAGAGAATTTATAATTTTGACCAGGAAGATGGAGAGAAATTGCCTGAGGCTTGGGCTAGATTTTGCTCTCTTATTAGAGCTCAGCCTGACCATGATTTGGAAAAGCATGATTTACTTGATATATTTTATAGTGGACTAACCATTGAGTCTAGGGCATACCTGGATAGTTGTGCTGGTTGTGTTTTTAGGAAAAGAACTCCAGACGACGCTGAAGAATTATTGGCTAAAATAGGCCGGAATCATGATGATTGGTCTACACCTGAACCAACCCCGACACCAATAGTGAAGAAGAGGGGTATGATTAAATTAAATGATGAAGATATGAGGGAAGCCAAGAAGTCTCTTAAAGAGAAGGGTATTAAACCTGAAGATGTGAAGAATTTACCTCCTATAGAAGATTTATGTGAGATAACTCCCCCTTCATCCATGATTGAGGTACACTCTCTTCAACGCTTTACTAGGGAAGATATTCCGTATTCAAAACCTCCTGCTCAATGCTTAGATGAGTTTGATAATTATATTGTTAAGCAAGAAAACTTTAATATGAGAGTAGAGAATCATTTAATGGAAAATTCTGAGCTATTAGTGAATTGCATGGTATTGTGGAGAGAACCTCCAATGATGTTAAGATACTTGTTAAACATTTTCAAATGGTTCAAACTCAAATTGATCAACTTACTAAAGTGCAAAATGACTTGTTGGGAAATAATTCTAAAGAAAAACATGCTTATGAAGTAACAACTAGAGGTGGTGTTTCTACCCAGGATCCTCTATATCCTGAAGGGCATCCCAAAAGAGTTGAACAAGATTCTCAACTAACTAAAACTAGTGCTCCATCTAAGAAAAAGAAAAAGAAACATAAGAATGTTGTAGAATCCTCTGAACCTGTTAATGATCCTAATAGTATTTCTATTTCTGATGCTGAAACTGAAAGTGGTAATGAACATGAGGAAGATAATGATAAGAATGATACTCCTGATAAAGAAGAAATTGAAAAAGAACCTGAAAAGCCTGCTAAAAATAAAAAGTACACTAAAGAAGATTTTATTGCTGAGAAACATGGTAATGAAAGAGAACCTTGGGTTCAAAAGCAAATGCCTTTTCCTGCTAAGAAACTAAAATCAAAGGAGGAGGAACATTATAATAAATTTTGTGATTGGATGAAACCTTTATTTTTGCAAATCCCTTTGACTGATGCTATTAAATTGCCTCCTTATTCAAAGTATATGAAAGATATTGTTACTAACAAAAGGAAAATCCCCAATGAGGAAATTTCCACTATGCTCGCTAATTACTCCTTCAATGGTAAGATTCCAAAGAAGCTTGGAGACCCAGGTATACCGACTATTCCTTGTTCCATCAAGAATAATTATGTTAGAACTGCTCTATGTGATTTGGGAGCAGGAGTTAGTGTAATGCCTTTTTCTCTTTATAAGAGACTTGATTTAGATAAGTTGATACCAACTGATATATCTTTGCAAATGGCTGATAAATCTACTGCTATTCCTGTTGGTTTATGTGAAAATGTTCCTGTTCAAGTTACTCAGCATTGCTTGATATTAACTGATTTTGTTGTGTTGGAAATGCCTGAAGATGATAATATGTCCATTATTCTTGGAAGACCCTTTCTTAATACTGCAGGGGCTGTTATTGATTGCAATAAAGGCATGGTTACTTTCAATGTTGATGATAAGGAACATACTGTCTATTTTCCCAAGAGGATTGATAAAGTATGTGGAGTCAATACAATTTTTAATGTAAAAACTATCAAAGTGGGATCCATTGATTGTCCTATATATGAGCCTAAAGAAGAATATCAAACTCTTGTGATTGGATCCATATCAATTCAATATAAGGTAACATGATTGATTTGAGGTTTATTTCTTCTTATGTCATATAAAATTTATTTGGTAGCAAGACTTGATCAACCTTGTTAACAAATATATTTTAATGCATAAGAGAGCTAAACAACATTTCTTTCTTTCTTTCTCCCTCCACTTATTTTACTTGCTGTAGCACCTTTTGTTTTGCAATATGCTTTAGTCGTTTAAGATTTTAGAAATCATTTTCCTGCGCAGTAATCATTAATTTAACACCCAGAAATGTGCATTTTTCGAAGTTCTCTAAAAATTACAAAAATTACACCGTTGGTCCTATTTTTCGACGAGGCACCTGGGAGTACCAGAGGATGACCTGTGGGGCACCAGAGGGTGCCACACCACAGGCCGGCGCGGCCAAGGAGGTGGGCGCGCCACCCTGTGGTGTGGGCCCCTCCTTGCCCCACTACTTCATCTCTTCCTCCCAGCATCTTCTCTCTCCCGAAAAAACTCGCACCAAGTTCCTCTCACTCGTGTTTCTGCTCAAGAACTCGCGATTTTTCGATCTCCTTGCTCAGCCCAGATTTATGTTTGAAATTTGGCACATTTACTCCTTGGTATGTGACTCCTTTGATTGTCCAATTAGAATTTTGTTTGGTTGAGTATATCTTGAATATTTTGCTGCTGTAGATAACATGTTTAGTGAGCTTGCATGCTTGTTCTAAGAGGAAGAAATTAGTTTTGATGCATGTTTAGTACTCTAGCAAGTTCCTATAGTAGTTCCCTTCAATTACATACCTTGACCTTGAAATCAAATTTTATAATGATTGTTGAAAATTTCAGAAAAGGAAGATGAAGAAATTCAAATTTGGAGAATTGTTCAAGAAAGGAACAACCAGCACCGGTAGGCCCTCGAGGGCATCCACTCAGATTAGGCGATCCTACAATGAGGATGTCATCGCGCCTAGCTTCGCGCCCGAGGAGGACAATGGGGCTCCTAATGCTTCATCCTTCCCATGTTATGATTTTCTGACAAATGCAGGGATATTGGATGACTTCTTCACCCTTGTCAACAGGGCAGGCTTAGCCACCTACGTGGGAGATGAAAGGGAGCAATACTACATGCTCACCAAAATTTTCGTTGAGAGCTTCAAGTTCCACAACACGCAATATGAGCCGACAGTTGCATTCAAGATCTATGATATTCCTGTTACTATGGAATTGGAAGAATTTTGTCGTGCATTGGATATTGCCCCTGTAGGTACAGCAAGGAGGATTGATGACAACCCCCGGGACTTGTTGGAGCTCTACCGAGGGATCACCGAGGATGATTGCCGCACCATCCAGCGAGGGAAGATAAGAAACATTCAACTCCCCGCTATTAAATATTTTGCATATTACATTGCTACTAGCATTTTGGGTAGAGAAAATACTAGCAATATCTCTAGCTACCATCTTGCTTTCTTGAATGCTGCACTTACTGGAGAGACATCTTATCATCTTGGTTCTCTTATTGCTCGCCGCCTGTCTAGCAGGGGGCCTATTTTTGGAGGAACTATTGCACTGCGCATTTTAACACATTTAAGGATTCCTCTTGATTCTAATGATGTGCCATTAACCCCTAGGAGACTAGATATTGCTGCTATGAAGAGCCATCATTTTGTTACTACTGACTCCACTATAGATAATATGGTCTATAGAATGTTGTTTGCTGATGGGAATGAGAAGGAAATCCCTCTTCCCCAGCCGGGTTTGTTTAGTATTGACAGGCAATCATGGTCGCTCACTAAGGAGGAGGTGGAGGAACATATGAAGATACAAGAATTCCACCAGCAACATGACTCCGAGAACGCCGAGCCCTCCTACGACTGCACCGTCACATACCCCGATGTTTCCTCCAGCACATACCTGGAACCGGGTCGTTCTTCGTCGTACTACGGAGACACCACTTCATGGGGACCGTGGGAATGAACTCCACTTAGGCCAAAAGCCTAAGCTTGGGGGAGGTATACCGGCATCACTCATTCTTTGCATATTATGGTTGCTGGATACTTGTACATACTTGTTTAGTCTCTAGAGTGGTTTTCTAATGAGAGGGAGATGATATTTGGGGAAGTGCTGTCCAAAAACAGATTCTGGGCTGTTACCAAAAAAATTCGTACGCACAGCCAGAACGTTATTTTGAGTTGCCAATTTTTGAGCATGTGCCCCAGGTTGTTATCTAACTTTCATTAGTTGAACACTTTTTGGTCTGAGCAATGGAAGATTTTTGTTAATTTCGATTTCTGTACTGCTGTCAGGATTTGGCAGATTTCTGTCATCCTGCTTTTCTGTGTTTCTTTTAGTTTGCATTCTTTTGTTTTCGCTTTGTTTCTTTCCTAAAATACAAAAAGACCAAAAATATTTCTGTTGTTTCTCTTCATCATTTGTTTATTTGGTTCTTTGCTCTTAGTTTACTTTATTTGCTATCGTTGGTTTGCTATGAGAAAACCCAAAAAGATTCTGCTTTGTTTTCTTGTTTCTTTTGTTCTTGTTTCCAATTCGAAAACACCAAAAATATTTGCTGTTCTTCTTTGGTTTGTAAAGTTCATCATGAGTTCAATGGTCTTCGGTGGCTGGAGCGTGGTTTTCATTTCATATTATCCAAGCTACACAAGTGAAAAGGCAATAATGACGATCTACGACAATCTGATTGTGGTGAGAGGCTGGTATGAACTCTATTTGTTTTCATTTTTGTACATATACTCATCCATGTGAGCATGCTTAGTTGGTTCATGTGAGGTATATGTTATTTGAGAAAGTCTAGTAGTTCATGATCTCTCATGTTTAGCTCCAATTTATTAATATGAGTAGCATGTCATGGATGTTTGCTTGCATTGTTTTATTCATAAGTAAGTATGGCATTGTGGTATCCTCCTCTGAATAATTCATTTATATCGACTTGGCACATGCTCACGCATGCATATGACTGAACAAAAAGTCAATTAAGCCTCGATGATTTATATTGCTTCAGAGTTCTTGCATCACTTTTATGCCTCCGTTAATTTATTTTGCCGCAAGCATGATTATGACAGTTACTGCTCTCTTGATTTGTCGCTCCCTAGTCTTTTGCTAGCCTTCACTTGTACTGAGCGGGAACGCCGCTCGTGCTTCCAAACACCTGAAAACCAAGTTGTTCCAAAAGTGTCCACCATAAATACCTATGCATGGCATTTCAAACCATTCCAAGTAAATTCTCATGCGCTACCTTTAAAACTTTCAAAATGCTTCTCAATTTGTGTTAATGTTTCATAGCTCATGAGGAAGTATGTGGTGTTTAGCTTTCAACCTTGTCATTTACTTTTGACGGACTCTCATATGGACTAGTGGCACATCCGCTTATCCAATAATTTTGCAAAAAGAGCTGGCAATGGGATTCCCAGTCCCAAATTAATTAACTTAAATAGACACTCCTCCATGGTTTGTGATTGTTGGACGGCACCCAAGGATTCGGTTAGCCATGGCTTGTGTAAGCAAAGGTTGGGGGAGTGTCATCATCATATAAAACTCAAATAAAAAGGCACTCCTTCATGGTATGTGATTGTTGGCAGGCACCCGAGGATTCGGTTAGCCATGGTTTGTGAAAGAAAGGTTGGAAGGAGTGCCACCCAAAAATAAATAAAATGGGAGCCGCTCTTGTGAGTCCGGTTGATGAGGTAGTTAGTGTACCCATTACCATTCGTTGACAACAACAAACACCTCTCAAAATAATTTTACTCCTGCTTTACAAATAAAAGCTCTAGCGCATGTTAATCCCTGCTTCCTCTGCGAAGGGTCAATCTTTTACTTTTATGTTGTGTCCCATTCTTTCTTTGAGCACTGTCTTGAGAGCACAACTGTCATTCTTAGTATAATATGCTTGTCTCAAAATATGATTGATTGTGGTATAACTTTGATGCTTTTATCTTTGACAATCACTACTTCTAGTCTTTCTATGAACTCCAGAGGTGCCTCGGCATTTATGTTTTGCCGATCAAATACGGGCAAGTAAGATACCACTTTATCATATTCTCTTATGAACATTGCAATCCTGCTTATATACATGATTCATGATGCTTATTATTAATTGTTGGTACCTCTCCATGATTGACATAGCTGTTGGATGATCTTATTTGCATGTGTCTCATTATGAACTGCTTGAGTATTAGCCATAGCATGAGAATATATACATCATATGAGAAAATGTGTTCGTGAAAGTTCTTTTATCGCTCAGTTGTTAACTGAATTGCTTGAGGACAAGCAATAAGCTAAGCTTGGGGGAGTTGATACGTCCAAAACGTATCTACTTTCCCGAACACTTTTGCTATTGTTTTGCCTCTAATTTGTGTATTTTGGATACAACTAACACGGACTAACGCTGTTTTCAGCAGAATTGCTCTGTGTCTCGTTTTTGTGCAGAAATCCAACTTTCGGAAAATCCTCGGAATTTATGCAGGCCCTATTTTACTGAATACGACGGAGCGAAGGACAAGTGAGGTGGAGGCCCGAGGGCCCCACACCATAAGGCGGCGCGGCCTAGGGGGGGCCCGCACGGCCCTATGGTGTGGCCCCCTCGGCCGGCCTCCGACGCCCTCCTTCGGACTACTTATCGGCCTCGACCTAAAAACGCACGGAGAGAAGTCGAAGTCGCCAGAAACCCTCCAGAGAGCCGCCACATCGCAAAACTCCGTCGCGGGAGCCAGAAGTCTCCGTTCTGGCACTCCGCCGGGACGGGGAATTGGAGGAGATCTTCACCGCCATCACCGCCAACGCCTCTCCATCGACCAGCCATGTTTTCCCCATCCATGTGTGAGTAATTCCCCGCTGTAGGCTGAAGGGGATGGTAGGGATTGGATGAGATTGGTCATGTAATAGTCATAAGATTGTTAGGGCATAGTGCCTAGTATCCGTAGATGTCACTTTTATGATATTGTTGCAACTTGTTATGCTTAATGCTTGTCACTAGGGCCCGAGTGCCATGATCTCAGATCTGAACATGTTATTGATTCATGAAGATATTCGTTGTTTATGATCTTACCTGCAAGTTGTATACACATGTCGCTGTCCGGAACCAATGGCCCCGAAGTGACAGAAATCGGGACAACCGGAGGGAATGGTAGTGATGTGAGGATCACATGTGTTCACGGAGTGTTAATGCTTTGCTCCGGTACTCTATTAAAAGGAGTACCTTAATTTCCAGTAGTTTCCCTAGAGGCCCGGCTGCCACCGGCTGGTAGGACAAAAGATGTTGTGCAAGTTTCTCATTGCGAGCACGTACGACTATATATGGAACACATGCCTATTGATTGATTAGTACTTGGATACCGCTTTTATTATTATCTGCAAATGCCCTGCTTTGATTGTTACATGAGTTTCTCTCATCCATGCAACGCCCGTTAAATCCATCCCCGTGCCTACAGTATTTTAATCGGTTTTACTATAATCACTACGCTGTCTTTATTTCACCGCCGCTGTTATTTCACTATTCCTACGCCATAAACTCATACTATCGATAAACTCTTGCGAGCAAGTCTGTTTCCAGTGCAGCTGAATTGACAACTCCGCTGTTAAGGCTTACAAGTATTCTTTGTCTCCCCTTGTGTCGAATCAATAAATTGGGTAATACTTCCCTCGAAGACTGCATCCCCTATACTTGTGGGTCATCATCTATTTTCAGAAAAGTGCTTGATGTCTACGGTGCTTCTATTCTTGTAGACAGTGTTGGGCCTCCAAGAGCAGAGGTTTGTAGAACAGCAGCAAGTTTCCCTTAAGTGGATTACCCAAGGTTTATCGAACTCAGGAGGAAGAGGTCAAAGATATCCCTCTCATGCAACCCTGCAACCACAAAGCAAGAAGTCTCTTGTGTCCCCAACACACCTAATAGGTGCACTAGTTCGGCGAAGAGATAGTGAAATACAAGTGGTATGAATTAATATGAGCAGGAGTACGGCGCCAGAAAATAGCTTGCTGGCGTGCAGTTGATGGTAGTAATATTGCGGAAGTAAACAAAAGAGTAACGAGCAAAAGGTAATTCAGAAAACAAGAACAAGCAGCGATAGCAGTATTTAGGAACAAGGCCTAGGGATTAGACTTTCACTAGTGGACACTCTCAACATTGATCACATAGAATAGATAAATGCATACTCTACACTCTTGTTGGATGATGAACACATTGCGTAGGATTACACGAACCCTCAATGCCGGAGTTAACAAGCTCCACAATTCAATGTTCATATTTAAGTAACCTTAGAGTGTAAGATAGATCAATACGACTAAACCAAGTACTAACGTAGCATGCACACTGTCACCTTCATGCTTATGTAGGAGGAATAATACACATCAATACTATCATAGCAATAGTTAACTTCGCAATCTACAAGAGATCATGATCATAGCATAAACCAAGTACTAACACGGATGCACACACTGTCACCATTACACATGCAGGAGGAATAAAACTACTTTAATAACATCACTAGAGTAGCACATAGATTAATTGTGATACAAAACACATTGCAATCATAAAGAGATATAAATAAGCACTTCACTATGCCATTCATAACAGTGAATAAGTATTATGTGAAATATAGCCTAAGAGACCCACACGGTGCACACACTGTCACCTTTACACACGTGGGACAAGGAGTCTCCGGAGATCACATAAGTAAAACTCACTTGACTAGCATAATGACATCTAGATTACAAGCATCATCATATGAATCTCAATCATGTAAGGCAGCTCATGAGATTATTGTATTGAAGCACATAGGAGAGAGATGAACCACATAGCTACCGGTACAGCCCCGAGCCTCGATGGAGAACTACTCCCTCCTCATGGGAGCAGCAGCGGTGATGAAGATGGCGGTGGAGATGGCAGCGGTGGAGATGGAGAAGCCTTCCGGGCACTTCCCCGTCCGGCAGGTGCCGAACAGAGACCCTGTCCCCCGATCTTGGCTTCGCGATGGCGGCGTCGGAACTTTTCTCGTACCGTGGCTTCCTCCGTAAGGGTTTTCGACGCAGGGGCTTTATATAGGCGAAAGGGCAGCGTCGGAAGGTCGAAGGGGCGACGACACCATAGGGGCGCGGCCAGGGCCTGGCCGCGCCACCCTATCATCTGGGGGCCCACAAGGCCCTCCTCTGCGGCTCGGGTGTTCTGGATGCTTCCGGGCAAAATAGGAACCGGGCGTTGATTTCGTCCAATTCCGAGAATATTTCGTTACTAGGATTTCTGAAACCAAAAACAGCAGAAAATGAACCGGCACTTCGCATCTTGTTAATAGGTTAGTTCCGGAAAATGCACGAATATGACATAAAGTGTGCATAAAACATGTAGGTATCATCAATAAAGTAGCATGGAACATAAGAAATTATCGATACGTTGACGTATCAACCGTCCGGATGGCACCGGTGTGGGAGCCGGTCTGTGCCGGACGAGCCGGTCAGACAGCCGGCGCCACCGGGCCAAACATGAAAACATGGTTTACAAAAACCATGATAACTTTTGCGTCCGGACTCCGATTTCGATGATCTTGGGCTTGTTGGAATCAGGACAACAAGCCCTACAACTTTATGCATAGAAACATCATTGTCCACCCACGGAATAAAAACCATAAGATGAATGTTTGACCTATCTATAAAAGAGACACCGGTAAAACCTCCAAGCTTGAAAACGCAATAGAAGATGCATATGGATTCCGTTTTCGATGAACTTGGGCTTGTTGTAAAGCTAGCAACAAGCTCAAGAACCTCACACAGAGAAACACCAAGAAGCAATAGATTTATGGAATGCAAAGCATGCAAAGGGTTGAGCTCCCTAAGACGATGTGATCAAGTTACCCAACCGAAAGCCCCTCTTGATAGTGCGGCTATGTATCCTATAACCCGGTCTCCCAACAACCACCTTGAGACCGGTAAAAGGAAAACCTAGCAAGGCCATACCTTTGCCTTGCGCATCCCGCTTGATCTCGATGATAGATCTTCAAGCTCAACTCAAGCCGGAATGCCTCACTTGATCATTGTTGCTTCGTGAAGACTCACAAATGCTCCCCCATACACCATGATGGGAAAGCTCCATTGATGCACATCTTCATATGTCCATTATCACCAAAATGGACGGCAAGCTTCAAGCACATGATCCTCTTGAGATGCTCAACTTGAACTTGCCCAACTCAACCTTGATGACGATCACCACTTGACGTCATCCTCTCATGGGCTATATGAGATCTCACTTTTGATGCATGCCCATGGAAAGATACCTAACCCACATAGACAACACAAGGGAACATATATGATGGGTTAGTTCATAAAGCATAATTGACACGGCTTACCATACCACATGACTTCACGTGGCACATTCTTCATGCTTCATGTGTTGACCAAACTTGAATCTATTCTTCACTCTTTGTATTGGTCAACCTTGTATCTTCTCATGCTCTATCATACTATCTTGAGGTGTATATAGAATTCTTCACTTGGAATCAAGCACTCAAGATCTTGATCATTCATTGCTTATCACATAAGATAGAGCATGGCTAATATTGAGTTCCACATAAGAACTCCATCTTCATTTCTTCTTCTTGATCATATCACATATGTATCTTCAAATCGATGATCTTGATGCCAATACACAAGGTATATCTTTATCTTCATGGCATCCATACTTGAATCCAACACATGGAGTACAAGTAGTACCTATGGAATATTCCTTCATATAAACTCAATGAAAACATTAGTCCATAGGGGTTGTCATTAATTACCAAAACCACACATAGGGGCAATATACCCTTACAATGAATCCCCCAAGGTTTATCGAACTCATGACAGGTACAAAAGATAGTCCTCTCAAGCAACCCTGCAATTAAGATACAAGAAGTCTCTTGTGTCCCCAACACACCTAATACACTTGTCGGATGTATAGGTGTACTAGTTCGGCGAAGAGATAGTAAAACACAGGTGGTATAGATGGTGGTAATATTGCAGGAAGTAAAGATGCAAAAACAGTAAACAAGCGATGTTTGCAGTTTTGGAAACAAGGCCTAGGGATCATACTTTCACTAGTGGACACTCTCAACATTGATCACATAATAAATAAATAACTTCTCCTCACTTGTGCTACATACACTCTCTTGTTTGATAACAAACACCATTCATTGTGTAGGGCTACAAGAGCTCCCTCAAGCCGGAGTAAACAAGCTCCACAACATTCATTCATATTTAAGTAACCTCTAGAGCATAATAGACCATTGCAATTTAGACCGAGTACTAACATAGCATACACACTGTCACCTTTAAGCTATGAAAGGGGGAATAGATCACATCAATACTATCATAGTAATAGTTAACTCCATAATCTACAAGAGATTACAATCATAACCTACGCCAAGTACTACATGATGCACACACTGTCAACATTACATCATGGAGGAGGAATAGACTACTTTAATAACATCACTAGAGTAGCACATAGATTAATAGTGATACAAAGCTCATCATATGGATCTCAATCATGTAAGGCAGCTCATGAGATCATTGTATTAAACGTATCTATAATTTCTTATGTTCCATGCTACTTTTATGACTATACTTGAATGTTTTATACATACTTTACATCATTATTATACATTTTCCGGCACTAACCTATTAACAAGATGCCGAATCGCCAGTTGCTGTTTTCTGTTGTTTTTGGTTTCAGAAATCCTAGTAAGGAAATATTCTCGGAATTGGACGAAATCAACGCCCAGGGTCCTATTTTTCCACGAAGCTTCCAGAAGACCGAAGAGATAATGAAGTGGGGCCACGAGGTGGCTGCACCACAGGCGGCGCGGCCTGCCCTGGCCGCGCGGCCCTGTGTGTGGGCTCCTCGGCCCCCCCTACCCTTCCGCCTATTGAAAGCCTTCATCGCGAATACCCCGCACCGAGCCACGATACGGAAACCTTCCAGACGCCGCCGCCGCGAATCCCATCTCGGGGATTCAGGAGATCGCCTCCGCACCCTGAGAGGGGAATCATCACCGGAGGGGCTCTACATCATCATGCCCGCCTCCGGATTGATGCGTGAGTAGTTCATCCTTGGACTATGGGTCCATAGCAGTAGCTAGATGGTTGTCTTCTCCGCTTGTGCTATCATGTTTAGATCTTGTGAGCTGCCTAACATGATCAAGATCATCTATTTGTAATGCTACATGTTGTGTTTGGTGGGATCCGATGAATCTAGAATACTATGTTAAGTTGATTATCAATCTATCATATATGTGTTGTTTATATTCTTGCATGCTCTCCGTTGCTAGTAGAGGCTCTGGCCAAGTTGATACTTGTAACTCCAAGAGGGAGTAATTATGCTCGATAGTGGGTTCATGCCTCCATTGAATCTGGGATCGTGACAGTAGTTCTAAGGTTGTGTATGTGCTGTTGCTACTAGGGATAAAACATTGATGCTTTGTCTAAGGATATTTGTGTTGATAACATTACGCACCATACTTAATGCAATTATCTGTTGTTTACAACTTAATACTGGAAGGGGTGCGGATGCTAACCCGAAGGTGGATTATTTAGGCATAGATGCATGCTGGATAGCGGTCTATGTACTTTGTCGTAATGCCCTGATTAAATCACATAGTAATCATCATTGATATGTATTGAATCTTTATTTGTCAATTGCCCACCTGTAATTTGTTCACCCGCATGTTAGTTATCTTATTGGAGAGACACCACTAGTGAACCGTGGACCCCGGTCCATTCTTTTACATCTGAATACATTCTATTGCAATTATTGTTCTTATTGTTCTTTGCAAACAAACACCATTTTCCACTCGATACGCTTAATCCTTTGTTTTCAGCAAGCCGGTGAGATTGACAACCTCACTGTTACGTTGGGGCAAAGTATCTTGATTGTGTTGTGCAGTTCCACGTTGGCGCCGACTGGTGTTGCGCCGCACTACATTCCTCCACCAACAACCTTCACGTGCTTCTTGGCTCCTACTGGTTCGATAACCTTGGTTTTTTCTGAGGGAAAACTTGCGTTGTGCGCATCATACATTCCTCTTGGGGTTCTCAACGGACGTGTACATCTACGCGCATCAAGCACTTTTTCTGGCGCCGTTGCCGGGAGATCAAGACACGCTGTAAGTGGAGTCTCCACTTCCAATCTCTTTACTTTGTTTTTGTCTTGCTTTACTTTTATTTTATTTACTGTCTTGTTTGCTTCATATTAAAAACACACAAAAATTAGTTACTTTACTTTTTTATTTACTAGCTCTATATCAAAAACACAAAAAAATTAGTTACTTGTCTTTACTTTATTTGCTTAGTTTATTTTACTACTGCTATAATGGGTACTCCTGAAAATACTAAGTTGTGTGATTTCACTAGCACAAATAATAATGATTTTATATGTACTCCTATTGCTCCACCTGCTACTACAGCAGAATTCTATGAAATTAAACCTGCTTTACTGAATCTTGTTATGAGAGAGCAATTTTCTGGTGTTAGTACTGATGATGCTGCTGCCCATCTTAATAATTTTGTTGAACTTTGTGAAATGCAAAAGTATAAGGATATAGATGGTGATATTATAAAATTGAAATTGTTTCCTTTCTCATTAAGAGGAAGAGCTAAAGATTGGTTGCTTTCTTTGCCTAAGAATAGTATTGATTCATGGACTAAGTGTAAAGATGCTTTTATTAGTAAATATTATCCTCCTGCTAAGATTATATCTTTGAGAAGTAGCATTATGAACTTTAAAAAATTTGATAATGAACATGTTGCTCAAGCATGGGAGAGAATGAAATCTTTGGTAAAGAATTGCCCAACCCATGGACTGACTACTTGGATGATCATCCAAACCTTTTATGCAGGATTGAATTTTTCCTCGAGGAACCTATTGGATTCAGCTGCTGGAGGTACTTTTATGTCCATCACCCTGGGCGCCGCAACTAAACTACTTGATGATATGATGATCAATTACTCTGAATGGCACACTGAAAGAACTCCTCAAGGTAAGAAGGTAAATTCTGTTGAAGAAACCTCTTCTTTGGGTGATAAGATTGATGCTATTATGTCTATGCTTGCAAATGGTAGATCTCATATTGATCCTAATAATGTTCCTTTAGCTTCATTGGTTGCTCAAGAAGAAAATGTTGATGTGAATTTCATTAAGAACAATAATTTCAACAATAACTATAGGCCATATCCTTTTAATAATAGTAGTGGTTATGGTAATTCTTATGGTAGATCTGTTTTGCCTAATGAGGAAAAGATATTGGAAATTGAAAGAACTACTAAGAGCTTTATGCAATCGCAATATGAGCAAAATCAATTGTTTACTAAAACTATGAATGAACAATCTGCCTTGTTGAAAAATATAGGAAATCAACTTGAAAATTTGAATGTGAAAATTTCTGGTTTGCAAACTAAACTTACAAATGCTGAGAATCGAATCTCATATATGTCTGAATCACAATCTTCTTTAATTAATAAAATGGCTGCTAAACCTGAGGATAATGATACAAAATTTTCTGCTACAACAAATGCCATCCAAGTTCGAATTAATGATAATATTAGAATGTTGGCTGAATTGCATGCTAGGTGGGATAGAAAAGAAAAAGAAAAACTTGCTAAAGAAAATAATGTAGCTAAAGTATGGACTATTACCACCACTAGTAATGTTGATTCTACACATGTTGCTACACCTCCTACTATCAATGGTAAAATAATTGGTGTTGGCAATGTTTCTACTCCTAGTGCAAAGCGTGCAAAATTGCCTGAAACTGCTTGTGATAAAACTGCTGAAATTTTTCAAAATATTGGTGACAATGATTCCATTGCTGTAGAACATAATGGTTTAGATTCTGAAGTTATAAAGTTCTTACAAAAACTTGCTAGAAGTCCTAATGCTAGTGCTATAAATTTAGCCTTTACAAAACATATTACAAATGCTCTCATTAAAGCTAGAGAAGAGAAATTAAAACTTGAAGCTTCTATTCCTAGGAAGTTAGAAGATGGTTGGGAGCCCATCATTAAGATGAAATTCAATGATTTTGAATGTAATGCTTTATGTGATCTTGGTGCAAGTATTTCTGTTATGCCTAAGAAAATTTATGATATGCTTGACTTGCCACCATTGAAGAATTGTTATTTGGATGTTAATCTTGCTGATAATGTTAAAAAGAAACCTTTGGGGAGGATTGATAATGTTCACATTACGGTTAACAATAACCTTGTCCTCGTTGATTTTGTTGTCTTGGATATTGAATGCAATGCATCTTGTCCTATTGTGTTGGGAAGACCTTTTCTTCGAACCGTTGGTGTTGTTATTGATATGAAGGAAGGAAATATTAAATATCAATTTCCTCTCAAGAAAGGTATGGAACACTTCCCTAGAAAGATAATGAAGTTGCCTTTTGATTCTATTATTAGAACAAGCTATGATGTTGATGATTCATCTCTTGATGTTACTTGATTTGCACTTTCTGCGCCTAGTTGAAAGGCGTTAAAGAAAAGCACTTCTTGGGAGATAACCCAAGTTTCATTTTATTTACTGTATTGTTGAGTCTTGGAAGTTGTTTACTACTGTAGCAACCTCTCCTTATCATGTTTTTGTGCCAAGTAAATTTTCTATGTTAAAGTTGATACTAGATTTGGATTGCTGCGCAGAAACAACATTGCTGTCTGTCACGAATTCGCGCAGATCTCTCTGTAGAAGAGTCAAAAAAATCTGAAAATTTACTTGAGTGATCCTCAGATATGTACGTAACTTTCATTAGTTTTGAGTTTTTCCGTTTGAGCAAGTTAAGTGCCCTGAAAATTCGTCTTTACGGACTGTTCTGTTTTTGACAGATTCTGCCTTTTATTTCGCATTGCCGCTTTTGCTATGTTGAATGAGTTTCTTTGTTCCATTAACTTTCAGAAGCTTTGTGCAATGTCCAGAAGTGTTAAGAATGATTGTGTCACCTCTTAATATGTGAATTTTTGATTATGCACTAACCCTCTAATGAGTTTGTTTGAAGTTTGGTGTGGAGGAAGTTTTCAAGGGTCAAGAGAAGAGGATGATATACTATGATCAAGAAGAGTGAAAGGTCTAAGCTTGGGGATGCCCCGGTGGTTCATCCCTGCATATTTTAAGAAGACTCAAGCATCTAAGCTTGGGGATGCCCAAGGCATCCCCTTCTTCATCGACAACATTATCAGGTCACTTCTAGTGAAACTATATTTTTATTCCATCACATCTTATGTTCTTTACTTGGAGCGTCGGTTTGCTTTTATTTTCATTTTGTTTGAATAAAGTTGGATCCCATCATTCTTATATTGGAGATATTACGCTCCGCTTTTTCATATGGAACACTTGTGTTCTTAATTGTGCTTTAATGTTCATGGCGAAGGCTGAAATTGCTTCGTTAAATCTATCTATTTGTAATGCTACATGTTGTGTTTGGTGGGATCCGATGAATCTAGAATACTATGTTAAGTTGATTATCAATCTATCATATATGTGTTGTTTATGTTCTTGCATGCTCTCCGTTGCTAGTAGAGGCTCGGCCAAGTTGATACTTGTAACTCCAAGAGGGAGTAATTATGCTCGATAGTGGGTTCATGCCTCCATTGAATCTGGGATCGTGACAGTAGGTTCTAAGGTTGTGGATGTGCTGTTGCTACTAGGGATAAAACATTGATGCTTTGTCTAAGGATATTTGTGTTGATTACATTACGCACCATACTTAATGCAATTATCTGTTGTTTACAACTTAATACTGGAGGTGCGGATGCTAACCCGAAGGTGGATTATTTAGGCATAGATGCATGCTGGATAGCGGTCTATGTACTTTGTCGTAATGCCCTGATTAAATCACATAGTAATCATCATTGATATGTATTGAATCTTTATTTGTCAATTGCCCACCTGTAATTTGTTCACCCAACATGTTAGTTATCTTATTGGAGAGACACCACTAGTGAACTGTGGACCCCGGTCCATTCTTTTACATCTGAATACATTCTACTACAATCATTGTTCTTATTGTTCTTTGCAAACAAACACCATTTTCCACTCGATACGCTTAATCCTTTGTTTTCAGCAGCCGGTGAGATTGACAACCTCACTGTTACGTTGGGGCAAAGTATCTTGATTGTGTTGTGCAGGTTCCACGTTGGCGCCGGTTTCACTGGTGTTGCGCCGCACTACATTCCTCCACCAACAACCTTCACGTGCTTCTTGGCTCCTACTGGTTCGATAACCTTGGTTTTTTTCTGAGGGAAAACTTGCCGCTGTGCGCATCATACCTTCCTCTTTGGGGTTAACAATCACATGGCAGCTCATGAGATCATTGTATTGAGGTACATGAGAGAGAGATTAACCACATAGCTACCGGTAGAGCCCTCAGCCGGGGGAGAACTACTTCCTCCTCATCATGGGAGACAACAACGGCGATGAAGATGGCGGTGGTGTCGATGGAGATGGCTCCGGGGCACCCCCGTCCCACGCGTGCCGAATGAGATTCTCGTCCCGAAACGGAGTTTCGCGAATGGCGGCGCCCCTGAGTCTTTCTGAGTTTCGCAATTGGTATCGGGTTTTTAGGTCGCGAGGACTTTATAGGCGAAGAGGCGGCGTCGGAGGGCACCAGTCGCCCTCCCCATAGGCCGGCGCGCTGGCCACCTGCGCCGTGGTATGGGGGTCCGGGCCTCCTCTCCGTCTCCCCTTCGGTGTTCACGTCCGTCTGGTGAAATAAGATGTTTTGCTTTCGTTTCGTCGAATTCCAGAATATGGCCCGAATGCCTTTTCGAACCAAAAGCAGACAGAACTGGCACTTCGGCATCTTGTTAATAGGTTAGTTCCAAAATGCATGAAATCATTATAAAGTGTGAGCAAAACATGTAGGTATTGTCATAAAACTAGCATGGAACATCAGAAATTATAGATACGTTGGAGACGTATCAAGCATCCCCAAGCTTAGTTCCTACTCGTCCTCGAGTAGGTAAACGATAAAAAGAATAATTTCTGTAGTGACATGCTACTTACATAATCTTGATCATACTATTGTAAAGCATATGAGATGAATGAAGTGATTCAAAGCAATGGTAAGGACAATGACTAAACAACTGAATCATATAGCAAAGACTTTTCATGAATAGTACTTTCAAGACAAGCATCAATAAGACTTGCATAGGAGTTAACTCATAAAGCAATAAATTCTTAGTAGAAAGTTTTGAAGCAACACAAAGGAAGATATAAGTTTCAACAGTTGCTTTCAACTTCAACATGTATATCTCATGGATAATTGTCAACACAAAGTAATATGATGAATGCAGATAAGCAAGTATGTAGGAATCAATGCACACAGTTGACACAAGTGTTTGCTTCAAAGATAGAAAGAAGTAGGTAAGCTGACTCAACATAAAGTAAAAGAAAGGCCCTTCGCAGAGGGAAGCATGGATTACTATTTTTGTGCTAGAGCTTTTATTTTGAAAACATAGAAACAATTTTGTCAACGGTAGTAATAATTCATATGTGTTATGCATAAGACATCCTATAAGTTGCAAGCCTCATGCATAGAATACCAATAGTGCTCGCACCTTGTCCTAATTAGCTTGGATTTACATGGATTATCATTGCATAACATATGTTTCAACCAAGTGTCACAAAGGGGTACCTCTATGCCGCATGTACAAAGGTACAAGGAGATAGATCGCATTTGATTTCTCGTTTTTGATAGATCTCAACTAAGGACATCCATACTGGGACAACATAGAAAACAGATAATGGACTCCTCTTTAATGCTTAAGCATTCAACAACAGATAATATTCTCATAAGAGATTGAGGATTAATGTCCAAACTGAAACTTCCACCATGATACATGGCTTTGGTTAGTGGCCCAATGTTCTTCTCTAACAATATGCATACTCAAACCATTTGATCATGACAAATCACCCTTACTTCAGACAAGACGAACATGCATAGCAACTCACATGATATTCAACAAAGGTGTAATAGTTGATGGCGTCCCTAGAAACATGGTTACCGCTCAACAAGCAACTTATAAGAAATAAGATACATAAGCTACATATTCTTTACCACAATAGTTTTTAAGCTATTTTCCCATGAGCTATATATTGCAAAGACAAGGAATGAAATTTTAAAGGTAGCACTCAAGCAATTTACTTTGGAATGGCAGAGAAATACCATGTAGTAGGTAGGTATGGTGGACACAAATGGCATAGTTTTTGGCTCAAGGATTTGGATGCACGAGAGAATTCCCTCTCAGTACAAGGCTTTGGCTAGCAAGGTTGTTTGAAGCAAACACAAGTATGAACCGGTACAGCAAAACTTACATAAGAACATATTGCAAGCATTATAAGACTCTACACTGTCTTCCTTGTTGTTCAAACACCTCACCAGAAAATATCTAGACTTTAGAGAGACCAATCATGCAAACCAAATTTCAACAAGCTCTACGGTAGTTCTCCACTAATAGATTTAAACTACATGATGCAAGAGCTTAAACATGATCTATGAGAGCTCAAAACAATTGCCAAGTATCAAATTATTCAAGACCATATGAAGCATTTTCTGATTCCAACCAAATAGCAATCAACAAAGCAGTTTTCAGCCTTCGCCATGAACATTAAAGCAAAACTAAGAACACAAGTGTTCAAATGAAAAAGCGGAGCGTGTCTCTCTCCACACAAGCATGGTAGGATCCGATTTATTCAGAGAACGAAAATAACAAAATGAAAATAAAAGCACACATACGCTCCAAATAAAGCACATAAGATGCGACGGAATAAAAATATAGTTTCACTAGAAGTGACCTGATAAGTTGTCGATGAAGAAGGGGATGCCTTGGGCATCCCCAAGCTTAGATGCTTGAGTCTTCTTAAAATATGCAGGGATGAACCACGGGCATCCCCAAGCTTAGACTTTTCACTCTTCTTGATCATATTATATCATCCCCTTCTCTTGACCCTTGAAAACTTCCTCCATACCAAATTTAAAGCAAACTCATTAGAGGGTTAGTGCATAATAAAAATTCACATGTTCAGAGAGGACACAATCATTCTTAACACTTCTGGACATTGCCCAAAGCTACTGGAAGTTAATGGAACAAAGAAATCCACTCAACACAGTAAAAGAGGCAATGCGAAATAAAAAGGCAGAATCTGTCAAAACAGAACAGTCCGTAAAGACGAATTTTTATGAGGCACTTAACTTGCTCAGATGGAAAAACTCAAAACTAATGAAAGTTGCGTACATATCTGAGGATCACGCATGTAAATTGGCAGATTTTTTTGATTCTTCTACAGAGAGAAGGACGCGAATTCGTGACAGACAGCAAATCTGTTTCTGCGCAGTAATCCAAATCTAGTATCAACTTTACTATTAGAGACTTTACTTGGCACAATAACATGATAAGGAGAGGTTGCTACAGTAGTAACAACTTCCAAGACACAACAAAACAGTAGCAAAATAAACACATGGGTTATCTCCCAAGAAGTGCTTTCTTTATAGCCATTAAGATGGGCTTAGTAATTTTAATGATGCTCTCATGAAAATAGAAAATGAAGCAAAAGGAGCATCAAGAAGCAAATTCAAAACACATTTAAGCCTAACCCACTTCCTATGAAAAGGAATCTTGTAAACAAGTACTGAAAGCACATAGCAACAAGCATAAAAAGGCAACACAAGTTCAACTTCAAGATTATCAACATAAAGAGGGGAAACTTAATATTGTTAAGATGCATATAACCATGTTTCCCTCTCTAATAACTTTCAGTAGCATCATTGATGAAATCCACAATATAACCATCACTTAAAACATTCTTATCATGGTTCATATGCATAAAAGTATCATTATTTTTGGCATAAGAAAAACTCTTCTCATTAATAGTAATTGGAGCAGGATCATTATCAAGAATTTGAACATGGTAAACAAGTTGCATACTAAGGGAATGGTTTTTGGCAATCCCATCGTTGCTAGTAGACGGTACCTCGGAGGAGGGATCCTCATGAGGGGGAAAAGAAGTAGGGGCCATAGGGCGGAGTGTCCTCGGGACGGTAGTACGCGAGTTACCTAGCTTCGGAACACCTGCACGATGATAGGGCCACTCGCTTGTCTGGAATTATCTGCGCTTGCGCGTTGTTACAATGATTGTGGTTGTGCCTCTAGGGCTCCTTCCGGCTTATATAGGCGCACGGATCTAGGGTTTACATGGAGAGTCCTAGCCGGATTACAGGTTGCCTAAACTACGGTACAATGTCTTGCCGTGCACGTCAAGGATCCGCCTTCCATCTACGTCGTACTGGATCCGGGTCCCTCATGGGCCTTGTCGGATCCGGCTTCCTCTGAAGGTCGGTAGGATCCGGCTTCCTGATCCTGGGCTGGACTTCATCCTTCATGATCAACAACAACTGGGCCGCCCGATGGGCCACATGCCACCATCACCGTCTATGGGCCACCCGGGCTTGCCGGATCTAGGCACTGTCGATGGTATACCCATGAAGTATACCCACAACAGTAGCCCCCAGAGTTCTCCGAGATTCACCTCTTGTTTCCGCCTTGCTAAAACTTTAAAGCTTCCGTCAATCTTGGTAACATGGGGAAACTTGAAGAACTCCAACTTTATATTTCTTTCCTTTCCAATTTTTAGTCGGAAAACTCCATCGTCTCATGGACTTCATCCATCGACAGCAAACAGCATGTCTCCGGGTTACTCCCCTGCTGCGGACAAGAGCTTGTTCATCTTCACGCGGCAACCCGGAACCTTAAAAGATTCAAACGGTTCCGCCAATTCTGGCGTTATTTTCGCGCGATTTGAGCGGTAACTTATCCTTAGCCATTTTCACCACTAGGGTTTGCGACACGTGTCGATCATCCAACGGCGCGACGCTTGCGTTTCGACCACAGGATGCAGAGCACGAATCTCCTCCCCGCGGCCTATAAATATCCGCCGTTCACCCATTCACCCCCATTCGCTCCCCTTTTCACCTCTCACACAGCGTCGCCTCCGAGCTTTCCCTCCGCCGCGCCGAACCCACCGGAATTCGCCGAGTCGCACCGCCGCGGCATGTTCTTCGTGTTCTTAAGTTCGCGAGCCACCGCAGCTAAACCTCGCCGCCGAAACCAACCACCGCGAAGCCATTCCGGCCCAAGCTTCTCCTCCTCGTCGTAGTTGGTAGGGATGAAGTGGGTTTTTATCACATTGGATCCGGCTAAGTGTCAGTATTTCTCGCTTTTTAACTTTGTAGATGTCTTCGTCTACTCCGCCTCCCTCCTCCGAGACGATCGCGGCAATTCCTATTTCCTCCGCCCTCCAACATTCGTCCGATGCAGCTGGAACCTTCAAAAGATTCCGGCAAGAGCATCGAAGGAACCTCGCCAACCGGAAGACATCGCGGGAGCAGAGCAGATGGAGAAAACAGCAGAAGAAGCTGCCAAGAAATCAAAAGCCCGGAAACGGGATGACAAAGCTAAAGGGAAGTGGTGGCCCTGCTTCACCTCAGAAATTGAACTCCGCAACCTCGAGGCGGAGGGCTTCATAAAACCGGAACCTGGCGGAGGGTTTCCGGCGAATTGAACCCGCTCCCGAAGCCGGGCAGTGGGTGGTGACCAAGGCTCTGATCGAGCGCGGATTCTCATTGCCGCCCAATGACTTCTTCTCGGAAATCTTGAAGACATATGAGCTCCAGCCGCATCACATAGCTCCATCCTGGCCATCAGCAACCATGTTACGCTGTGTGAAGGCCACCTCCGGATAGCTCCGAATCTTCCCCTCTTCCGAAGACTTCTTCTCCGTGAAGAAGGAAAAAGTCCCCTGACCTCTACGCTTGCCACCTGCGCGGCGTCACCTTCAAGCTCCGCCCCGGACGCACGTACCCGCACACGACCGGAACGAATCCGTGCGAACGGTCCGCAATTTCTTCTACCCGAAGGATGCGTCGGATCCCACCCTCAAGAATGCTCCCTGCTTCAAGGACGGCCCCCCACCGAGATTCCGGCCGGACCCAATGTCCCCACCCTCCAAGTCACCTCACCTGACTCCCGGTCAGGCGGATCCACAAGCTCATGGAGGAGGGCTTGTCGGGGAAAGATCTTACCATGAGCTGGGTTCACCAAGCGGATCCAGCCTCTACAGCACCGACCGCTTGTTGTTTCAGTACACGGGGCGCGAAGACAACATGCGCGCCTCCCAAGACAACCTTTCCACCGATGCCTTGACAAGCGCGAGCTAAAGATCCATACATGCAACAAAGATATTCACATGAATGGCTCCGGGACCGCGGTAGTCCCTGATCCAACTACCAAATTTTTCTAAGTCTTTGGTGGATCGTCCGAGTGTTCACTGAATGATCTTAGCTCGAGGCCCTTGAAGAAAAAGATCTCGGAACCTCCTCCGAGTGCCTCAAACGGGCAACACCGACCAGGAGGCCGCGCCCGAGGCGGAGGCTCCGCATCTCCAGTCCCTCCAAAAGAAAAAGGACCTCCTCGGCCCCGCGTTGCCAAACGCGCTCGCGATGTACTCAACATCGCGGCTACTCGGAAGGCAGAGGCGGAAATGAAACGCCTCAAGCTCATCGACACCAGTAACCAAGCTCAACCCAACATCCAACAAGCTTCATACCATCCGGTAAGCGTCTGGTTTCCGTCATAAAATCTTGCCACCGTTGTAAATCAGCACATGCTAACTTGCTATGCCTTTGTTATATTTGCAGCAAAAGCTCCGAAGCCAAGCCCCTATCGCCAAGAAGAAGGTGAAACCTTCTCCGGCTTCTGTGCCTGTCACACCGGAAGTCGAGATTCCGCCCAAGGCCTCTTCAACCGCCAAGCCGAATCCCAAAGACGTCATCAACCTTGATGATCTTCTGGAAGATCCAACTGCCGAATCCGGCAAAGGCGATTCCTGCAAGGGCGCGTCTTCAACGGCACCTCCCGAGCAACCCACCGTACCTCGACGAAGCTTCCGTGACAAAGTCGAGAAAAAACTAACCTTGAGCGGCGCCACCGGCACGCCCCAGACCACCCGCATCTCTTTCCGATTCTGCAAAAGGCTCCCCTCTCACAACGCCACGCGGAGATCTCCGCCATGATGGACCAAGTGTGGGGGCCTGCGAACACGGAGGAGCAGGAGCTGGCCGACCTTGAAAGTGGCCTCAAAGTTTTCTTTGCCAAGCACAAGAATGTGCGCCAGGTAACACCAGCCCCCAGGCATTGGTTATTGCATTTTTCTGGGTAACATGTATGAGCCAATGTCTTGAACTGTAGATTGTAGCGGAAAATCAAAATTTTCACATGCTAAAAGAGTTTAAACTCCGTCCAGCCCCCAGAAGTTTGAATTTCCATCTAATCCTTGAACTGCTTTCACAGAACACGCGGAAGCTGCATGAAGACTTGCGCACCCACGTTCTGGAGCAGAAAAAAGAAATTGAGCTGCTTCAAACCAGGGACGCGGAGAGTCAGAAAGCCATTGCGCTGCTGGAGACCCGCCTCAAAAATTATGAAGGTAATAACTCCGACTGAGCCCCCAGGATCGTCAATGTAACTTATTATCTGAACTAACTGTGTTGTTGTATTTCCGAGTTCCAGAAGAAATTGCCAAGCGCCCCTCCATCGACGCCCTATCCGCCAAGGTTGAGGTTCTTGAGGCGGAAAACGAATCCCTCAAGAACTTCATGAAGGAATCCTCTGATGAAGAAAACAAGAAGAGGAAAGAACTCCTGGAAAAACATGCCCAGGAGGTGTCGGATCTTGCCGAGAAACTCAAGAAGAGCCACCAGAGGGTCCAAACCTTGGCGTCCAAGAACAAAAGTTACGAGGCGGAGGCGGAAGCTATTGACAAGATGATCTTCCGTAAGAATCGTTTTCTTTTTTTTGACTCCGCCTCCTCGACCTTTGCTTCTCTTCTCGGAAAAGTTGACCATATCTTTCGCAGCGAGCCTTGGCTTTGAATGGACGAAGGATGCGGTCCTCAAGAGGACGGAAGCGTATGAGGAAGCGCAGAGCTCCATTGATAACCTCTTCGAGGCATGTCGTGGGGTTGCCAAATCGCTATCCTTGAAGAGAGCCGGAACCGCGGTGATGGACACCATGACCAAATTGATCAAGCAGGTGCCGGAGCTCATCAAGGATTGGCAGGAGTCTTCCGCCCGCGGAGTTGCTTCTCTTGTGTTGGCGACGTGCAAAGCGCACATTCCAACCATGAACTTTGCTGATGTTGCACGCGGAGTCCCTAAGGGCGCCAATCTGAGGAACCTTCTCGCGGAGACCCAAGGGTACGACCGTGTCTTTGTCGGGCGAATCAATCACTCGTTCTGGTACAACAAGCACGACCTCCCCGAAGGATTCTCTGACGCAGAGGATGAAGCTGAAGAGGACTGTTCCGAAGAGGAAGGCTCCGGGTCAAGCTCTGATCATGAGGAAGACATCTCCGGCGACGACTCTGGCGATGGCTCCGCGTACATTGCTTCTGATGAGGATCAATCCTCCGAGTAGAACCTGTGAAACAATCAAACTGATGCATCATTTTGGCCCCGGAGTGGGTTTGTAATATATAACTTAAGTATTTGTGAGTAGCTAGGGACGAAACAATTATGCATGTGGGCGGAAAAAACTCATCCTGCGATCCGTTTTAATATATTTGCATGTTTCGTCTGTTTGATTGAAAAAGCAAGTGCTGGTTTGTGAATGTTCCGGCTCGCTCACTTGACCTTCCACGAGCCGGAAAACCTTTGGCCGGAAACACTCGCCTGCGGCGACGAAGCCCAATGGCGTCCGTCCATAACCGCGGAAACAAGCCCCCAGCCCAAGTGCCGGAAATCGCTACCAGGAATCCATGAGTTCGCAACGGACAATTCTTCCACCAGAAAGACTTAAGCTTACGTCCTACAGGACGATTTTGAAAATCACAACTTTCATACACGCCTAGGCGGAAAGATCCAGCTCTGCGGTTTTAGTCGGAAAAACATACACGATCCAGAAATGAAAAATTAAAGGAGGTAAAAGACTCTAAGAGTGAACCGAAAGATTTATTTCATTGATCATGTATCATATATATTACAAGGCATGTAATGCGTAAATGCTAAGTGTGGAAAGGACGTAGCTGTGCTATATTCCAAGGACGATCCGTTTCATCATATATGTCACCCGGATCCTCTCGTTTTTGTTTCCGGTGCCAGGTCTGTCCTTTAATTCCCGGAAATCAACAAGGTAGTAAGATCCGTTGTGTAGCACTTTGCTAATGACGAAAGGTCCTTCCCATGGAGATTGCAACTTGTGATCTTTCACCTGGCGAAGGCGGAGGACTAAGTCTCCGACCATGAACGAGCGGTTCCGAACTCGACGACTGTGATAGCGTCGGAGTTTCTGCAGATGGTGGAGCGTTGGTCGCTAAATTCCGGCTTCTTCGATCAGGTCCACAGATAGCTGTCGAGCCTCGTCAGCAGTTTCTTCATCGTAGGCGGAAACTCGCGGTGAATCATGGATGATGTCGTGGGGAGCACAGCTTCGGATCAGTATACCAGGAAGAAAGGGGTAAATCCGGTTGACCTGTTAGGGGTAGTTCACAAACTCCACAGAACAGAGTCTAGCTCATCAGCCGAAGCTCCGGCTGCGCGTTGTAGCGGTTCTTCAAGGCGAGGTTTGATTCCGGCTAGTATAAGACCATTGGCCTGCGTTCGACCTGACCATTGGATTGTGGGTGAGCCACAGATGCAAGGTCAAGCCGGATCCCAACTTCATTGCAATAATCCTTGAGTTCTCCTTGCGCAAAGTTTGTGCCATTGTCTGTGATTATGCTGTGTGGGATGCCGAATCTCGTTACGAGGCTGCATACAAATTTTAGTGCCGTAGCACCATCGGCTTTTCTCACTGGCTTTGCCTCGATCCATTTACTGAACTTGTCAATAGCGACCAGGAGGTATTCATGACCACCAGGAGATGATTTCTTTAACTTACCAACCATATCGAGCCCCCAGACCGCAAACGGCCAGGTGATAGGTATGGTCTTCAGCTCTTGGGCTGGAGCGTTTGGTTGAGTAGCGTAGTACTGACAACCTCGGCAAGTTTTCACCAGCTTTTAGCTCTCTTTAGCTGTTAGCCAAAAACCCTAATCGAAAGACTTTGCAACGAGGACCCGGGGGCGGCATGATGCCCGCAATCCTGCGTGGATCTCTCGAGGATTTCAATGCCATCTTGATTGGAGACGCATTTGAGAAATACCCCATTTGCGCTTCGTTTGTAGAGCTGTCCATCAACAATTGTGTAGGATCTTGCTCGTCTGATGATCTGTCGTGCGTGGACCTCGTCCTCCGGCAACTTTCGATCAATGAGGTAATCCAGAAACGGCTGAGTCCAGGCCGGAATGATTGCCATCACTTCCTTAGCCGGAGAAACTGCCAGATCAGGATTTTCCGGGTTTGCGCCCTTCACTGAGGGTACTCGTAGATGCTCAAGGAAAATTCCAGGCGGAATTGGTTTCCTGCCGGATCCGAGCTTGGACAGCATATCTGCCGCTGTGTTATCGTCTCTCCTGACGTACTTGACTTCGTATCCGAGGAAGCACTTGGCGATCTCGTCAACTTCGTCTCTGTAAGCCGCCATGACGGAGTTTCTGGCGTTCCAGGTTCCGGCTACTTGTTGTGCCACCAGGTCGGAATCTCCGCAACATATGATGTGCTTGATCCCAATCTCCTTAGCGATGCGCAGACCGTGTAGTAGAGCCTCGTATTCCGCCATATTGTTTGTAGCTTCGAAGTGAATCTGCAGAACGTACTGCAGTTCTTCTCCGGTAGGTGACTTCAGGGTAACTCCAGCCCCCGAGCCTTGATGTTGCTTGGATCCGTCAAAGTGCATGACCCAAGCTTCAGGTTCCGGCACAGGTGTGCCCTCCGGCGCTTCAGTCCAATCCGCGATAAAATCCGCTAGAACTTGAGACTTGATTGCGGTTCTGGCTTCGTAGTTGATGTCAAAGGCAGATAATTCAATGCCCCATTTTGCTACACGCCCTGTTGCGTCGGAGTTGTTGATGATAGTTGCCAGTGGAGCCTTGCTCACCACTGTCATTGGGTGCTCTTACCTAGGAATACTCCATAAGCTAGCTTCTGAAAGTGAGGATATCTTTGTTTGGATTCCGTCAAGACTTCGCTAATGTAATAGACGGGCCTTTGGACTCCATGCTCATGTCCTTCTTCCTGTCGCACCACCACGATTACGAGACTGATGACTTTGTTGGTGGCTGCCATATAGAGGAGCATAGGCTCTGACTCAGCTGGAGCTGCCAATATGGGTGGTGAGGAGAGTATGTTCTTCAACTCGAAGTGCTTCGTTTGGTCCTGATAAATTTGTCCGTTTTCTTCAGCAGCTTGTATAGAGGTAGGGCCTTCTCGCCAAGACGGCTAACAAATCTACTGATTGCCGCCACGCAACCAGTTAATCGTTGCACATCTTTGAGACAAGTTGGCCTCTTGATGTTCAGGATAGCCTTGATTTTTTCCGGGTTAACTTCAATGCCCCTATGGGAAACAATGAAGCCAAGGAGTTTTCCGGCTGGCACGCCAAAGACGCACTTCAGCGGATTTAACATCATCTTGTACCGTCGGAGATCAAAGGTTTCAGGTCGCTGATCCCCTTTCGGGTCATGACCGCGATGTCGTCGACGTAGGCGTGCACGTTCCGGCCAATTTGGTCCTTCAAGCACCGCTGCATCGTACGTTGGTATGTGGCACCTGCGTTTTTCAAGCCAAAAGGCATGGTAACGTAGCAGTATGTGCCAAAAGGTGTGATGAAAGAGGTCGCCTTTTGGTCAGACTCCTTCATCCGGATCTGATGATACCCGGAATATGCGTCAAGAAAACACAGAAGTTCCGCCCCCGCCGTCGAATCAATGACTTGGTCAATGCGCGGCAAGGGGAACGGATCCTTCGGACAATGCTTATTCAAGCCGGAGTAATCGATGCACATTCTTAGTATTTTAGAATTCTTTTTGGGTACAAGGATGGGGTTTGCGACCCAATCAGTATGGATAACTTCTACTACAAAACCTGCCTCTAGTAACTTTGCTAATTCCATTCCTATGGCGCGGCGCTTCTTATCTCCAAAGCGTCGCATAGCTTGCTTCACCGGTTTTGCACCCGGATTTATGTTGAGGTAGTGCTCGGCGAGTTCCCTTGGTACTCCGGACATGTCAGAAGGTTGCCATGCGAAGATATCCATGTTAGCTCTGAGGAACTCGACGAGCGCGCTTTCCTATTTGGGGTCCATGTTGGCTCCGACTGAAACCTGCTTGGAGTTGTCGCCTTCAACGAGGTCATGCTTCTTGGTTTCTATCGCGGCCTTGAACGAGGTCTTCTGCTCGGAGATCTGCTTCTTGGTGGTCTGCATCTCAGTCGGATCCACCGCGGCTCTGTAGCCTTGCAGCTCCTCTCCAGATATGACGGATTCTGCAAAGGCGGCCT
This sequence comes from Lolium multiflorum, assembly GCA_030979885.1. NCBI lineage: Eukaryota > Viridiplantae > Streptophyta > Magnoliopsida > Poales > Poaceae > Lolium > Lolium multiflorum. The sequence goes on from CM061750.1 coordinate 403,929,823, forward strand.
CGCCTTCCTCGCAGTCCCTAGCTTTCTTGTAGTCTCCGGACACGGTGATCATGCCGTTAGGACCCGGAATCTTGAGCTTGTTGTAGATGTAGCATGCCCTGGCGTGAAACTTGTGGTAGGTGGGCCTGCCGAAGATCACATGGTAGGAGCTTTTGAAGGGCACCACTTCAAACGTGATCATCTCTTCGCGGTAATTGTTAACATCGCCGAAGGCCACGGGAAGTTTGATGCTGCCGAGGGAGTTTGCCTTTTTACCCGGAACCACACCATGAAACTCAGTGGTGTTGTGCTTTAGCTATTCTTTGGTTAGGTTCATCCTCTCCAGAATCTCCAGATACATGATGTTCAGGCTAGCTCCGCCATCCATAAGGCACTTGGAGAAGTCATACCCGTCTATGCGGGGACTCACAACCAGAGCGTAGCACTCTTTGGGATGACAGCCGGATGATCCGACCTGTCGAAGTTTCTCTGACCACTTGACATACTGCGGCACAGCCGGAACTGTGGCGTTCAAGAGCCGGAGCGCCGATTTTTTGGACGGACTGTTGGGGTTCCAAGGAAGGTGTGGAAGGCTCCGACACTCTTTTTGCCAAAGGGGTTGGACTTGTTAGCTGCGGTACCCTCCTTGGGTTCCGCGAAGCGTCATCTTCGTCCATTGCCTCGGAACTGTCCTCTTCTTTGTCCTTGTTCTTGCCCTTGCCTCCTTTGCCGCGAGGGCGGTGCTTCCGGGCTCGCTTGTATCCTGCCTCCGGGTCGTTCTTCAAATCGTTGACCCACTTGCAGTTGCGATTGGTGTGAGTGGATTTGCCCGTAGCCGGATCTAGATGAGCCAGGCACGGCATATCCCTGTATTCTTCGTACGTTTGGGGGGCGCGGGATCCGGCTGCGGTGACCTCGTCAGCGCGCTGCTGGCCCCTGCCTGCTCCGCCTCCACGTCCGCGGCCTCTTCCGCCTCCTGGACCTCCGCGTTGGAACGTCATGGCGACCATGTCGGATCCTCCGCCCTTCTGGTCTTCAGAGGGGTTCTTCCGCTTGTTGCTGTCGCCATTGCCACGGTTTTTCTTTGTTGGTGCAGGGGTATGGCTGTAGCTGCGAGATCTCCGCCTGCGTCGTCATCGGCGGCAGTGTGATCGCTGGCGATGTTTATCATCTCATGAGCGTGAGCTTGTTCGCATTCACCAGGCAGGTAAGCTTGTGCCGCAGCAGCCCTCCACGCTGCAGGCCACCAATGAAGGCGTGCATTGCTGTGCGGTTATCTACGTTCTCGCACTCGTTTCTGGTTGCCAACCATCGGGTGAGGAAGCTTCTGGATGTTTCACCCTTCTTCTGGATGCAGGCTTGAAGGTCGGTGGTGGCCGGTCTCTTGTAGGTGCCCCTGAAGTGGTTCTCGAAAGCCTTCTTCAGGTCAAACCAGCAAAAGATGGTGTTTTCCTCGAGGTCGCTGAGCCAAACACGAGCTGGACCAATAAGGTACAACTGGAGCATGCGGCAGGCTATATTCGGGGTTCCGCAAAGGTTACTGCATTGTAGTAATCCCGATCCAGGTATCCGGCCTCTCGCTGCCATCATAATGCTTCGTGCTTCCGGTAGCTTGAGGTTCAAGCTTCTTGGCTTTGGTTCCTCTCGAATCATCCTGCCAAAGCACTTTGGGCCGATGTAGTCGGATCTGTACTCGTTGAGACGTTCCCGTGCGTCGCGCGGGCCGCCGCCAGGGGTTTTTGAGCGAGAGCGGGACCTCCGGCCTCCACCTCCGCCTCCACCTCCGCCTCCACTGGGTGGTGGTGAGGGAGATCTGCGAGGGGGCCTGTGAGATGTTCTTCCGCCTTCGGACTCTCGGCGCTGCTCCCGCGGCTGGCTCCGGCTTCGGTGACTCCCTTCCTCTTGGTGGTGGTCGCCTCCGTCGTTCCGGCTCCTGCGAGGCTCAGGCGCGTGCTCTTCGTTCCGACTCCTTCTGGGTTCAGGCTCGCGTCCTTGGCTTCTGCGAGGCTCAGGCTCGCGGTCTTGATTCCGACGAGGCTCAGGCTCGCGGTCTTGGTTCCGGCTTCTGCGTGGTTCCGGCGTACGTTCCCTGCTCCTGTCTCTAGGAGGCGGCATGTTGTCGCGGATGTTGATTCCACCTGGCCCATGGGGCCTGGTGTTTCCGGCAGGACTGCGACGACGAGGGGGCAGCGGAGGACGCGAAGTCCGGGGTGGTGGTGATGGGTTACGATACTTGTCTCTGCCAGTATACATCGGGTCCTTTCCCTTTGGCTGGGTTCCGGTTTGAATCCGTGTGGTCGAGATTGGATTTGGATGTTCCCCGACTTCTTCCCGCGCTCCGTGGATCCAAAGGCGCGATTCTCGCCATCACGTTGTTGACTTCCCCGGCGTCCTTCCTCGCGGTGGATAAGCAAAGGATCCGGATTGGACTCCAACCTCGCGTCAAGCATCCGCCTTACTGCGTCGCATTGCCGAAGCAAGAGCTTCCGGGACGTAGTTGATGCTCTATCTCTACGTCCTTCTTTTCGTGAGCTCAAGTAGCCTTCTTCATGTTATCCTTTGGAGTTGTGAGCGGCTGCTGCTCTGTGGGAGTTGCGAAGGTGATCTTGCGAGGAGGGATGGCTTCTCGAACGATTCTATCGGCCTCCTCCACTTTCTCCTCCCAGTGTTTTCGGAGCTTCTTGACCTGTGCAAGTGATTCATCGACCTCGCGATCTTTCTTTTGAAAGTGAACCACGAAGTTTGCAGCTTCTGTTCTCTCATCCAGCATTGCAGCTGCGGTGTTGGCGAACTTCCTGGCGGTAGCCAGCATCTCCTTTCTTGTGGCTTCTAGAGCCTCAAGATCAGCGGCGGCGTCAGGAGTTATTGGTTTGTTGAGGACATCAGACTGTGCGACTAAATCCATGCGTGCTTGCTCGACCATCTCTTCTGGTGACAAGACATCCTTTCGTGGTCGTTCCCGATCTAAGGGAGATCCTGCGTTGGATGGTCCTGGGTCGGAGGTGGAGTCTTCATCTTCCGTTTCCTGCTGATCCAGCATCCATGGAGGAGGCATCGTCAGCGATTTCCCCGATCTCGAGTTCCTTCGTCAAGCGGTTGTATTCTTCTGTGCCTATTGAGGAGGCATCGTCGGAAGTTGGGCTTAAGTTGCCGAGGATTGATTCCTCAGGGTCTCCGGCTTCCTCTTGTCCCGGAGCGTCGCTGTCTCCGACAGCCTCCTGCTGATCCGGAGCGTCGCCGTTTTCCGGGTGCCTCAGCCCGCAAGGGGCCGCCTCTCGGGCCCTCAAGGGGGCGGCTCCCTGCGGTGTGGGCCATGCACGGGCGGACACCTTTGTTTCCCTCTAACACTCCGGGAGACCTGTGCGGATCCGCATTGGTCTTCCACCGTTTCTCCCCGCTCGGGGGCGGATTGGGGCGGCTTTGATTTTTTCGCATCTAAGGCGGAATCTTCCTTAGAAAGTTCCCTGCGACTCGCATCGATTCGACATTGGCTCCAAATTTCAACAAGTGGTCACACAACAAGCAGCTACCAAGGCGTTTCGCGGAATCGATGGTTTCGCTCGATGAAGATGTGGATGCCGCCTATTGGGACGATGGAGAGCTTGACGGGGTTTGACCTAGCCGGAATCCAGAATCTTGTCCGGAGGGATGATCGGAAAGTTCTCGGCGTAAAGTACACGCCCACAGCGATCGAGTCGGTCAGAAGCTTCCCATGGCGGAGCCCTCCCGGTTCCGGCCTCCAGACGCCTCAGGCCCCATGGTGGGCGCCAACTGTCGTTGCCTATAGACGGCAATTCCTGAGGAGGGATCCTCACGAGGGAGAGAAGGAGGGGCCATAGGGCGGAGTGTCCTCGGGACGGTAGTACGCGAGTTACCCAGCTTCTGGAACACCTCGCACGGGCGTATTGTGTGGCCTACCGCTGCTTGTTTGGAATTATCCCGGCGCTGCGCGTTGTTACAATGATCGTGGGTTTGATGTCTACGTTCCCCTCCTTTCCCGTAGACATGGCCTCCAAGTGCAGTAGGTTTGCAGAACAACAGAAGTTTTCCTCAAGTGGATCACCCAAGGTTTATCGAACTCGGTGAGGAAGAGGTCAAAGATATCCTCTCATGCAACCCCGCAACCACAAAGCAAGAAGTCTCTCTTGTGTCCCCAACACACCAAATAGGTGCACTAGTTTGGCCAAGAGATAGTGAAATACAGTGGTATGAATATATATGAGCAATAGCAACGGTGCCAGAAAATAGCTTTCGGGCGTGTAGTTGATGGTGGTAGTATTGCAGCAGTAGTAACGCAGTAAAACAGTAAACAAGCAGCGATAGGAGTATTTAGGAACAAGGCCTAGGGATTACACTTTCACTAGTGGACACCCTCAACATTGATCACATAACAGAATAGATAAATGCATACTCTACACTTTTGTTGGATGATGAACACATTGCGTAGGATTACACGAACCCTCAATGCCGGAGTTAACAAGCTCCACAATAATGCTCACATTTTAGTAACCTTTAGTGTAAGATAGATCAAAAGACTAAACCAAGTACTAGCATAGCATGCACACTGTCACCTTCATGCATATGTAGGAGGAATAGATCACATCAATATTATCATAGCAATAGTTAACTTCGCAATCTACAAGAGATCATGATCATAGCATAAACCAAGTACTAACACGGTGCATGCACTGTCACCTTTGCACATATGCAGGAGGAATAAAACTACTTTAATAACTTTGCTAGAGTAGCACATAGATAAATTGTGATACGATGCACATTGCAATCATAAAGAGATATAAATAAGCACTTCACTACGCTCTTCAACAATGAATAAGTACTTCGTGAAATATAGCCTAAGAGACCCACACGGTGCACACACTGTCACCTTTACACACGTGGGACAAGGAGTCTCCGGAGATCACATAAGTAAAACCCATTTGACTAGCATAATGACATCTAGATTACAAGCATCATCATATGAATCTCAATCATGTAAGGCAGCTCATGAGATTATTGTATTGAACTACATAGGAGAGAGATTAACCACATAGCTAACGGTACAGCCCCGAGGCTCGATGGAGAACTACTCCCTCCTCATGGGAGCAGCCGGTGATGAAGATGGCGGTGGAGATGGCAGCGCACGATGGAGAAGCTCGGGGCACTTCCCCGCTTCCCAAGTAGGTGCTCGGAACAACAGACTCCTGTCCCCTGACCTTGGCTTCGCGATGACGGCGGCTCGAACTTTTCTGCATCGTGGCTTCCTCCTGTGGGCGGCTTTCGGCGTGTGGCTTTATATAGGCGAAGAGGCGGCTAGAGGGTCAATCCAGGCCACCACACCATAAGGTGGCGCGGCCAGGGCCTGGGGCCGCGCCACCATGTTGGTCCGGGCCCACAGTGGCCCATCTCTCGGCAGCTCGAGTGTTCGGATATTCCGGGGAAACAGGAACCTGCGCGTTGATTTCGTCCAATTCCGAGAATATTTCGTTACTGGGATTTCTGAAACCAAAAACAGCAGAAAAAACAGGAACTGGCACTTCGGCATCTTGTTAATAGGTTAGTTCCAGAAAATGCACAAATATGACATAAAGTGTGTATAAAACATGTAGATATCATCAATAAAGTGGCATGGAACATAAGAAATTATCGATACGTTGGAGACGTATCAGCATCCCCAAGCTTAGTTCTGCTCGTCCCGAGCAGGAAAAACGATAACAAAGATAATTTCTTAAGTGACATGCCATCATAAACTTGATCATATTGTAAACATATGTAATGAATGCAGCGATCAAAACAATGGTAATGACATGAGTAAACAACTGAATCATAAAGCAAAGACTTTTCATGAATAGTACTTAAAGACAAGCATCAATAAGTCTTGCATAAGAGTTAACTCATAAAGCAATAATTCAAAGTAGAGGCATTGAAGCAACACACAAGAAGATTAAGTTTCAGCGGTTGCTTTCAACTTATAACATGTATATCTCATGGATATTGTCAACATAGAGTAATATAACAAGTGCACTATGCAAGTATGTAGGAATCAAAGTTCACACAAGTGTTTGCTTCTTAAGGTGGAAGGAGATAGGTAAACCGACTCAACAATAAAAGTAAAAGAATGGTCCTTCAAAGAGGAAAGCATCGATTGCTGTATTTGTGCTAGAGCTTTTATTTTGAAAACATGAAACAATTTTTGTCAACGGCGGTAGTAATAAAGCATATGAGTTATGAAAATTATATCTTACAAGTTGCAAGCCTCATGCATAGTATACTAATAGTGCCCGCACTCGTCCTACTTAGCTTGGACTACCGGATCTTTGCATGCCATGTTTCAAACAAGTGTCACAAAGGGACCTCCATGCCGCCTGTACAAAGGTCTAATGAGAATGCTCGCATTTCGGATTTCTCGCTTTTGATTATTCTCAACTTAGACATCCATACCGGACAACATGGACAACAGATAATGGACTCCTCTTAAATGCATAAGCATGTAGCAAAGTTATTATTCTCATATGAGATTGAGGATATATGTCCAAAAATCTGAAACTTCAACCATGATTCATGGCTTTAGTTAGCGGCCCAATGTTCTTCTCTTAACAATTTTGCATGCTCCAACCACTAAAATGATAGACCTTCGACAAGACGGACATGCATAGCAACTCACATGATATTCAACAATAGTTGATGCCGTTCCCCAGAAGCATTTATCGCATAACAAGCAACTTAATAAAATATAAAGTGCATAAGTACATATTCAATACTACGATAGTTTTTAAGGCTATTTTGTCCCATGAGCTATATATTGCAAAGGCGAATGATGAATTTTAAAGGTAGCACTCACAATTTACTTTGGAATGGCGGAGAAATACCATGTAGTAGGTAGGTATGGTGTGGACACAAATGGCATAGTAGTTGGCTCAAGGATTTTGGATGCATGAGAAGTATTCCTCTCGATACAAGGTTTAGGCTAGCAAGGTTATTTGAAGCAAACTCAAGGATGAACAAGTGCAGCAAGACTCACATAAAAGACATATTGTAAACATTATAAGACTCTACATCGTCTTCCTTGTTGTTCAAACTCAATACTAGAAATTATCTAGACCTTAGAGAGACCAATTATGCAAACCAAATTTTAGCAAGCTCTATGTATTTCTTCATTAATAGGTGCAAAGTATATGATGCAAGAGCTTAAACATGAACACAACAATTGCCAAGTATCACATTACCCAAGACATTTTAGAATTACTACATGGCATTTTCCAATTCCAACCATATAACAATTTAACGATGAAGAACGCCAAGAATATTATGAGCTAAGAACATGTGTTCATACGAACCAGCGAAGCGTGTCTTCTCCCACACAAGGATGAACTTATTCAGAGAACTAAGATAACAAAACAAAACAAAAATAAAAGCACACACATACGCTCCAAGTAAAATACATAGGATGTGATGGAATAAAAATATAGTTTCACTAGAAGAAACCTGATAAGTTGTCGATGAAGAGGGGATGCCTTGGGCATCCCCAAGCTTAGATGCTTGAGTCTTCTTAAAATATGCAGGGATGAACCACCGGGGCATCCCTAAGCTTAGACCTTTCACTCTTCTCGATCACATTATATCACCCTCTTCTATTGACCCTTGAAAACTTCCTTCACACCAAACTTCAAGCAAACTCATTAGAGGGTTAGTGCACAATCAAAATTCACATGTTCAGAGGTGACACAATCATTCTTAACACTTCGGGACATTGCACATAACTTCTGAAAGTTAATGGAACAAAGAAACTCATTCAACTTAACAAAAGCGGCAATGCGAAATAAAAGGCAGAATCTGTCAAAAACAGAACAGTCCGTAAAGACGAATTTTAAAATGGCACCAGATTTGCTCAAATGGAAAAACTCAAAACTAATGAAAGTTACGTACATATCTGAGTACGCTCGTAAATTGGCAGATTTTTCGAATTTTCTACAGAGAACTGTGCCCAGATTCGTGACAGACAGCAATGCTGTTTCGGGCAGCGATCCCAAATATAACATCAACTTTGACATAGAAACTTTACTTGGCACAAAAACATGATAAGGGGAGGTTGCTACAGTTGTAAACAACTTCCAAGACTCAACAAACAAAATTGCTGTAGTAAAATAAACACATGGGTTAGCTCCCAAGAAGTTCTTTCTCTATAGCCATTAAGATGGGCTCAGCAGTTTCTAATAATGCACTCATAAGAAATAAGAGTTGAAACAAGAGAGCATCAAGAGGCAAATTTAAAACACATTTAAGTCCAACATGCTTCCTATGCATAGGAATCTGTAAATAAACAAGTTCATGAAGAGCAAAGTAACAAGTATAGGAAGATAAAACAAGTGTAGCTTCAAAAATTTCAGCATATAGAGAGGTGTTTTAGTAACATGAAAATTTTTACAACCATATTTTCCTCTCTCTCGTAATAATTTTCAGTAGCATCATGAGCAAACTCAACAATATAACTATCACATAAAGCATTCTTATCATGAGTCTCATGCATAAAATAATTAATACTCCCAACATAAGCATAATCAATTTTATTAGTTGTAGTGGGAGCAAATTCAACAAAGTAGCTATCAAATATAGGAGGTATATTGTAATCATAATCAAATTTATCCTCCATAACAGTGGTAACAAAAGACTACTATCATTATAATCATCATAAATAGGAGGCAAAGCATCATCAAAGTAAATTTTCTCCTCAATGCTTGGGGGACTAAAAATATCATGCTCATCAAAGTCAGCTTCCCCAAGCTTAGAATTTTCCATAGCATTAGCAACAATGGTGTTCAAAGCATTCATATTAATAACATTCCCATTATCATGCATATAAAGTTCCATGGGTTTTTTAATTCTCTCTTCAAACACATCATGTCCTAATTCAAGATAAAGTTCATAAAGATCTCTCATATTTTTTTGTTGTTTTCCATTATGCTCAACTAGTGTAAACAAGAAACCAAATGTCGCAATTGCGTAGTCTAAAGGAAATAGCTTCGAGTACTTACAATGGCGCCGCGGAAAAATAGCTTAGTAGCCGAGATCCGAGTGTGAGTACCTTTTACCTTTCCTCCCGGCAACGGCGCCATAAAAGTGCTTGATGTCTACGTTCCTCCTCCTTTCCTGTAGACAGTGTTGGGCCTCCAGGAGAGGTTTGTAGAATACAGCGAAAGTTTTCTCTTAAGTGGACTACCCAAGGTTTATCGAACTCAAGGAGGAAGAGGTCAAAGATATCCTCTCATGCAACCCCGCAACCACAAAGCAAGAAGCCTCTTGTCCCCAACACACCAAATAGGTGCACTAGTTCGGCAAAGAGATAGTGAAATACAAGTGGTATGAATATATATGAGCAGTAGCAACGGTGCGTAAAAATAGGCTTATCGCGTGTAGTTGATGGTAGTATTGGCAAAGCAGTAGGCAATTCAAAGAAGAAACAAGAACAAGCAAGAGTAACGCAAAGAGTATTTAGGAACAAGGCTCAGGATTACACTTTCACTAGTGGACACTCAACATTGATCACATAACAGAATGATAAAATGCATACTCTACACTTTTGTTGATGATGAACACATTGCGTAGAATTACACGAACTCAATGCCGGAGATAACAAGCTCCACAATAATGCTCATATTTTAGTAACCTTTATTGTAAGATAGATCAAAAAGACTAAACCCAAGTACTAGCATAGCATGCACACTCTCACCTTCTGCATATGTATGAGGAATAGATCACATCAATATTATCATAGTAATAGTTAACTTCGTAACTACAAGAGATCATGATCATAGCATAAACCAAGTACTAAATACTCTGCACGCACTGTCACCATTACACCGTGCAAGAGGAATAAAACTACTTTAATAACTTTGTAAAGTAGCACATAGATAAATTGTGATACGATGCACATTGCAATCATAAAGAGATATAAATTAAGCACTTCACTATGCTCTTCATAACAGTGAATAAGTACTTCGTGAAATATAGCCTAAGAGACCCACACGGTGCACACTGTCACCTTTACACACGTGGGACAAGGAGTCTCCGGAGATCACATAAGTAAAACTCACTTGACTAGCATAATGACATCTAGATTACAAGCATCATCATATGAATCTCAATCATGTAAGGCAGCTTATGAGATTATTGTATTGAACTACATAGGAGAGAGATTAACCACATAGCTACGGTACAGCCCCGAGCCTCGATGTGGAGAACTACTCCTCCTCATGGGAGCAAACAGCTGTGATGAAGATGGCGTGGAGATGGCAAATGTGTCGATGGAGAAGCTCGGCATTTCTCCCCGTCCGGCAGGTGCCGAATACAGACTCCCGTCCCCGCATCTTGGCTTCGCGGGCGATGTACGCGGTTCGGAACTTTTCTCGTATCGTGGCTTCCTCCCGTAAGGGTTTTCGATGCAGGGGCGTTACGAAGAGGCGGCGTCAGAGGGTCAACGAGGCGACGAGACCATAGGGTGGCGCGGCCAGGGCCCAGGCCGCGCCACCATGTCATCTGGGGCCCACACCCATCTCTGGCAGCTCTCGAGTGTTCTGGATGGTTCCGGGGAAAATAGGAACCCGGGCGCTGGATTTCGTCCGCGATTCCGAGAATATTTCACATTAGGATTTCGAAACCAAAACAACAGAAATGGTGAATCGCACTTCGCATCTCGTTAATAGGTTAGTTCAGAAAATGCATAAATATGACATACAATGTGTATAAAACATGTAGATATCATCAATAAAGTGGCATGGAACATAAGAAATTATCGATACGTCGGAGACGTATCATGGTTGTGCCTCTAGGGCTCCCGGGATCCGGCTTATATAGGCGCACTGATCTAGGGTTTACATGGAGAGTCCTAGCCGGATTATAGGTTGCCTAAACTACGTGCCAATGTCTTGCTGCACGTCAAGGATCCGCTTCCATCTACGTCGTACCGATCCGGGTCCCTCATGGAAGCTAAGCTGACTGGGCTTCCCTCCGGGCTGGGGTCGGTCGGGATCCGCTTCATCCCTGGCCGGACTTCATCCTTCATGATCAACAACAACTGGGCCGCCCGATGGGCCACATGCCACCATCACCGTCTATGGGCCACCCGGGCTTGCCGGATCTAAGCACTGTCGATGGTATACCCATGAAGTATACCCACAACACCCATCATAACTATGACAAGTTTCATAAGGATAATTATAACCTGTGTCATATCCATCTCTATAACGATTATCTAAACCAGAATATATAATATCATCATTTTCACTAAAAGTAAAGGTCTCAAATATAGGATCTTCAAACACAACATCCCCAAGCTTAGAGCTTTCAATATCAATGTTTGAGGGAACATGAATAGTGCTAACATCATTACTTTCATAATCGGTACCAAAGAGATTTCCAATATCAAAGGTAGTGTGCTCATCCAAATCATGATCACTAATATGGGTAAAAGGTATAGGAAGATCATTGTACTCAGATTCATTATCATAATAATCATTAGGAGCAACATACTTACGGTTACCTATCGTTATCTCATACACGCGGGGATATGCCATTACCTCTTTCTTTTTATTCCCCCTCTTCTTCCTCTTCTTCGTCTTCTCTTCTTTCTTCTTCTTTTCCTTCTCCTCGTTCCCTTCTTTAGGAGGAAGAGGCTTGGAAGGGAGGCTACTCCACATAACCTGATTTATTTCCAGAAACAATAGAAGAAACTTGGGAGATTCCTCCTTTTCATTAATAAGTTCGAAACACACAGCGGTCCTATCATATTTTCTCTTCTAAAAGTCTCGCCTTCTAAAATATTTTGTATGTAAGTATTTGTGTACAATTATCAATGCAATAAGAAAGACACCCATGCATGACACTATTAATATCAAGAGCACTCATATCCACCAAAGAAGTTTTTCTCAATAACTCTTCACACCCCAAAAATAAAGTAAGTTCATCATGCTGATTAGGAGTGATTTCATCATCACAATACAAATTTGTAGCACTCATAAGGTTCGAATTATCATTGGAGGAGCATTGAAAATTAAAATGA